>JAOPSE010000046.1:0-443715 GCA_029449295.1 Zea luxurians
CGCCTTAGAGAGCTTACACACGTGGTCGGGGTACCGCTCATCCTCGAAGCCAGGGGGTTGCTCTACGTACACCTCCTCCTTTATTGGCCCGTTGAGGAAAGCGCTCTTCACATCCATTTGGTACAACCTGAAAGAATGGTGAGCGGCATATGCTAGCAAGATACGAATTGATTCTAGCCTAGCCACAGGAGCAAAAGTCTCCTCAAAGTCCAAACCTGCGACTTGGGCATAACCTTTTGCCACAAGTCGAGCCTTGTTCCTTGTCACCACTCCGTGCTCGTCTTGTTTGTTGCGGAACACCCACTTGGTTCCCACAACATTTTGCTTGGGACGAGGCACCAGCGTCCAAACTTCATTGCGCTTGAAGTTGTTAAGTTCCTCCTGCATGGCCAACACCCAATCCGGATCTAGCAAGGCCTCCTCTACCCTGAAAGGCTCAATAGAGGAGACAAAGGAGTAATGTTCACAAAAATTAACTAATCGAGACCGAGTAGTTACTCCCTTGCTAATGTCACCCAGAATTTGGTCGACGGGATGATCCCTTTGAATCATCGCTCGAACTTGGGTTGGAGGTGCCGGTTGCGCTCCTTCCTCCATCACATGATCATCTTGTGCTCCCCCTTGATCACACGCCTCCTTGTTCATCTTGTTCCTGTGGCCGAACGTCTCCAATCGCCATGGTTCGTATAGCGGCCGTTGGAACATCTTCTTCATCTACATCATCACAATCAACAACTTGCTCTCTTGGAGAGCCATTAGTCTCATCAAATACAACGTCGCTAGAGACTTCAACCAAACCCGATGATTTGTTGAAGACTCTATACGCCTTTGTATTTGAATCATAACCTAATAAAAACCCTTCTACAGCTTTGGGAGCAAACTTAGAATTTCTACCCTTCTTCACTAGAATGTAGCACTTGCTCCCAAATACACGAAAGTACGATACATTGGGTTTGTTACCGGTTAGTAGCTCATACGAAGTCTTCTTGAGGAGTCGATGAAGATAGACCCTGTTGATGGCGTGGCAAGCCGTGTTCACAGCTTCCGACCAAAAGCACTCGGGGGTCTTGAACTCTCCAAGCATCGTCCTCGCCATATCGATTAGCGTCCTGTTCTTCCTCTCTACCACACCATTTTGCTGTGGTGTGTAGGGAGCGGAGAACTCGTGCTTGATCCCTTCCTCCTCAAGAAACTCCTCCACTTGAAGGTTCTTGAACTCGGACCCGTTGTCGCTCCTAATCTTCTTCACCTTGAGCTCAAACTCATTTTGAGCTCTCCTGAGGAAGCGCTTGAGGGTCCCTTGGGTTTCAGACTTATCCTGCAAAAAGAACACCCAAGTGAAGCGGAAAAGTCATCAACAATAACTAAACCATACTTACTTCCTCCTATGCTTAGATAGGCGACGGGTCGAAGAGGTCCATATGCAGCAGCTCCAGAGGTCTTGATGTGGTCATCACATTCTTGCTGTGATGTGCTCCTCCCACTTGTTTACCTGCTTGACAAGCTGCACAAGGTCTATCTTTTTCGAAATAAACATTTGTTAGACCTATCACGTGTTCTCCCTTTAGAAGCTTGTGGAGGTTCTTCATCCCCACATGTGCTAAGCGGCGATGCCACAGCCAGCCCATGCAAGTCTTAGCCATTAAGCATGCATCTAGATCGGCCTCTTCTTTTGCAAAATCAACTAAGTAAAGCTTGCCGTCTAGTACACCCTTAAAAGCTAGTGAACCATCACATCTTCTAAAGACAGACACATCTACATTAGTAAAAAGGCAATTGTATCCCATGTTGCATAGTTGACTAACAGATAGCAAATTGTAACCAAGAGACTCAACTAAAAACACATTTGAAATTGAGTGCTCATTAGAAATTGCAATTTTACCTAACCCTTTTACCTTGCCTTGATTCCCATCACCGAATATAATTGAATCTTGGGAATCCTTATTTTTGACGTAGGAGGTGAACATCTTCTTCTCCCCCGTCATATGGTTTGTGCATCCGCTGTCGATAATCCAGCTTGAACCCCCGGATGCATAAACCTGCAAGGCAAATTTAGGCTTGGGTCTTAGGTACCCAACTCATGTTGGGTCCTGCAAGGTTAGCACAAATGTTCTTAGGGACCCAAATGCAAGTCCTGTCTCCCTTGCATTTTGCCCCTAACTTCCTAGCAACTATTTTCCTATCCTTTCTACAAATAGCAAAGGAAGTGTTTAAAGCACAATAAATTATAGAAGGTTCATTCACTACTTTCCTAGGAGCATGAATAACATTCTTTCTAGGCACATGAGCAATATTTCTCCTAGGCATATGTACAACATTTCTCCTACACATATCCCTATCATGCTTATAAGAAGAACTAGAAGCAAACATGGCATGAGAATCATAAACATGTGAATCAAAATCATTATAAGCATTTCTAGCATTTCTCCTATCATTATACATAAAGGCATGGTTCTTTTTCGCACTACTAGCCATAGGGGCCTTCCCCTTCTCCTTGACGAAGATGGGAGCCTTATGGCTTGTTAAGTTCTTGGCTTCCCTCTTGAAGCCAAGCCCATCCTTAATTGAGGGATGTCTTCCAATTGTATAGGCATCCCTTGCAAATTTTAACTTGTCAAATTCACTTTTGCTAGTCTTAAGTTGTGCATTAAGACTAGCCAATTCATCACTTAGTTTGGAAATTGAAACTAAGTGTTCACTACAGGCATTAACATCAAAATCCTTACACCTAGTGCAAATTGTAACATTTTCAACATAGGAATTTGATTTACTAGCTACTTCTAGTTTAGCACTTAAATCATTATTAACACTTCTTAAGGTATCAATGGTTTCATGACAGGAAGATAATTCACTAGAAAGCACTTCATTTCTTTTAATTTCTAGAGCAAGAGAATTTTGTGCACTAACAAATTTATCATGCTCCTCATATAAAAGATCCTCTTGTTTTTCTAGTAATCTATTCTTATCATTCAAAGCATCAATCAACTCATTAATTTTATCTATCTTAGATCTATCTAAGCCCTTGAACAAGCATGAATAATCTATGTCATCATCATCACTAGACTCATTATCACTAGAAGAGGCATAAGTGAAGTCTTGAGTACTCACCTTCTTCTCCCTTGCCATAAGACATGTGAGACGCTCGTTGGGGAAGAGGGAAGACTTGTTGAAGGCAGTAGCAGCGAGTCCTTCATTGTCGGAGTCGGAGGAGGAGCAATCCGAGTCCCACTCCTTTCCTAGATGTGCCTTGCCCTTTGCCTTCTTGTATTGCTTCTTCTTCTCTCTTTTGTTCCCCTTTTCCTGGTCACTTTCATTATCGGGACAGTTAGCGATAAAATGACCAAGCTTACCGCATTTGAAGCATGAGCGCTTCCCTTTTGTCTTGGTCTTGCTTGGCTGTCCCTTGCGACCATTTAGCGCCGTCTTGAATCTCTTGATGATGAGAGCCATCTCTTCATCATTGAGTCCGGCCGCCTCAATTTGTGCCACCTTGCTAGGTAGCGCCTCCTTGCTTCGTGTTGCCTTGAGAGTAAGGGGTTGCGGCTCATTGATCGGACCATTCAAGGCGTCGTCCACATACCTCGCCTCCTTGATCATCATTCGCCCGCTAACGAATTTCCCAAGAACTTCTTCGGGCGACATCTTGGTGTACCTGGGATTTTCACGTATATTGTTCACCAAGTGAGGATCAAGAACGGTAAATGACCTTAGCATTAGGCGGACGACGTCGTGGTCCGTCCATCGCGTGCTCCCGTAGCTCCTTATCTTGTTGATAAGGGTCTTGAGCCGGTTGTATGTTTGCGTCGGCTCCTCGCCCCTTATCATCGCAAACCGTCCAAGCTCTCCCTCCACCAACTCCATCTTGGTGAGCAAGGTGACGTTGTTCCCCTCATGAGAAATCTTGAGGGTGTCCCAGATTTGCTTGGCGTTATCCAAGCCGCTCACTTTATGGTATTCATCCCTGCACAAGGAAGCTAGAAGAACAGTAGTAGCTTGTGCATTCTTATGAATTTGTTCATTAATGAACATGGGACTATCCGAACTATCAAAATGCATTCCACTCTCTACAATCTCCCAAATACTAGGATGGAGAGAGAATAGGTGACTACGCATTTTGTGGCTCCAAAATCCGTAGTCTTCTCCATCAAAGTGTGGGGGCTTGCCGAGTGGAATGGAGAGCAAATGTGAATTTGAACTTTGCGGAATACGAGAGTAGTCAAAAGAAAAGTTCGAATTAACCGGTTTCCTTCTCTCGTAGTCGCTGTGGTCTTCGTCCTTTTGGGAAGAAGTAGACTCATCGCTGTCGTAGTAGACGATCTCCTTGATGCGCCTTGTCTTCTTCTTCTTCCCTTCCTTCCGTCTATGACCCGAGCCGGAGTCGGTAGGCTTGTCGTCCTTCGGCTCATTGACGAAGGATTCCTTTTCTTTGTCATTGATCACGATACCCTTCCCCTTAGGATCCATCTCTTCGGGCGGTTAGTCCCTTTGTGAAGAGAACGGCTCCGATACCAATTGAGAGCACCTAGAGGGGGGGGGGGTGAATAGGTGATCCTGTAAAAAACTTCAAACTTAAGCCACAAAAACTTGTTAAGTGTTAGCACGATTATTGCCAAGTGGCTAAGGTGAAGTCTCAACAAAACACAATACCACAAGAGATCAAGCACAGAGGTGACACAGTGGTTTATCCCGTGGTTCGGCCAAGACCAACGCTTGCCTACTCCATGTTGTGGCGTCCCAACGGACGAGGGTTGCAATCAACCCCTCTCAAGCGGTCCAAAGACCACTTGAATACCGGTGTTTTGTTTTGCCTTTCACTATCCCGTTTGCAAGGAATCTCCACAAATTGGAGTCTCTTGCCCTTACAAGTATATGATCACAAAGAAGCACAGAGTAAGGGAGGGAAGCAACACACACAAATCCACAGCGAAACTCGCACACACACGGCCAAGAATCGAGCTCACAAGACTATCTCAAAGTTCTCACTAGAACAGAGCTCGAATCACTTACAATGACAAACAAATGCGCAAAGACTGAGTGTGGATGATCAAGAATGCTCAAAGGTTGCTTGTGTGTCTCCTCCATGCGCCTAGGGGCTCCTTTTATAGCCCCAAGGCAGCTAGGAGCCGTTGAGAGCAAATCCGGAAGGCCATCCTTGCCTTCTGTCGTCGGGGGCACCGGACAGTCCGGTGCACACCGGACACTGTCCGGTGCCCGATTTGTTTCCATAACTGGCGCTTCCGACCGTTGCCGACCGTTGTAGATCTGGGAGCCGTTGGCGCACCGGACATGTCCGGTGCACACCGGACAGTCCGGCCGTCTTCCGACCGTTGGCCCGCCACGTGTCCCGCGCAGATTGCGCGGCCGACCGTTGGTCCGGCCGACCGTTGGCTCACCGGACAGTCCGGTGCACACCGGACAGTCCGGTGAATTTTAGCCGTACGCCGTCGGCGAATTCCCGAGAGCGGCCAGTTCGAGCCGAGTCAGCCTGGCGCACCGGACACTGTCCGATGCACACCGGACAGTCCGGTGC
This sequence comes from Zea luxurians, assembly GCA_029449295.1. NCBI lineage: Eukaryota > Viridiplantae > Streptophyta > Magnoliopsida > Poales > Poaceae > Zea > Zea luxurians. The sequence continues at coordinate 5,531 of JAOPSE010000046.1, forward strand.
TCCATACCGAGCTGGGTCTTGGCAGCACACAGCCAAGTCTTTTCTCCTCTTCTCTCTTCTTCTTCTTTCTGTTTCTAACACTTAGACAAATGTTGGAGACTTGTTCTCAAATACTTAGAGTTAAGAACAAGGCAACATAAAAAGTGTTAAGTGTTAAAGTCCTTCGTCCTTCGAAACATTATTCCCCTTCGGGAAATAATGAGTTTTCGGACGAAGGTCACAAGAGACATACCTTCGTAAATATAACAAGTAATGACGAAGGATTCATATAAAGCATGAATATAATATAAACATCATAGAATCATTTCTATTTTATTAACATGAAGAAATAGAAATGATTTCAAATTACAAATATACCTTCGGTCTTGAGAGAAGGTAAGAGTACAAGCGTGATGCAAAAGCAAATGCCAAGTCAGCGTGAAACAGTACGGGAGTACTGTTCATCTATTTATAGACGCGGGACGCAGCCCACGTAAAATTACATCCATGTCCATTACACTCGTTAATGACTTATGGAAATCTGTCAAGGCCCACGTAGTCTTTTCATCTTTAAGTCGGTTCCCCTTTCTGCTATCGCGACGAAGCTTCCCTGCGCATCATCCTTCGTGGGGCTTGGTAATCAGCTCGTCCTTCGTCCGGTCCAGGCTTCGTCCTGACCGTACTTCATGTTCATAATTCTGAGTCCGAAAGTACCTGTTCACATAATCCACTTGGAAAACATTGTCAAATCATGTTTTTGAGGACCTTCGGAGGACGAAGGCCCCCAACAATATTAGTACACAAAACCAATGTACTAAGGCTTAGAAACATACCTTTACTTCATGATTTGCACCTTGTTCATCCATGTACATAAATTCACAATTAAGCATATGTGTTGGCACTCAATCACCAAAATACTTAGAAATGGCCCAAGGGCACATTTCCCTTTCACCTAGGGTTTCCGGAGTCAGTAAAGGAGTTCATAGGGCAGGGGGTGGTTTTGGGTTTAGTGATCAAACAAGGTCCAAATCAACCCAAATTCTACCCAAGGCTTCTAAATATTGTTTTAAGTTCCCACAAAAGGTTTGGGCATTTTTGGACTTACCAATTATTTTCTAAAAATCCATAACCAATACTTTTAACCACTTTAAATACCCTAAAATTTCCTATTTTCACTAAAAATCATAAAACTATTTTTGCTAAATTCTAGGGAAAATAACAAGCCTAGGAAAATTAGTTTCAAAATTTTATCATTTTCCTAGCATTTTCTATAATTGTTTTGGCTCTGGAGATAAAAGAAAAAGAAAAGCAGGTGAACAGCACTGGGCCGAATCCAGCCCAGGCGGCCCAGCTAGGGCAGAAAGGCGCCCGCGCGCGCGCCCGCGCTGGCAGACTTGCACAGAGGCCCTTGGGGTTTTAACTAACTGCGAACGAGTTCAAACACTATTCTAAAGAGTCTCTGACGCTTTGCAAAAAGATCCCTCTTGTTCTAATTCTTTACACGCCCACGTCCACGACGACGGCAGCGCGGGGAGCACTCCGGCGAGGTTCTGGACCGGCCGATTGGGGCTATGGCTGGGTTCGCCGAGCAGCGAACATGAAATCGGGGTTACCATGATCATTTCCCCTAACTTAATTGTGCTTATAATCAACTACGGAGCTCTGGCCACGGTGGCCGTGAGCATGGCGTCAATACGGTCGTGTTCCCGGCGACCAGAGGACTCTTAGTTCAATTCAGTGGCTCGGCAAGCATCGTAGACGCATAAGAATGCTTAAACAATGGAGTAGAGGGGAGGAGCTAACCGGAGTATGGCTGACCACGGCGGGGTTCACGGTGTTTTAGAACCGAATTGGGGAGAAAGCGCAATTCGGGCGTGCTAGTGGACGATCGAGGGTGGGAGCGGGTGCTACAACTTCACAACTACATGGCGCAGCTACGGGCGGGGTCAATTTATAGAGCTAGCGGGCGGTGGCGATCAATTTAGCCGAGCCGTGCTGGCGGCCGGAGATGAGGAAGAAGGCGGCGCGGTGAATTCGTGGCTAACGCCGTGGCAAGCTCACCGGCGCCGATTTGACAGCAGTAGTGGGTCACGGCGACACGGTGGAAGAATTGAGCTATGCGGCACACGGCCGAGAGGCGGCGGTCGACGGTGAGCTTCTTGGCTACAGCTGCAAAGCAGAAAGGCAGTCACGGTGAGTCACCGGAGTTATCCCCAGGGGATGGCTTTTACCTGGCGGCCTTATCGGGTCATCGGCGACGTGAATCCTACAGCGGTGGCGTGAATCATGGCGAGGGGTCACCGGCGTCGAGCTGTCCGCGTTGGCGGTCTGATCCGGTGGGCACTGTACCATGGGAAATGGTATTCAGTCGACTGACAGAGCAAATTTGAGCTTGATTTTCTCTCAATTTTCCATGGTAACACGAGTTAATCCGTGCAGCAAACTTGTAGAGTATGATACCCACTACAAACTTGCTATGGAAACCATAGGTAGATTTCCACTGGATCATGCTTAAAACTTAGCTTGAAGTCGAGATTAGTTCACTGCTAGTCTGAAAATTCAGACCATACAGCCTGACAGCCAAAGTTTGAGCATGATAATTTCTAAATTTCTCACTAGAACATAACTTGCCCACTTAAGCAAAGTTGTTCACCTAAGATAGATCTACATAGTTGATGTGGTGACCTAGGGCAAATTCTCAATAATTTGGAAAATGTAGACCTCCAAAGTTGAGCCAATATCACTGAAATTTCAGACTTAGTATAGACTTCAAATGAGGTCCATTTTGCACTTAAGTCCAAAACTTAGGGTTTGGCTTTCAAGTCCACATATTTGTGAACCAAAGGACTTAAGAAACTTATTTGGCTTGGTTTTTGCACTTTAACCCAAAAGTGGGCTAATTTTGCACATAAGCCCCTAGGGTTTAGTTTTAGGGTTTTCCAGGGTTCCAATTAGGGTTTCTGGTATCTTAGGGGTATAAAGGTGATTCAACCTTGTTTTTAGGGACATTTTGTGACTCTTTCCTTAAAGTCTTTAGGTTTTCTCATCTTGGGTTAAGTTTTACCCCTTTAATCACTATTTAGGGTTAAGTTTCCCATCCAGGATGCTATTTGCAAAAATACTTAAACAATACAACTTGTTTGAAATTTTTGCCTAATGAATGCACTCTAGGTGTGTCAAACATATGCAATGCCAATGCTTATGATGCCATGCTCAAGTTTTAGTTATAGTAACACCAGGGTGTTACACAGAGTCCCTTCTTCGTCTGCCACGGACGAGATGGTTCCGAAGCAGAACATGGATCTAGGGCAGAGAGCGATCTTGTGCTGAAAAGTGATGGCCATTGTGCTAGCTTGGATCAGTGACACACCCCATACCCGGCGCGCCAGCTATCTGTGTTTGGGACCCGACCACGCACCCGGGGTTACCCCTCGAGGTGCTTTTGGGTAGGACGGTGTAACCGACTGTAGCTCGATGGTTTGTGCTGGGCGCACGAGAGACGATAGACAATTTTATACAGGTTCGGGCCACTTAGAGAGGCGTAATACCCTACTTCCTGGTGTAGCTCTTTATGTGGTGGGTTACAGGGAAGTTCTCTAGTATGAAGGATGCTAGAGAATTGAGTAGATGGCTAATGAGTGACTTGTCTTTTGTTGGGGTGCCCCTAGGCCTTATATACTCGACCGTGGGGCGTTACATGCGGGTATGATAACTATGTGCTCCAAAGTAATAGTGAACCGACTGAACTTATCTCCCTATTATCCTGCCGATTTATCCTCGTTTAGTTCCGACGTCTGAGAGTGTTGCCCGGGAGAATCGGATCAATGTTGCGGATAACGTTTAGACCCAATGAGCCATCTGGGCTCGAGTTGATCCATTCTGCCGGTGATTCCTCCCCTGGCCCACGAAGGGATGGCCTTGCGAAGTAATGGACCCAGAGTCTTTCGCGAGGCCTTCTAGCCTTCTAGTGGACTAGGGGGATAACTGTCCCCCCATACATGCCTCACAACATGTGTCGGTACCCTGAAACTAGGGTACCCCTTTCTACTGTATAAAGACGCAGTACCCACGCGACTATCCTTAGTTGTGTGGTAAAGGAGCTGTATGTGGGACCAAGCCATGACTCGCCTAGCCTCGGGCGACTACTCTAGGCCAAGCATCAACGCCTGACCCCACCACATGGGCGGGTCCGGGGCCGCCACGTGTCTAGAGAAAGTAATATACTCCAAGACATCAACAGTGAGTCCGGACCCCATGGGAAAGTGCCGGACCCCTGGATATACAGTCCGGACCTCCAAGTTTGGTCTAGGACCCCCACGTGTATGGACCGGACCCCTAGAATGGGATCCGGACCCCTCCCGTATGGGGTCCGGGCCGCCCACAGTAGGGTCCCAAGGCTCTAGGACTGAACACAACCCGGGCCTTAATCAGGGCCCAAGTGGGGGTCCGGCGTCCGGTGCTGACACGTGTCCAGACCTGGTCTGGTGGGATCCAGACCTATCCACATACACTCTTGCTCCCCGCTCAGGCGGAGACCCGATGCTGCCATGTGGCATACTGCGCGGCATAAGTGTAACGCTCTGAATTTGGGGGTAGAATTTTTTCTTCTTTTCTCTGACCAAATTCGGGCGTTACTCTCTTTTCTCTTCCTGTTTCGCTCCTTCTTCCTAATTTCAAACCAGTATAGTGACAGGTGTCTGTGTCGTGTATGAACAAAACCTAAGTGTCATGGGTGTTGCATCATGCCGAAGCACATTTCTTTGTCTGATGTTGCGTGTTGATCTCGTTCCGTCTCGGCTTTCGATTCGCGATTGGAGCCCGTTTGAGGGTCGTGCGTGTCGTGGGTTTCGATCTGCGAAGTGGCCCGACGCAACCCAACCCAACCCAGCCCAGCCCGGTCCGGCCCGGCCCGGCCCTGCGTGCCCCTGGCGCCCGACACCACCACCCCCCATGCACCCCCTCCTCTCCTCTCTCTCATTTGGATTTCCCGCGCAGCAACCTCCCTCTCCCTCTTCCACCTCTCTCTCCCCGGGGTGCCCTATGTTTTGGAGACGGTGATCGCCGGAGTTGGATCCCGAGGTGAGCTCCCCTCCCCTTCCCTTCTTCTCTCTCTCCCTCTCCCTCCCCTTCTCTTCCCTGCGCGCTACCCTCTCTCCCCTGCGCGCGTGCCCCTGCCCGCGGCGGCGCCCGCCCCCTGCCCCTCCCCCAGCGCGGCTGCGCCCGCCCCTGCCCCCTCCCTAGGCGCGGCGGCGCCCGCCCCTGCCCCTCCCCCGCGGCGGCGCCCGCCCCCTGCCCCTCCCTCGGCGCGGCTGCGCCCGCCCCCTGCCCCTCCCTCGGTGCGGCTGCGCCCCCCCTGCCCCCTCCCCCGGCGCGGCGGCGCCCGCCCCTGCCCCTCCCCCGGCGCGGCTGCGCCCGCCCCCTGCCCCCTCCCCCGCGGCGGTGCTCGCCCCCCCGCCCTCGTCCCGGCCCCTGCGCGGCGGTGCCCGCCCCCGCCTTGGCCCCGCGGCGGCGCCCGCCCCTGCCCCCTCCCCGCAGCGGCGCCCCCGGCACTGGCGTGGTCCGCCCGCCCTTGCCCCCGGCGCGGCTCGGCGCCCCGGCGCGGCCTCCCCTGCCCCCGGCGCGCAGCCCCCTGCGCACGGCGTCCCAGCCCTCGGCGTGGCTCGCGTGGCCTTGGCATGGCCTCGCGCTTCCCCGTTTACCCCCTAACGCGTTCCCGCGTGCGCAACCCCACGCGCGCAGTGATTATTCTTGATTTTTAGTTAGTTTCAAACTCCGTTAGTTAGTGTGTTGCGTCGTGCGCTCGGTCGCGCGACGAGTTTGTCTAATTTCAGATTCTAGTAATGTGTTGCGTCGCGCGCTTCGTCGCGCGACGGCTCAATTTAAATTTGTGTTTATTAATGTGCTGCGTCGCGCGCTTCATCGCGCGACGATTCTTTTAGTTTATATTCATTAAAGTGTTGTGTCGCGCGCTTTCGTCGTGCGACGATCTATTTTAATTTCAGGTTGTTTAACGTGTAACGTCGCGCGTGTATTCACGCGATGTTCCACTTTAGACTCAGTCCAGTCGACGTATGCCGTCGTGCGTTTCGTCGCGCGAAGCTTAACGCCTCATTATAATTAATGCAAAGTGTCTCGTTGTGCGCTCGGTCGCGTGATGAGTCGTTGATTTCCTTAATTCAATTTAAAGTGCTATGTCGCGCGTCTCGCCGCGCGACAATCCTTTTAATTTATCTTCATCTTCTTATAATGATTAGACATGAAACATGACTTTACTTTATGCTAAACGTAGTGTATACATTAATGCCTTTCAATTAAGCGAGTGATTTAATTCATAATAATGTAACGTGATCGTTTCTCGACTGTCTTTTCCTCGTTCTCTCTTAACTGTAATTGCGAGCCCGCGTGGAACGTCTGTTTACTTACTGCATTCTATTGTATGGTGTACTGTTCTTCTGTATTAAATATGTGGATGTATGTATGTTTGCGCTCGCATAGAGAACGATCCGGTCGGAGAACCCGAACACTCGCAGGAGAAGCCCCTGAGCAGCAGTCGGTTGGTGGAGGCAAGTGTCCCCTGACCTATCTCTATCCTATACATTCTTTAATTCACCTCCCGCATTACACATTTATACCTAAGGATTGACTAGCTTTTGTTGTCCATGTCCTTGTTTACCTATTTGGGTCGGATTATTATTGCTTAGTCTTATGCTATTGCTCAACTCTAATCAATGAACATGATGAGAATTATCAATGACACGGTGTTTTTCCCTCTTTTATTATGATGTTATACTTGTGACCTTCAAGGGGGCTCGAGCGGTTTTGTCGAGTGCCTCTCCGTAAGGACCTGTTCGTTGGATGACAGCCCGGGAAAACAGTGCAACCATGAGGGTGGAGTCGGACGCCCTTAGCCGAGTAATTAGAGGAACCGGGGTGTAGTTCGCTTAGCTGTTGTGCCGTCAATGGGGCTCGGTGTATGCGGCTCGCTCTGCCAAGGTTGATTTGTCCCTTGAGGAGGAGTGCGGTACATTTAAAAAACCTAACGGGCGGCTACAACCCTGGGGAATCTTTGTAAAGGCTATGTAGTGATATCCTGCTGGGTCACCTTGGTAGTGATCAATGGAGAGTCATGATCTCCGGGCAGAAAGGGTAATCACGGGTTGTGGGTAAAGTGCACAACCTCTGCAGAGTGTTTGAAAACTGATATATCAGCCGTGCTCGCGGTTATGAGCGGCCAAGGGAGCTCTAGTGATTAGTGGTACTTGATCAGAGATGTTTGGCTTTGCAGGTGGCATTGAGATCGATGGTTTCTGGTATTAACTATGGTAATGGTAAGTGGTATTCTTTCCGTTTGGAAAGAGTACGTTTGGGTTAATAACGTGGGTTAACTCTAAAACCTGGCTTTCTCTACTAGTAATAACAAATCTGACCAACTAAAAGCAACTGCTTGACTTACCCCCACATAAAGCTAGTCCACTACAGCCAAACAGGATACTTGCTGAGTATGTTGATGTGTACTCACCCTTGCTCTACACACCAAACCCCCCAGGTTGTCCGCATTGCCACCACTGCTCAGGAGAAGATGAAGTCATGGAAGGAGACTTCCAGGAGTTCCAAGACTACGACGAGTTCTAGGTGTGGGTTAGCGGCAACCCCCAGTCGGCTGCCTGTGAAGGCCGTGTTTATCTATGTTTCTTTTCCGCACTTTGATTTATTGTAAAGACTATGTGGATGTCTCAGACATATGATGTAATCGACTATTATTTCCCTTTTTAATACTATTTGAGCACTGTGTGATGATGTCCATGTTATGTAACTGCTGTGTACGTGAATTGCTGATCCTGGCACGTACATGGTTCGCATTCGGTTTACCTTCTAAAACCGGGTGTGACATAGGTGGTATCAAAGCCGTGCTGACTGTAGGACCGCTAACCTAGATTAGAATGGTCGTTCTAAGGACTATAGACCTCTGTCCTTGCCTTGACTTTGGTATCCCTTCAAAAGTTGGTCGTATCGACCAAAACTATGTTCTACTATATATTATACCTTGCTGAAAATTGTGTTTATTCTAATCCTTCATTTATTTATGGTTCATTATTTGCTGGTCATACTAGTTCTGTTCTCACTCTTTTGCTTACGGTGTCTTTTATAGATGGCTCATCTTAGACACACCGCACGGAAGTCTGTCATCCCCTTCTTACCCTCTCGTCTCGTGGAGCGTCCGCTTCGCCGTCCTGTGGCCGATCAGTCCAGTCACTTGGAGAGGCTGCACCATCGCCTGCATGAGGAGCAGGAGCGTCGATGACAAGAGCAGGAGCAGCAGGGCTCTTCTTTCTCGCTCCAGCAGGAGATAGAGTCTGTGAGGAGCTGCTCCCCTGTGCTTCCCCTGGAGGCGCCCCCTGCCCCACCACTAAGCGCCCCAGCCCCTGGAGTAGCTGCTGGAGGAGACCCAGACGACGGAGGTGGCGACGACAGCTCGAGCCACGACACTTACTTTTCTGCTGACCAGGAGTCGGAAGGATGGGTTGCTCGACCCATCACTCGCGACGCTGCTCGCGGGTGTCACTTCCACGATGCGCTCGACACCCTGCTATGTCGGGCACTTGACTGACGTACTTGGTCCATCGAGTATCGCTGTGTGGTCTACTAGCATAGTCGGGGGGTCTACCCGGACCGCTGGGAGGCGACCTGCTTGGTGCGCCGTCTGGAGAACAGTCTTTGGGGTGCTGAGGTCTGCTCGGAGCACTATTCCATCTCTGAGCGGGACTCAGCTGAGGCGGCCATGCAAGATGCTGCACGGCGTGCGCTTTCGCACTACTGCTCAGTGCTCGGTGGGGTAGCTGACGGTCTCGACCTGAAGTATTACCCCCGCCGTCCATCTGGCAGCACAGGAGGCATGATTGTCTCACCTGTTGGTGAGGACAATCCTAGGTTGAGCAGCACAGTCAACCTAGCCGCCGTGCTAAACACAGAGCTAGACCATGCATTAGATGAGCTGAGTAGGACTTGTGCTGAGATCACCCAGCTGTGGGCTGAGCGCGTGGAACGTTGTCACCTGGATGATGGTTTCCCCGCTCCCGTCGGGACTCAGCACCCGTACTGCTCACCTCGGCGTGGACACCAGTCTTATGGCAACCCCGACTGCAAGACCAAGATAAATTTAGACCCATAGATCGTCCGAGTCGGATCTTGTAATTAATACGAAATATATACATAAAAGCTACAGTCTTAGCGTTAGTCTCGCTCTTAGTTAGTCTTAGTTAGACAGGGTAGTTTGCTATATCCTGTGCATTTATGTTTGTCATGGTGAACTATGTTTGATTTGGATCTTTGTAATGACTGTCACCAGGATGTGGGTATCCCCTACATTTTGGTTTACCTGTTATATGTTAATGGAGTTAGCTATTTAGTTGGGAAGCCTTTTATTCCACTTTCTTCTTTATTTGAGAAGTTGTGTTGGTCTGTGTTGGAGATCAGTGAAGATGCTCATCTGTTCAGTGTTGTGGAGAATTTTATACTCTTCTCTTATGCTGCAAGATTTGCAAGATCAGTTCTGATGTGTGGTTGCATTCTGCAGATGTCAGAAAACAGGCGCAGAGGAGGAAGGCGTGCTCAGCAGGAGCGGCCAGCTCAGCAGGATGAGGTACCCCAGCAACAGCACCTGCCGCCCCCGCCCCCGATGTCCATCGAGCAGATGTTTCTGATGCAGACTCAGGCAGTTCAAGCTATTGGTCAGACTCTGGCCACTATTCAGCAGCAGCAGCAACCACCACCTCAGCTCCAGATGCCTCAGATGCCCAGAGACAAGCGTGCTGAATTCATGAGAGGTCATCCCCCAACGTTTGCTCATTCTTCTGACCCCATGGATGCTGAAGACTGGCTGCGCACTATGGAGCGGGAGTTGCATACCGCTCAATGTGATGACAAGGATAAAGTCCTGTATGGTCCCCGTCTGTTGAGAGGAGCAGCCCAGTCATGGTGGGAGTCTTATCTCGCCACCCATGCCCACCCTGACACTATCACCTAGGAAGAGTTTAGAGGAAGCTTTCGTTAGTACCATGTTCCTGCAGGTCTGATGACAGTGAAGAAGGAGGAGTTCTTGGCTCTTAAGCAAGGGTCATCGTCTGTCAGTGAGTACCGGGATAGGTTTCTGCAGTTGTCTCGCTATGCTCCTGAAGATGTCAACACCGACGCCAAGAGACAATACCATTTCCTGAGAGGCTTGGTTGACCCTCTGCAGTATCAGCTGATGAATCACACCTTCCCGACATTCCAGCACCTGATTGACAGAGCAATCATGACAGAGAGGAAGCGGAAAGAGATGGAGGATCGCAAGTGCAAGATCAGTGGACCCCAGCCTGGAAGCAGCAATCGTCCTTGTTTCTCAAGCAATCAACCTCAGCAGTTTAGGCAGAACCAGTGTCCACCTCAGCAGCAACAGTTTCAAAGGCAGTTTCCTCAACACCAGTATCAGAATCATCAGAACAATCAGTCAGGACGAAGTCAGTTCCAGAGGCAGAATCAGCAGGCACCTCGTCTTCCTGCCCCAGCAAACCAGTAGAATAATCAAGCAGCACCAGCTCAGGTCAGAAACAGAGCATGTTTCCACTGTGGAGAGCAAGGCCATTGGGTGATGCAATGTCCGAAGAAGGCAGCCCAGCAGCAGTCAGGCCCCAATGCCACAGCAAATCAGAATGTGTCTCAGCCTAGAGCAGGCAACCGCTCTCAGCCACGCTATAATCATGGGAGACTGAACCACTTGGAGGCTGAAGCAGTTCAGGAGACCCCCGGAATGATAGTAGGTATGTTCCCAGTCGACTCCCATATTGTAGAAGTGTTATTTGATACTGGAGCAACGCATTCTTTCATTACTGCATCATGGGTAGAAGCACATAATCTTCCAACTACTACCATGTCAACCCCCATTCAAATTGACTCAGCCGGTGGTAGAATTCGAGCTGATAGCATTTGTTTGAATGTAAGTGTGGAAATAAGGGGGATAGCGTTTCCCGCTAACCTTATAGTAATGGGTACTCAGGGAATAGATGTCATCCTAGGGATGAATTGGCTAGATAAGTATCAGGAAGTTATCAGTTGTGATAAGAGGACAATCAAGTTGATGTCCCCACTTGGAGTGGAAGTGGTGACGGAGTTAGTCCTGCCTGAGCCGAAGAAAGGAAGTTGTTATCAGATGGCTATCGATAGCAGGGAAGCAGATCCAATTGAGAGTATCAGGGTTGTGTCCAAGTTCCCAGATGTGTTTCCAAAGGACCTGCCAGGTATGCCACCAGAGCGGAAAGTTGAGTTTGCCATAGAGCTTCTTCCTGGCACCGCCCCCATCTTTAAGAGAGCTTACAGAGTATCAGGACCAGAGTTAGTTGAACTTAAGAAGCAGATCGATGAGTTGTGAGAGAAAGGTTACATCCGGCCAAGCACCTCTCCTTGGGCCGCCCCTGTCCTTTGTGGAGAAGAAAGATGGCACCAGAAGGATGTGTATCGATTATCGAGCTCTGAATGAGGTCACCATTAAGAACAAGTACCCCTTGCCCAGAATAGAAGATCTGTTCGACCAGTTGAGAGGAGCCAGTGTGTTCTCCAAGATAGATCTGAGGTTAGGTTATCATCAGCTCAGGATTCGACCTTCAGACATTCCGAAGACGGCATTCATTACCAAGTATGGGTTGTATGAGTTCACTGTGATGTCTTTCGGTCTAACAAATGCACCAGCCTTCTTTATGAATCTGATGAACAGTGTATTCATGGATTACCTTGACAAGTTTGTGGTGGTATTCATTGATGACATTCTGATTTATTCCCAAAGCGAAGAAGAGCATGCAAGTCATTTGAGGATGGTATTGCAGAGATTGCGAGAGCACTAGTTGTATGCAAAGTTGAGCAAGTGTGAGTTCTGGATCAGTGAAGTCCTGTTCTTGGGTCATATAATCAACAAAGAGGGATTAGCCGTAGATCCAAAGAAAGTGGCAGACATTCTGAACTGGAAAGCGCCAACAGATGCCCGAGGGATCAAGAGCTTCATTGGAATGGCCGGATATTATCGGTGATTCATTGAAGGGTTTTTGAAGATTGCGAAACCAATGACAGCGTTGCTAGGCAACAAGGTTGAGTTCAAGTGGACCCAGAAATGTCAAGAGGCCTTTGAAGCGCTGAAAGAGAAGTTGACTACGGCGCCTGTCTTAGTCTTGCCTGATGTGCACAAGCCCTTCTCGGTGTATTGCGATGCTTGTTACACTGGTTTGGGATGTGTGTTGATGCAAGAGAGAAGAGTTGTGGCTTACTCGTTCCGACAGCTGAAGGTTCATGAGCAGAATTATCCAATCCATGACCTAGAGTTGGCAGCAGTGGTTCATACATTGAAGATATGGAGGCACTATCTGTATGGATAGAAATGTGATGTCTACACAGACCACAAGAGTCTGAAGTACATATTCACTCAGTTAGAGCTGAATATGAGGCAACGAAGATGGTTAGAGCTGATCAAAGACTATGAGTTGGGGATCCATTACCATCTAGGCAAAGCGAACGTAGTGGCAGATGCTTTGAGCCGGAAGAGTCAAGTCAATCTGATGGTCGCTCATCCAATGCCCTATGCGTTGGCCAAAGAGTTTGATAGGTTGAGTCTCGAATTTCTGAATAATTCGCGAGGAGTCATAATCGAGTTGGAACCTACCCTGGAGCGAGAAACCAAAGAAGCACAGAAGAATGATGAGAAGATCAGTGAGATCCGGCGACTGATTCTAGATGGCAAAGGCAAAGATTTTTAGGAGGATGCAGAAGGTGTGATATGGTTCAAAGACCGCTTGTGTGTTCCCAATGTCCAATCTATTCGAGAGTTGATCCTCAAGGAAGCTCATGAGACAGCTTATTCGATTCACCCTAGCAGTGAGAAGATGTATCAGGATCTGAAGAAGAAATTTTGGTGGTACGGAATGAAGAGAGAAATCGCAGAGCATGTGGCTATGTGTGATAGTTGTCAGTGGATCAAGGCAGAGCACCAGAGACCAGCTGGATTGTTGGAACCGTTGCAAATTCCTCAGTGGAAATGGGATGAAATCGGTATGGATTTCATAGTCGGATTGCCTCGCACTCGAGCCGGCTACGATTCCATTTGGGTAGTGGTGGATCGCCTAACCAAGTCAGACCACTTCATACCTGTCAAGACCAACTACAGCAGTGCAGTATTGGCAGAATTGTACATGTCTCAGAACGTTTGTCTTCACGGTGTGCCAAAGAAGATAGTGTCAGACAGAGGAACACAGTTCACCTCTCATTTCTGGCAGCAGTTGCATGAAGCCTTGGGCACACATCTGAATTTCAGTTCAGCTTATCATCCGCAGACAGTCGGTCAGACCGAAAGGACCAATCAAATCCTTGAAGACATGTTGAGAGCCTGTGCGTTGCAAGATCAGTCCGGATGGGACAAGCGATTGCCTTATGCAGAGTTCTCCTATAACAACAGTTACCAGGCCAGCTTGAAGATGTCACCATTTCAGGCGCTTTACGGGAGGAGTTGTAGAACCCTGTTGCAATGGGATCAGCCTGGAGAAAAGCAAGTGTTTGGGCTAGACATTTTGCTTGAAGCTGAAGAGAACATCAAGATGGTTCGAGAGAACCTGAAGATAGTGCAATCAAGGCAGCGAAGCTATGCAGACACAAGAAGAAGAGAGCTGAGTTTCGAAGTTGGAGATTTTGTCTATCTGAAAGTGTCACCGATCAGAGGAGTTAGAAGGTTCGGAGTGAAAGGCAAGCTAGCACCCCGCTACATCGGTCCGTATCAGATTCTCGCAAAGCATGGAGAAGTGGCCTATCAGCTCAGTTTGCCAGAAGGCTTGTTCGCAGTGCATGATGTCTTTCATGTGTCTCAGTTGAAGAAGTCTTTGCGTGTGCCAGAAGAGTAGTTGCCAGTGGAAGGTCTTGAAGTCCAGGAGGACTTGACCTATGTTGAGAAGCCAGCGCAAATCCTTGAGACTGCAGACAGAGTCACCCGAAGAAAGACCATCAGAATGTGCAAAGTCAGATGGAGTCATCACTCTAAGGAAGAAGCAACCAGGGAGCGTGAACATGATCTGATGGCTAAATACCCTGAGCTCTTTGCTAGCCAACCCTGAATCTCGAGGGCAAGATTCTTTTAAGGGGGATAGGTTTGTAACGCCCTGAATTTGGGGGTAGAATTTTTTCTTCTTTTCTCTCACCAAATTCGGGCGTTACTCTCTTTTCTCTTCCTGTTTCGCTCCTTCTTCCTAATTTCAAACCAGTATAGTGACAGGTGTCCGTGTCGTGTATGAACAAAACCTAAGTGTCATGGGTGTTGCATCATGCCGAAGCACATTTCTTTGTCTGATGTTGCGTGTTCATCTCGTTCCGTCTCAGCTTTCGATTCGCGATTGGAGCCCGTTTGAGGGTCGTGCGTGTCGTGGGTTTCGATCCGCGAAGTGGCCCGACCCAACCCAACCCAACCCATCCCAGCCCGGCCCAGCCCTGCGCGCCCCTGGCGCCCCACACCACCCCCCATGCGCCCCCTCCTCTCCTCTCTCTCATTTGGATTTCCCGCGTAGCAACCTCCCTATCTCTCTTCCACCTCTCTCTCCCCGTGGTGCCCTAGGTTTTGGAGACGGTGATCGCCGGAGTTGGATCCCGAGGTGAGCTCCCCTCCCCTCCCCTTCCCTTCTTCTCTCTCTCCCTCTCCCTCCCCTTCTCTTCCCTACGCGCCCCCTCTCTCTCCCATGCGCGCGTGCCCCTGCCCGCGGCGGCGCCCGCCCCCAATCCCTCCCCCGGCGCGGCGACGCCCGCCCCTGCCCCTCCCCCGGCGCGGCTGCGCCCGCCCCCTGCCCCCTCCCCTAGCGCGGCGGCGCCCGCCCCCTGCCCCTCCCCCGCGGTGGCGCTCGCCCCCCGCCCCCGTCCCAACCCCGGCGCGGCGGCGCCCGCCCCCGCCTTGGCCCCGCGGCGGCGCCTGCCCCTGCCCCCTCCCCGCGGCGGCGCCCTCGGCCCCAGCGTGGTCCGCCCGCCCTTGCCCCCGGCGCGGCTCGGCGCCCCAGCGCGGCCCAGCCTCGGCGCGGCCTCCCCAGCCCCCAGCGCGGCCCCTGCCCCCGGCGCGCAGCCCCCTATGCGCGGCCTCGGCCCCCTGTGCGCGGCGTCCCGGCCCTCGGCGTGGCTCGCGTGGCCTTGGCATGGCCTCGCGCTTCCCCGTTTACCCCCTAACGCGTTCCCGCATGTGCAACCCCACGCGCTCGGTGATTATTCTTGATTTTTAGTTAGTTTCAAACTCTGTTAGTTAGTGTGCTGCATCGTGTGCTCGGTCACGCGACGAGTTTGCCTAATTTTAGATTCTAGTAATGTGTTGCGTCGCGCGCTTCGTCGCGCGACGACTCAATTTAAATTTGTGTTTATTAATGTGCTGCGTCGCGCGCTTCATCGCGCGACGATTCTTTTAGTTTATATTCATTAAAGTGTTGTGTCGCGCGCTTCGTCGCGCGACGATCTATTTTAATTTCAGGTTTTTTAACGTGTAACGTCGCGCATGTATTCAAGCAACGTTCCACTTTAGACTCAGTCCAGTCAACGTATGTTGTCATGCGTTTCGTCGCGCGAAGCTTAACGCCTCTTTATAATTAATGCAAAATGTCTCGTTGTGTGCTCGGTCGCGCGACGAGTCGTTGATTTCCTTAATTCAATTTAAAGTGCTATGTCGCGCGTCTCGCCGCGCGGCAATCCTTTTAATTTATCTTCATCTTCTTATAATGATTAGACATGAAACATGACTTTACTTTATGCTAAACATAGTGTCTACATTAATGCCTTTCAATTGAGCGAGTGATTTAATTCATAATAATGTAACGTGATCGTTTCTCGACTGTCTTTTCCTCGTTCTCTCTTAACCGTAATTGCGAGCCCGCGTGGAACGTCTGTTTACTTACTGCATTCTATTTTATGGTGTACTGTTCTTCTGTATTAAATATGTGGATGTATGTATGTTTGCGCTCGCATAGAGAACGATCCGGTCGGAGAACCCGAACACTCGCAGGAGAAGCCCCTGAGCAGCAGTCGGTTGGTGGAGGCAAGTGTCCCCTGACCTATCTCTGTCCTATACATTCTTTAATTCACCTCCCGCATTACACATTTATACCTAAGGATTGACTAGCTTTTGTTGTCCATGTCCTTGTTTACCTATTTGGGTCGGATTATTATTGCTTAGTCTTATGCTATTGCTCAACTCTAATCAATGAACATGATGAGAATTATCAATGACACGCTGTTTTCCCCTCTTTTATTATGATGTTATACTTGTGACCTTCAAGGGGGCTCGAGCGGTTTCTCGAGTGCCTCTCCGTAAGGACCTGTTCGTTGGATGACCGCCCGGGAAAACAGTGCAACCATGAGGGTGGAGTGGGACGCCCTTAGCTGAGTAATTAGAGGAACCGGGGTGTAGTTCGCTTAGCCGTTGTGCCGTCAATGGGGCTCGGTGTATGCGGCTCGCTCTGCCAAGGTTTATTTGTCCCTTGGGGAGGAGTGCGGTACATTTAGGAAACCTAACGGGCGGCTACAGCCCCGGGGAATCTTTGTAAAGGCTACGTAGTGATATCCTGCTGGGTCACCTTGGTAGTGATCAATGGAGAGTCATGATCTCCGGGCAGAAAGGGAAATCACGGCTTGTGGGTAAAGTGCACAACCTCTGCAGAGTGTTTGAAAACTGATATATCAGCCGTGCTCGCGGTTATGATCGGCCAAGGGAGCTCCAGTGATTAGTGGTACTTGATCAGAGATGTTCGGATTTGCAGGTGGCAATGGGATCGATGGTTTCTGGTATTGACTATGGTAATGGTCAGTGGTATTCTTTCCGTTTGGAAAGAGTACGTTTGGGTTAATAACGTGGGTTAACTCTAAAACTTGGCTTTCTCTACTAGTAATAACAAATCTGACCAACTAAAAAGCAACTGCTTGACTTACCCCCACATAAAGCTAGTCCACTACAGCCAAACAGGATACTTGCTGAGTATGTTGATGTGTACTCACCCTTGCTCTACACACCAAACCCCCCCAGGTTTTCCGCATTGCAACCACTGCTCAGGAGAAGATGAAGCCGTGGAAGGAGACTTCTAGGAGTTCCAAGAATACGACGAGTTCTAGGTGTGGGTTAGCGGCAACCCTCAGTCGGCTGCCTGTGAAGGCCGCGTTTATCTACGTTTCTTTTCCGCACTTTGATTTATTGTAAAGACTATGTGGATGTCTCAGACATATGATGTAATCGACTATTATTTCCCTTTTTAATACTATTTGAGCATTGTGTGATGATGTCCATGTTATGTAACTGCTGTGTACGTGAATTGCTGATCCTGGCATGTACATTGTTCGCATTCGGTTTACCTTCTAAAACCGGGTGTGACAATAAGCCAACGGGCAGAACCTGGCATGACGCCCCTGGGCTACGCGCGCCTTCGCATTCATTACGGATAAGACGTGCGCCTGTCCATTTCGCTGACAAGCAGCATGCTCAGTCCACGATACGTGGGCCGTGTAGTTACTCACACGTTACCATATCAAGGGCAGTGACTCACCATTACTCGTACGGGTTACTGCCTATCAATGTTGCATGGACTGCAGTCATCATGACTTCCGCTGATTACTCATGCGTTACTCTGTCAACATTAGTTATTCACATAATGTATTTCTTCCATTATGCTCCTGGGCCCGCATGTCGGGGCTCCGCATCTTTGTATGTGCCTCCCTTAAACTATAAAAGGGAAGGCACACAGCGTTACAAAGGACACGCTCAACTACACTCAATACAACTTATACACAGTGGAGGTAGGGTACTACGCTCTCAGCGGCCTGAACCACTATAATCCCTCGAGTCCTCTTGTGTTCATCCCGAAATTCATCATCCACCAGATAGGCAAAACGCTTAGGCCCCCTCCTCATCTTAGGATTAGGGCGGGTGCATTCCGCCACCTGGCCGGAGGATTTTCCCTCCGACAACATGCTTCCTAACAAACTCAAGACTACCTTTATAACTATCCAATTATGGAGTAGTGTTCATGTTGAGAACATGCGACAATCTCAGGTCTAAGAACGTAGTGTACATGTTGCAAAAAGAGAACTATATTACAATATCTCATGTTGGGTCGGTCCAGCCTCATGTCATACATGCGCCACATTATTACCTTTGACATCTCCATGTCCATAACTTGTGGAATGTAGTCATCAACTAATACATGTGTTAGTCATCGACTCTAACCATGGACAACATTTAGAATAACCATACAAGTAAATAATCTCACAAACAATTCACATAATTGCTAATCAATAAAAGGTGCCTTTCATGGATATTCAATTAAGCAATATATATATCATGGATACAAAGAAATATGTTCATCTCTATGATTATCTTTAGGGCATATTTCTAAGAGTCCTATGAGTTGATAACTTTGGGATTAATGTTAAAACCTAGATTATATTGATGATAAGTACTTGACAAAGTAAAATCAACATGCTAACAGCCTAACTCCACATAAAGCTTGTCCACCTTAGCAAAACGAGGCATTTGTTGAGTATGTTACTATGTACTCACCCTTGCTTTCACATAATCACCAGGTTGCTCTCGATGCAACCATTACCAAGACTAAAAAAGGCATCAAGGCGAATCCCCAGGAGTTCCAGAACTTCAATGAGTTTGATGACTTAGCTAGTGTTATCACCCAGTCAAATGCTTGTGGAAGGCCCTTTACTTAGTTACCTTTCAGTTTAAGCACTTTGATTTATGTGAAGTCTATGACTATATGGTCTGTAATAAGTTTATTTGCCCTTTATGTTATTATGTTTTTCGAGCACTATGCAATGATGAATCATTTATGTAATCGTTGTGTACATGAGTTCTAATCCTAAGACATAAATGGTTTGCATTCAGTTTGCCTTCTGAAATAGGGTGCGACAACATCATAGGTCATGAACCTAGTTCCATCGTGTCTAGACCACCTATTGTGTGGCCATGGGAGGGGCCCTATATGACCCCTCGTTGCACCGATGCTCAAGGGACGATGGAGACAATAAGCTTCAGAATGCCATCTTATGAGGCGATGAAGTCTAGAGTACCGAAGGTTATCCTCATTCCTAGGAGGAAGGTGTCACCAATGGTTTTTGGAGCCATTAAAAGTGAAATGCGACATGCAAAAGTCCCCTACCTGATGCACCAACTATCATGGTTTTCAGCCCACAACAAGTAAATTTGTAGGTTAAGAGAGGGTTAGTAGGTCACTGTCTCGATGGCTTTGCTCTAGTGAGCACAAGAAAGAGAGTTTAGACTGGTTTAGAGAGAACCCCTACGTTCATTATGGTGCTGAAGTCTTTGTTGCTAGCTTTCATGTGTTACAAGGCAGAATGTTTGGCTCTCATGCTTGTGTGAGAAGTATATAGACTGAGTTCGAGTGCCTCTACAGTAAGGCCTACCATCCCTTTATATAGCAAAAAATGGTTGTCAATTGTTACATAAATATTTGATGGGTTTTGGTATTTTTCTCTTTCGGACGCAATCTTCTGGTTCTCCTTGAAGCTTCTTGAGCGCGCTCGTCTCATCATTCTTGATCTCGGCCCGATCATAGGGGCAGTTAGGTCCTGTAGTTGTTTGAAGCCTTACCATAAAGTACATTTTATATCTGTAGTTTCCCTAGGGTCCTCTCCTTTGTCCTTATCATATATGGTTTGTCATGGCCTGTAGGTCCTTGTTTGTTTTTTAGATGGTGAGGCGGTTGAGCAGGACTAGGTAAGGAGTCCTCTGTTATGGTACCTATCTCTCTTCGTCGCAAACCTCGGTCAGAGGCATGCATTTGTTAGTTAGAGGGTCATAAATGTGCCATCCCTACCTTATACGATCCAAACTTATTTTTCATGGCACACTCGAGGTTGGGACTGAGTTATCTAGGACATAGGATGGGTTTTTGTGCTGTTCTAGGGTACACCATGTATGGGTACATGTTAGGAGGGTTACAATCTTCCACCACTTGAGGTGGCATTCATGATGATTCCTCTGGTGCATTGCACACTCTAGAAGGAGCACGGAATAAAGCACGATCAGTAGAAGCAGCACCACATGACTCCACTAGATGGTGCCCTCCCATTTGAGGTAGTAGAGGGCAAGGTGGAGCTAGATGGTGGCGTCATCTCTATCATGGCCTGCAATCCAAATCGCTAGAGCTAGTGCCAATGTCCACTACTCTATTGAGTGGGTGTGCCAGTGTTGCCATAGCAGCACTACACAACAAAGCGCACTTTCCCATACCTAGCACACCAAATGTCATCGCATAATGACAAAGTTCACCGTAGGTACCGAAAAAATTATAGAATATGAAGAGAGCGATGGGAATAGGTTGGAGGCTCGTTTGATCAAGGTATTACCATGGCTACAAACACACATTCGGTTTATAGAGGTTTGGGTCACGAGAGTGAAATTCCTACATCCTCTTTGCAGTGGATGAATTAATGAAAGTTGGGGCGGAGAATACACACTCAGATATTGTTTGAGTAACATGACTAACTAGCTCCCCTCTAGTTTGGTTCTTGCGAGAGATCTAGATTAACCGACCTCTAGTTCAACCTTATTTTTAACCTGAACTTCTATCCCTATTCTATATTGCTCTTATTCTCCTTTTTATAGCACAAGAGAGTGGATATTTACATGTCTGTTGGAAAGTAGGGCCTATACATCAGAGTTTCACTCCTCCTATCGTGCTGTATACACGTAGACTTATACAATGCATGCCTTGGTCATGCCACAATGTCGACCATAACTTGTTGCAATGCTAGATTTGTCCTGCTATAGTGATAGATACAAGAGTCCACACCATTGAGTACGATGTAATTGGTAAATGATGTAGATACCTTTAACTTTTAATGCTTAGAGGTACGACAACAAATTTAGGCATGGCTATAGAGATAGCAGCACATTCACATAGTGGCTACGGGTACACTTGTGGCCTTAGCTATGGCGTTAGTGCATTCTTTTGACCACAATATTGTTTATCATATTTAATATGAGAGACTAAGCATTATCTTGTCATGTAGTCGTCCTAATCAAAGATGCATGTGACACTGAGATCATCTTTGTTTGGAGTCGTTCTGCCCGAGGGACGCCTTTGCCATCCCACCCCAAGGGTATCCAAAGAAATATCTAAAGAATATTTGGTCTAGCATATTGGGGTCCCTCACTTGGTTAAGTTGGACACTGATCTTCATCCTAAAGAACTTTGGAGGCCTAGAGGGTCCTCAGGTTTGCCCCCATTACCTACATGGCCCTAGAGGCCTAGAGAGCCATGAGATTTGGCCCATCAGCTTGAAGGGTTTGCCCCCCTTACCTACATGGCCCTAGAGGCCTAGAGAGCCATGAGATTTGGCCCATCAGCTTGAAGGGTCTTGGACTTAGCGAGAACAGGGCAAGATCCCTCAAGTGTAGGACTTAGGTAGGGGTGAGGGTGGTATGAGATGGACTCACCTTATATTTTCTTTCATGAGATGTAAAAGCATATTGTTAATATTCAAAGGCGTGTTAGGGTCTCTAGTTGAGTTGGTTAAGTGATATGAATAACACTCTTTAGGTCATGAGTTTGACTCCTAACCACAGGTCTAAGGCCCAGTCTTGTTAATACCTAGAGCTGTCTTACCCATAGTTTTTTAATATTCAGAGGTATGTCCATAGTCGAACGAGGTGTCTTGTTAAGCTTTTTAATTTAATAAAGTTGGGCTAGACCTTTGATTTATATACCAAAATTGCCTGCTATAACAGGCAATAGTACAGCATAGTACAGAAGTACCATACAACAAGGAGTCAAGAACTTATGTACGATGCTAAATACCCACATTGGCAGACTCAGAACCCTACACCACCATAATACTCCTAGATATCTAGCTGTGGAAGCAAGAGAGCCAAAATTCTGGGGACAAGTCTACCCACCTAGTCCCCACTGTGCACTCTGCCTGCAGTTCAGCAAGTGTTTCCTATTCTTCTCCTTCACCGACATTGCTGTGGCCATCATGGTCGATGTGGAAGAGGTTGAGGCGGCTGTGGCTCAGGCGGAGCGAGTACATTGTCTTCTTGTACTCGGCCCAGGTGAAGGGCCGGTACTGGCTGGGTGCGTTGGCTGTGATCGTCTCTGCGACGGCCAAAATTCGCGCATGCAGTGGCGGCGCTGCGAAGTAGATTGTCGACAGCCTTGCCCTGCTGGAGCTTGCAATTACCCTGTGCCGGACACTTACCAGCTTCCCATTTGTTAAAGCCTGGGACCAAGAAAGGGAAAAGAGATGAATTCAAGCCAAGTATGAGAGATAATATCGCCATGTATTAGTGTTTGGTTATTGTTGGATTCAGAGTCTGCTAATTTAATTTCTAAGCTGCTCCAAGAAGCAATTTCATTCAGTTAATCTACTAGTACTGATTTATTTACAAGTAAATCAATGCCTTTACCTGGAGGAGGTCACCGACATTGACAAAGAACGCTGACGGATCGGCCGGCACCTGAAACCACACCTCCTTGCCGTCGGCGTTCAGAAGCACCTGAAGGCCGTCGACGTCATTTGCTCGAAGCAAGCTAAGAATCTGCGGGTCTGAATGCTCCCCGAATCCGACCCGTCCACCTGCCGACGGCTTCACGCCATTGCTAGTAGTCTTGGTTCTGACGCTGCTCTTCATCTTGCACTGGCTGTCATGGTCAAGGTTGTGAGCGTTGCATGCTGTAGGGTAGTGGTTGATCCTCAGGAGTGAGTCGCTGTCTGTGTCGGTGATGAGCTTGCTGAAGGACCTGGGGTCCTCGAGCCCTAGCCCCTCTCCTAACAGGTCCAGGATCTCACATGCAAGCTGCCTCATTGCTCCCACGTACTCGTTCACCACATTACTGCAACAACAGGGAAGAAAAGGCACCAACATGTGAGTTAAACTCTGCCCAAGATCAATTGGATCAAGAGAATGGAGCTGTCGTGAAGACCAATTGGATGTGTGTCATGACAAGAGAAAAAGAAGACCGAAGAAAGATGAAAAAATTTGACTTGTTCGGATATGCAGCGACTCAAAAGCTGCAGCCGTGAAAACACGGATAGCTCGATGCTCTGGATGCATCCAGGCTACGCAGCAGAACCAGAACACAAGTCACATGCTGTACATATTCGGTTCTTGTGACCAGTTTTCCAATGGGCAAATGGGGGTGTTTTTAGACAGGATTGGGCGTGCCTTTTGCACTGCTCCACGGATGGATTGGTTTAGTCTTTTTGCACTCGTTCCATTAAATTTAAGAAATAGACTCATGATGTATCACCTTATTTTAGATGGATTGATTTCTCAAACCAAACACAATCTTATTTCCTATCAAGCTTTTGTACTTATGTGGATCCTATTTGGTACTACCCTGTTCTCAAATATTTGTCGTCGGCTAGTTTATTTTTTAACATGTGCTCCATGGAAAAATGGCTACGGCATAAATTCTGATGTCATTCCTGTTTTTACTCTTTGTTGCTATCATTCTTAACTGTAAGCTTAGAATTTTTTTTTCTATGTGGTCAAGACAGCTAACAACCTTCTACTTCTTAATAGCTGATATACTATAAATATTACAACATTGACAATGTATTAATGATTCATGTCTAGTTGACAAAGGGAATTCGTTTCAGAGTTCATGTACGAATGTATCAACACATCATTTTCTGCATGGTACTTAGAGTACTTCACTAAATAAGCCATGGGCCCTTTCTGTTGCTAGCATCTGCATCAATTGGCTGTTGGGTATGGGCGTATGGCCATTAATTGAAGACTACTGCACCGCCCGCAGCTGTGTGAGACTGATTGGCATGCAAATACACACATATATTAATACATAGTCTGCTGGAGAGGGACGACCTGACACTGAGAGGGGTCTTCGAACTACCATAGAGGCTGGGAGGGTTTTCTTGTCCCTTTCATTTTATTTGCCCTCAACCAACTACTCTAGCATTGAACTAGGCCACTGCCTGTGCCTGGCCTGTGTGTAGCGTGTGAGATCTCTCGTAGCATAGCAGTGTCGTTTGGATGGGATCTTAGCTTTCTCCTTCCAAATGCACAGAAACAGCTAAAGATATCTCATCTGTTATGCCCACTCAGTTGTTAGGCAGGCGATTGTAAGCCGGGTGTGCTTTCGAATGTTCTTGTGGCAAGGCAATTGTGCCCAACTTTCGTCGGAAAATCGACCAAGCCCATTCATTCTGTGGAGCTGTCAAGTCTGTTATGTTATGCCCCATCGATCAGTTTGTGCCTTTTCTTTTTTTGCTTAGAAACTGGCTACATCCATGTGTATGCTCTTGAATTGTTGGAACTAACATATCATTGCTCTGCCTATTGTGGCATCAATAGTTGCATTATTGATCATTGATTAGGAAACTATGCAGTCATGCATTTGCATAATTTATTTGATGGGGGCCTTTCTGACTATGACAACATGGCATACTAGCTCTACCACAAACTCTAAAGAAACATTCGCTAGAGCTATCACGGTCACGGATATATAAATGCATTGAACTAAAAGAAAAGATCAGTACAGTGAAATTGTTATGGGTAAGAATTATCTTTCTTGAGTGAACTATCTTTCTTTTTTGTTATCCATTACAGTGTGACATTCAAATTAATGTGTGCATGTATTTTGATTGAGTGCCCCCATTATATTGGTGCCGAACCATATATACTGTTCGCTTTTCTATCCCAAATAATGCTTGCATCACTCGTCAAAAGCGAGATATTCCGACAGGTGTAGGACTATGATACGCAAACCACATCTATCGATCACACTAGTGTCATCAGCATATATAGGCTGTTGGTTAATTAAAGAGCACTGCAGGCACAGTGCAGAGGAGCATGACTCTCCAGGTAGCCATCAATATTAACACACTGCACCTGCATAACAACTGTTCGTTCCTTTGGCGTATGCCTTTCTTATAAAAAATTTTAAACCTCAAAAGGCCTAGCATAGATTACCATGGCTCATAAAACCAGCTGACATCTCTAAGAGACTAGCTAAATAGCTTGTCAAGCTAAATTTTAGCTACTTAATAGCAAAATAGCTCTCCAACAAACTAGCCATTTAATTTGTCAACCTATCCGGCTCTCTAAATTAACTCTCTCGCTAGCTAAATTTGGCTAGCAACTCTCGCTAGCCAAGCTAATTTGTATGTTATTGAAATAAGATATTATATATAAAGTTTAATATTTATGTAGAGACAAATATTCAAATAGAGAGTAAAAATAAAGAGTCTTGAAGATGCTCTAAATAAAGCTGGAAGAACAATGTTGATCAAAACTTAACGACAATGCAATACGACAGCTAAATAAAAACAACTCTACACAATGTACATGCATGATATATACGAGTGTAGTGAGACTACGTAGCCGTGTATTGTTTGTTATACCTGAATCGCGAGGGCTCCTCCGCGTCGATGGCCCTGGCCCTGTGCGCGACGGCGGCCGGGTTGTTGGCGTGGAGCAGCAGGTACTCGAGCTCCCCGGCGTCGCCGTTGAAGCCGATGCTACGGCAGCCGTAGCCGAGCGGGCTAGGCGGGCCGGCGCGCTGCTTGTCGCGCGGCGCCAGCGCGAAGAACGTCCTGGCGGCGGCGTCCAGCCGCGCGGCGGGGCCCGGCGGCACGCCGTGGTTCACGGCCCGGAAGAAGCCGTGCTCCGCGCACGCGCGCACCACCTGCCGCGACAGCGCGCCGCGGCCGCCGGGCGCCGATAGGTCCACCGTCCGTATGCCGCCGGCGTGGGATGACTGCGGCGGCGTCGTTTGCTGGCGCACCACCGGCGTCGTGGAAGGCACCACCATGGGGTACGTGGTGACTAGCTGGGTGTCGTAACGAGCTGAGCTGAGCTGAAGTTGGCGCGCTAGCTGTATGTCTTGTAATAGGTCGTACACGGTAGAGCAATGCGTGGAATAAGTGGGATGTGTGCAGTGTAGGGGGCCGGGTGAGGGCTGAGCGTGCCAGCGTGGTGTGCTTATATGGACGTCGTCGTCTGATCCTATTGAAATGCTGACCTGAACGCTGGCTGGACCTTGGCATGTTCATCTTTTTGACTTGAACTGGATGTGTGCATGCCTGAGTCTCTTGAACTTGACGACGTGTGTAACCTCCCTGTTTAATTAGTTTAGTGTTGGAACTTGCTCTCCTAGGCAAGTTGATCCAACGGTGGAGTGAAAAGGATGCAAGCAAGGTTTAACTTGTGATGACAATTGTTCTGTTAATCCAGCCTCTCAAGGGCACTGTACGGGGGTATTTATAGGTGTCCGAGGGTCCAACGTTCCGATGTAAGGACGCTTATGTCCTCAGACACCTGGATTATCCCCAGAATATTCCTATAAGAAAGGGTTACAAACTGTCATTACAGAAAAGCTATTACAAATCAGGCCCGTAACACGCCTGTCCGTGCGGGGCCGGTTACGATGGGCCAAATCCCACGTGGGCCGGCCTCCAGGTAGGGCGAGGACGTGGGATGGAGAGACTTCGTCGTAGGCCTTCGTCTTGCAGTGAAGAGGACGAAGGGTGGGTCGTGCCGGTCATCTTGCCTTCGTTGGTGCAGCGAGTTGACGAAGGCCTGGAGCGAAGGGTAGCGTCTTTGCCTTCGCCCCAACATTTGCCCTCCGAGGGACCAGTTCGACTGAGTCATGTGGTGCCGAAGACGTCGTTATATGGTGGAGACGCTGCCCTTGCTCGAAGTGGTTCCGCGGGGGTTTTTGATGTGACCGTTGACGGACGCGGTACTGTTGGACTGCGAGCTTCCCGAAGCGTCGCACCCTGTGTATAAAAAGGGGGGCGGCGCGGCTCAGGCTCTCTTACCTTTCTGTGCGTCGCAAAACCCTAGCATTTTGAAACCGGTCGCCCGCTCGCCTGACCTCCTTGCTCCTGTTCATCGGAGAACTAGCCCGCGTCAAGTAGACCGCGCGCCACCGCCGACGGTACGTAGCCATGCCGTCCTCTTCTTCATCCGCTGCGAATACGCCGTTCGGCGAATCGTCGTCCGAGGGTACCTTCAGTGATTTGGCAGCAGTGGAGCTACATCCAAGCCACACGGTGGAATTCGGTGTTTCGAGGATCTCCTCGGTTCGCGTGCAAGACATGCAACAGTTGGGGTATTTTGGGAACAGAGTTGGCCGAGTTCTGGGGGCGGAAGAGATTCCTGAGCCGGAGGGTGAGATGGTTGTGTTCGAGGCATTTTTCACTGTCGGCCTTCGATTGCCTGCGCATCGTTTTGTGGTGGAAGTGTTGTGGAGGTATGACGTGCAGATCCATCAATTGACACCTAATGTCGTGGTGGCCTTGGCGAAGTATGTCTTGGCAGTGACTTCGTACGGCGGTCAGCCCTCCGTAGAGGTCTTCGCCAAGAATTATTGTTTGCACTGGCAGAAGAGAAAAATTGGAAGCAAGATCGCACAGTTTGGGTCATGCACCTTTACGTCGAGGACTGGAAGACTTCGGCAGAAGTTGTTGAGCTAGTTCCCTACGCCCGCAACAAGTGGGGCAACTGGTATGATTATTGGTTTTATGTGGCGGTAGGCGAGGTCGAAGACCTCCCAGGACTCCCGGTGGCCGTGTTGTGCTCCCACTGCTATGTGGCGTTCTCGCCGTTTGAGGTGGCGGAGGATGATAGTGACGAAGAGGCCCTTCGTTGTGCTGCCCGCATGAGTAGCGGGCGCAATTTGGTTGAGGAATTCATCGATTATGGAGTGTGGCCCTTGGCGCATGGCTGGGCATTGGGTGAAGTATGCCCTCCCTGGCGAGCAGCTAGTGCGAAGTCCGGCCTTCGCGTTGGATCTGCGTGGCCGGGATCCAGTCGCATTCGTGCGTGAAGTGGAAGACGGGGTAGTGCGGATTGTGGGCGTTATGTGCCGAGGACTGAGGCTTTGCGGAGTTGGGATATTCGTGGATCCAACGTCCGCCTGAATAGGGTCTTCGAGTTGAATTGTTTGTCGTACGACAGCTATCCCGGGGACGACGCTACCGTGGCCGTCGACCGCCGCGAGAAGAAACCAATGGCCGTGACTGAGGAAGGCCCTTCGCAGGAGGCTGCCCCAGGCACTAAGAAGAGAAAAATAGGTACTGCAGTGGGGGGACTTGGGGTCTCTAATAGTTTTGCTGTGGAGTTGATGGGGACGTGCGCGGCCCTCGGGGGAAGGATGTCTTCGCCCGAGCTCTGAGAGTCTTCGGCGTGAATACTGAGGGTTACCGGGGGTCGATGGCCAAAGAATGTTCCGATCCCCCGCGCGGCTTGCGAAGAGATGTTTACATCTCGTATGGCTCGTGACTTGAAGATTTTTTCTTACGGGCAGAATATTGTTGCTGTTGTATCGACAGTGATGGAGAAGGATCGTTAAGACGCGGCGCAGAAGCGCCGAGCGGTCGTTAGGATCGTGGATCCTTTCCGCGAGGCGAAGAAGGCGCGGGGGGCGCGAAGTCTGCTGTCGCCGGCAGCAGCAAGCCAGCCGCCGCTGGGCCCATGAAGTCTTCGGCAGGTGCGAAGGCTCCTGCTTCCAGCGTGGGCAAGCCACCCTTGGGCGAGCCGGCGAAGGGCGAAGGTTGCCCTCGCTGCCGCGTACTGATGAGGCGACGACTTCGACACAGATATCTGCATGGGGGATTATCTTGTTGGTAAGTTTTTTCTTTTTTGAAGACTAGGTCTTAACCAAGATCATGGTGCAGGGTCGGATGTGGGGCAACTGGCTGTTGTCCCGACTCCGGTGGTGGCTACTTCGCCGACGGCGGTGGTTGGTGCAAAGGATGCTTCGCAGGACCCGTGGTCCGCCTTCTGTGTGAGCGGCGCGATTCCGTCGGCCGCCGCCGCTAAGGACGTGGCGGGCTCCGTGTCCCGGCAACTGAGGCAAGCGTCGCAATAGTTGTTGTAGCAGCTGAAGCATGTAAGTCGTGTTGGACTTCGATAGTTCGTTGTTTTTATGAGGTGGCGAGTCTCATGGTTTTTGGTGGCAGGCGGCCGACTTCGCCAACCATGTCGCGTCGGGTGCTCTGACTGTGGAGTTTGCTGCCAAAGTCGAGTGTCTCCGTGCACAGCATGCGGATGCTGTTCGGGAGAAGTCGGACCTCCGGCGCTAGCTGGTGGAGGAGAGGAGGGAGGCGAACAAGGTCGTTGGTGATGCGCAGCCTACGCAAGCCGACGCTAAGCTTGCACGGGCGGAGGGCAGTCTCGCCTGCCAACGCGCCGAGGAGCTGGAGGCGAGGTTCAACAGCCTGCGCAACCGCGTGGACAAAGCCGAGGCCTCGACGCGCGCGGAGGTCGAGCGGACGCATGCGCAGTTCGTGGACGCGTACCGGGAACTGGGTGCGCGGACCACTGCCTTCGAAGCACCCGGCCAAGAGGCGGGCCTCCGCTTCCTCGAATGGTTGCATGAGGAGTTGGGGGTGCTCCCGACGATCGTGATGGGCCTCATGTCCTTTGCCTCCCTCGTCACCTGCGAGGGGGCCGTAAATGCTTTGTCCCACGAGGGGTGCGGGCATTTTGAGGTCTTCGACCAATCGGACGAAAACTTCGAACGCGAAATCTTCCAGGTCGAGGACCCTGTGCTGAAGCAGTCGGTGGGGGCGCTCTTCGACAGGATGTGGGGCCCGCACAGCCGAGAGACGGTCCAGGAGAGGTGCGACCGGGCGATTGATCAGGTAGAGGTTCATTTGCGTGGTTATGTGTGTGAGTATGCGTAGTTTTGCTGAATGTGTGCTATTGTTGCAGATGGCGCATGCCGAAGAGGTCGAGGACCTTGGCGATCTAGACAGCACGCTGCCCGACATCTCGTTGCCGGAGGCCTTGGGGGTGGAGCTGGCACCACCGTCTAACGCGAGTAAGGGCCCTTCGTCGACCCCCGCACCGACTGGAGATGGCAAAGACCCCGTGCCAGCCCCCGTGCCGACGGGCGAGGACACCTTGAAGGCGGTGGTCGAACTGGCTGCCGAAGACCTCGCGGCCATGGCCGGGCCTTCGCAGGTGGCTGAATAGGTGTTGGGGAGTTTAAATGTAAATTTTGTCTTTGTGATACTGAACCTCGGTTGCTGCGCAGGTTCCAACGTTTGGGCCTGCGCACGCAACCGCTACTGACAATACTATTTTTGTGGCGGCCTCAACCGTAGTGCTTGCCGATGATGATTCGTGTGGCTCTGTGTCTGAGTGTTTTGAGTCTGATGATTCTGGGGGTTCGATTTTGTGGATAGAGGAGTCTTCGGACGAAGGCTTGGATTATTTTGCAGCGTTATATGTGGCTGCAGCGGAGCCTTCTTCGTGCGTGGAAGGTTCCGGCGGTCTTCCGGGTGCGAGTACTGGGTATAGGCGGCGAAGGGCGGTGGCGAAACACAGAGTGAGTGAATTGTCGCGAAGTGGTAGGCGTCATCGTATTGGGATGGAGCGTGGCCATCTTCGTGTGGACGAGACTGGTAAGCGGGAACTGTTGTCCTCGCCGATTAGGGCGAGCATAGGTGAAGGGGTGCTGCGAAATCTTTTTGAGGGTGAGGAATTGAGGATAATGCTGTTCAATTACAGGGAGATGGGTATCATCCCGAAGGTTGAGCCAATGTAATATGTGATGCGCTCACTGTGTGTATGTAACAGTAATTTGTACTCTGAGGCTGCGCTCCTTCGTTGATCCAGCTGCGCCCATAGGCGACTTCTGCACGGAGAGTCTTATGGAAAAGACTTCGATTTTTGCGTACTTATTGTGCTGTTCCGGCTGCACCCTTAGGCGACTTTTGCACGGAGAGTCTTTTAGGAAAAGACTTCGACTTTGCGCACTTATTATGCTATTCCGGCTGCACCCTTAGGCGACTTTTGTACGGAGAGTCTTTTAGAAAAAGACTTTGATATTACGCACTTATTGTGCTATTCCAGCTGCACCCTTAGGCGACTTTTGCATGGAGAGTCTTTTAGGAAAAGACTTCGATTTTGTGCACTTATTGTGCTATTCTGGTTGCACCCTTAGGCGACTTTTGCGCGGAGTGCGCACGCGAGGGTACTCTGCGCTGCCCCTCGCGGTGACTTCGGAGTGGTCGAATGCCGAAGACCGTCGATGCGGTCTTTTTCGACATGTTGTATCTGAGTTTTTGTGGGGGATTTTTGCGGGTATATTACATGGCTCCGCCTCGTTAAAAACCTCACCCCCCGGGAGGAAAAGAGTGCGGGCCGGAATAGTACTGTTTGGTGAATTACAAGGGCACGTAGGCCCTGAGGATTTAAACAAAAAATTTGCGGAGATTGTCAATATTCCAAGAATGGTCTAGGTCCTCGCCGGATGGCGTTGTTAGCCTGTATGCACTGGGGAACGCCTTCGACTTGACGATGAACGGACCCTCCCACTTTGTCTCCAGCTTGCCCCGTGACTCTATCCGGGTGGTTCGGACGAGTATGAAGTCTCCTTCGTTGAACTCTCTTGGGATGACTGCGTGGTCGCGCCAGGCCTTCATTTGAGCTTGGTATTTGTTGAGGGCCTGCATGGCAAAGACGCGTTCTCCATCGATGAGGTCTTTGGACGTTGGCTCGTCTACGTCGGGGACGGCTGATGCACTTGTTCGAGGGGACTCGTGCTTTATTTCCTGTGGGGTATTGGCCTCCGAACCATATAGTAGACGAAAAGGAGTGAATCCAGTCGCCCAGCATTCGGTCGTGTTTAGCGCCTAGACTGCTTCAGGTAGATGGTTAGCCCATTTACCCTTGCTGTTGTCGAGTAGCCTTTTCTTGATAGCAGTGAAAATCTTGCCGTTGGCGCGCTCGACAACGCCGTTAGATTGCGGGTGATATACTGAGGCGAAGGCAAGCTTGGTGCCGATGGAGAAGCAGAAATCCCTGAAGTCCTAGCTATCAAACTGTTTGCCATTGTCGACTGTGAGCTCGGACGGGACTCTGAATCAGCAAACAATGTTTTGCTAGAAGAATTTCTGGGCAGTCTTCGATGTTATTGTAGATACTGCCCTTGCCTCAATCCACTTGGTAAAATACTCGACGGCGACGAAGGTGAACTTGAGGTTCCCTTGAGCCGTGGGTAGTGGCCCGACAATATCCAGCCCCCAGCGTTGAAGTGGCCATGTGTGGGCAATCAGCTTTGTGAATTGCGAAGGGTTGCCCGAACGGGGAGAAAACTTCTGGCAGGCTTCGCATGACCTCGTGACTCGATTCGCGGCGCAGATTATAGCGGGCCAGTAGAACCCTTGATGGATCACCTT
This sequence comes from Zea luxurians, assembly GCA_029449295.1. Classification (NCBI taxonomy): domain Eukaryota; kingdom Viridiplantae; phylum Streptophyta; class Magnoliopsida; order Poales; family Poaceae; genus Zea; species Zea luxurians. The sequence goes on from JAOPSE010000046.1 coordinate 37,724, forward strand.
GGCAGCGAGGGCCCTAGGCCCTGAGTGAGAGCCACAAGTTCCGCTGTGGACTTCGCGCAGGATCTGGATGCCTTCGGTTTCGGTGACGCATTTAAGCATGGGTTGACTGACCCCCTTCTTGTATAGCTGGCCCTCAATGATTGTGAAGTCCCGGCTTTGGTGCTTGAGGCGCTTGGCCTCGTTGACGTCGCTTGGATGATAATATCCTTGCAGAAACAGGGTTATTGGGGCCCGCCAATCTTCGGTCATGATGAGGTTGACTATGCGATGGCCCTCGGTGTCGTTGGTTATTTGTAGACCCTCTGGACTGCGGATGGCTGGCGTGCCGATGACGTGGTAGAACACGTCGGAGGGCAAGGCTTCGCCTCAGGTAGCTGCTTTGGCCAATGCGTTAGCCTCCTCGTTCCTGGCTTGGTCCACATGCTGCAAGGTAAAGCCCTTAAATTGTCTCTCAAGACTGCGAACAGCCATGAGATACCGCATGAGTGCGGGGTCTTTTGCTGAATATTCTTTTTCGACCTGACCGACAACCACTTTGGAATCTTTCTTGATTATGCAGGTGGTGACACCAAGCGCTCTTAGCTTGCGAAGACCCAGGATGACAGCTTCATATTCTGCTACGTTGTTGGTGCATCTGTCGGACTCCAAAGCAAAGCTGAGGCGTGCTGCATATCTGTGTTTGACCCCAGTGGGTGATGTGATGACTGCAGCCGCGCCTGCCCCCGCATGGCACCATGCGCCGTCACAGTGGATGGTCCACACTTTATCTGCAGGCTCATCCTACTGCATTACTGGCCCTGTCCAGTCAACGATGAAGTCTGCCAGGACCTGCGACTTGATTGCTGTCCTGGGTTCGAAGGCGATATGGTAGCCAGAGAGCTTGGCTGCCCATTTGGCAATCTAGACAGATGCCTCCGGGTTGCGGAACAGCTCTCCCAGTCCCCTGTCCGAGGTGACCCGCACCTTGAATGCTTCGAAGTAATGGCGCAGCTTGCGTGATGCCATGACGATTGTGTAGGAGATTTTTTCCAACTCGGTCATGTTACACTTGGAGGCCGTGAGGACCTCAGAGATGTAGTAGACTGGACACTGTCGGGTCGTGCCCTCCCTGTTTTGCTCTTGGACTAGGGCTGCGCTGACTGCATATGGCGAGGCGGCGATGTAGAGCAAAAGCGGCAGCGAAGGGTCTGGACTGGTGAGAATGGCCAAGTCTGACAGGTGCTACTTGAGTGATGTGAAGGCTGCCGCCTGTTCTGGGCCCCACGCGAAGTCTTTCGCACCACACAGTGTCTTGAGGAAAGGTAGACTCCGATCGACGGACTTGGAGATGAATCTGTTCAGAGCGGCCAATCTGCCTGTTAGACGCTGGACGTCCCTAGTTGACTGCGGGGGTGCCATGTTGATTATTGCCTGAATCTTGGTCGGGTTGGCCTCGATCCCGCGGTGCAACACAAGGTGGCCCAGTATCTTCCCCTGGCGGACCCTAAAGACGCACTTCTCGGGGTTGAGGCGAAGTCGTGCGTCCCTCATGTTTGCGAATGTCTCTGCGAGGTCGGCCAGGTAATCCTCCTTATTTTTGTTGGCGACGATGATGTCGTCCACATACGTGAAAATGTTCTGGCGTACTTGGCTCTCGAGCACTGTCTTGGTGAGGCGAGAAAAGGTTGACCCAGCGTTCCTGAGTCCCTCCGACATCCTGATGAAGTAGTATGTGCCGAAGGGTGTGATGAAACTGGTACTGGCCTTGTCTTCCTCCTTCATATATATTTGGTGGTAGCCAGAGAAGCAGTCGAGGAGTGACATGACTTCGCATCCGGCTGCACTATCGACTATCTTGTCGATCCGTGGCAGCGGGAAATTATCCTTGGGGCAGGCCTTATTGAGGCTGGTGAAATCGATGCACATCCGCCACTTGCCGCTCTTCTTTTGCGCCATGACTACATTGGATAGCCACGTAGGGTAGGCGACTGGCTCGATGAAATTGGCCTCCAGCTGGCGGTGTACTTTGGCTTTGGCGGCTTCTGTTTTTTCATCGGACATTTTGTGCAACCGCTGCTTCTTTGGGCGCACCGAAGGGTCGATGCCCAAACTGTGCTCGATGACGGTGCGACTGACTCCGACCAGGTCAAGGGTAGACCAGGCGAAGACATCATTATTTCTAGAGAGACAGGAGATGAGTTTCTCCTCCTCTTATGAAGTCAGGTCTTCGCTTATGATGACTGTTTGCTTGGGCGTTGCCGGGTCAAGGGGAACTGTCTTCGTTCCATCGTTGCTTTGTAGCTGTGCCTTTTTATTTTCGTTGGCGGCTGGGCGGGTAGCCTCGGGGACTTCGCGCTGCGTCGTAAGGTAGTGTACATTCCGTTGACCGGGAACAAAATCTCTCTCAATATTACGCGCAGTCTGCTGGTTCCCGTACACCGTTATTACGCCTTGCGGACCCGGAATTTTCATGCAGAGGTATAATCCATGGATGGCCGCTTCAAATTTGTTGATGGAGCCCCGACCCATTATGGCGTTGTAGGGATAGACCATGTCAACGATGTCAAAGGTGACCTTTTCGCTTCACGCATTGGATGCTACACCGAAGGACAGGGGTAGCTCTATCTTGCCCACAGGGAAGGTGCCCTTGCCGCCAAAGCCATATAGGGGATTGTCCAAAGGCTTGAGCAAGCTATGGCTGATGCCCATGCTGTCGAAGGCATGGAGGAAGATGATGTCCGCCTGGCTGCCGTTGTCAACTAGGACATTGTGCAGGTCCCAGCCTGCCACACTGCAGTTGATTACTATGGCGTCAATGTGGGGTGCGCTACGTAGATCAACATCTCTGGCGTTGAAGGCTAGCGGCACATGTGACCACTTCATTTGCACTACCGGGCTGGTGATGGCGACGTGGTTGATGCTTCGGTAGCGATTCCTCTTTTGTCGCTTCGTGTCGAAGTCGACGCTGGACCCTCCAGTGATCATGTGAATGACTTCGCGATACGGCTGATCAGCGAAGTCTTCCTGTTTTGGTGCTTGGGGTGATTTTGGTGGTGGATGTTTGATTGATGCGGAGCGGGGGCGGGGGTGGTATGACTTGTACCTCCTGGTGGTGTTGATATGCGTGGTTGGGTAGATGCTGGGCAGGGTCGTGGTTGTATGGTTGTGAGTGGTGGTGTTGATATGTGTGCGCGACAACTCTTGGGTTGTCGGCGGGTTGTGCCCGAGACATCCTGTCCCTGGTGGCCTTCGTTTCCGGGCAATCCTTGATTGGGTGCGCGTAGTCTTCGCTGTGAAACAGGCAGCAATATCTGCACGGCTGTTGCGCCCGTCCCCGGCCCCGACCACGCGTACCATTGCCGCGACCCTAGGGGGGATAATCTTGGCGGCGAGGGGCTTCGTCGGTGGGGTGCTGGTTGGCAATGTTATGCACGTGCTGCTGACTACGGTTGTCTCGACCAGAGTCTGACTGCGAAGGTCTTGTCCATGTTCGGCTAGACTGCAGAGGGTCCTTGGGCTTTCTTTAAGACTCGACCTTGTGCTGATGGAGCTCTTCGGATCTGGCGTACTTTTCAAACAACTGATAGAGCTCCTGGAGGTTTTTGGGTGGGTCCCTGATGCAGTGACTGTACAGGACGCTAGCCCGAAGGCCACTGATGGCGTAGTGTATGGCGATTTGGTCGTCGACCGAGGGCAGTTGCGACTTGAGAGTCAGGAACTTGCGGTAGTACTCCCGCAGGGTTTCTTTCTCTTGTTGTTTGCAGAGTGACATCTCGGCCAAGGCATCCGTGTCTGGGCGGTACCCTTGAAAGTTAAGCAGAAACTTGTCCTAGAGACTTCGCCAGGAGTCGATGGACAGTGGGGGCAACCTGGTGTACCAGGTCAAGGCCAGACCTTCGAGAGCGATAATGAAGGACTTGAACATTGTGGCATCGTCCCCTCCGGATGATGCGACGACAACTTGATAGCTCATGATGTATTGTGCTGGGTCGGTGCTGCCGTTGTACTTGGGGTAGGTCCCTACCCTAAAGTTGGCGGGCCATGGTGACACTTGGAGTTGCGGCGCCAGGGGGCTTCGCTCATCAAGGTAGTTGATGCCTTGGAAAGCTGCGGCGTGTGGGATGAAGGGCCCACGCTGGGGAATGAATAAATCTCTGGCTGGCGCGCGCTGCTGGAGGGGTGGGCCGTGCTGCAGATCGTGCTGTCCTTCGCTCTGCATGAGCGCAATCTCTTGCTCTAGTTCCTGGGCCCTCTGCTCCTCGTCTCGTATCATCAGACGCACTTTGGCTTGCACGGAGACGCGTTGGCGCTTGGCTTCGAGGATTTCTTTCCACTTTTGGAGGTTGCGGTTCTTGAGGCGCAGGGCCCGTAGCTGTAGCTGTTCTTCTGCTGAGACGCCGATGACTTCGCCGTCCTCCGTTGCATCCTCACCCTCTAGTGGAGCTAAGCCTAGGGGTGGTACTTGTGGTTGCCCTCTGGAGCTACAGGTGCGAAGGGTGCCTTCGGGAGTGTGTTGATCGTTGTGCTGTCTCTTACTGAGTGCTTCGTCTTCGCTAGCTTCTTGGTGGGTGTTGTCTACGAGGGCCTTGCCCTTTTTCTCATCTAGCAGTGCTGCCTTCGCCGCTTCGTCGACGGATGGGGCTGCCTTCGAACTAGCTCTTTTGGGTGCCATCGCGGTTGGTTTGCTCTTAGCATAACTTTGTGGTCGTGGGTTCGACCCCACGGTGGACGCCAAATGTTGGAACTTGCTCTCCTGGGCAAGTTGATCCAACGGGAGAGTGGAAAGGATGCAAGCAAGGTTTAACTCGTGATGGCAATTGCTCTATTAATCCAGCCTCTCAAGGGCACTGTACGGGGGTATTTATAGGTGCCCGAGCGCCCAACGTCCCGATGTAAGGACGCTTATGCCCTCAGACACCTAGATTATCCCCAGAATATTCCCATAAGGGAGGGTTATAAACTGTCATTATAGAAAAGCTATTACAAATCAGGCCCGTAACACGCCTGTCCGTGCGGGGCCTGTTACGAGGGGCCAAATCCCATGTGGGTCTCCAGGTAGGGCGAGGATGTGGGATGGAGAGACTTCGTCGTAGGCCTTCGTCTTGCAGTGAAAAGGACGAAGGGTGGGCCACGCTGGTCATCTTGCCTCCGTTGGTGCAGCGAGTTGACGAAGGCCTGGAGCGAAGGGTAGCGTCTTCGCTTTCGCCCCAACATTTAGTTTAGTTTAGTTTAGTTGACGTTTCATTGAGCACTTGTAATAGTAACTGTTGTCGTTGATTCGAGCGTCAATCACTGGAAGTCTGCTTGGTTGGCTCTCTGCAGTGGCGCGGATGGTCCACGGTCTAAGGGCGGGCAGTCCACATGTGCACAGGGAAGGTGACATTTGCAATAGCACATGGATCTCGCTCCTAGGAGAGATCCCGTCAGGGAGGAGAGATCCTAGAGTTTGTCTTGATATCAATACGCCACGTCAGAAGACGACTCCAGACGACGTAGAGTTGAAGAAATGTGAAGATTGAGATGAAAAGGCTATGTTATTGTCTACTTGTAACACCTTAAATTCATCAATTAAAATAATACATTGTACTAGTCGCTAAACTTAGTAGTGAGTAAATTAAAATTTTGAATCAAGTGCTTGATTTCATTCATCTTTGAGAAAGATTTTTGTTTGCTAATAATTGATTAATGATTTTATTTGTAGAATTCCTTTATTCGAAACCCAATTTATTAGTATTTCATTCATCAATTAAACGAGTAAGCAACAAAGTATAAACATATATCATGATTAGAAAACATACTATACACTAATAATCTGCTAGCAATGGGAAGGTAATTATAACGACATGTACTGAATTAACCAGTGCGCACGACTAGTTAAAAATAATCATTCTTCGTGAAAGTCGCATAGAGGGGGGGTGAATAGGGCGAAACTGAAATTTACAAATATAAACACAACTACGAGATGGGTTAGCGTTAGAAATAAATACGAGTCCGAGAGAGAGGGCGCAAAACAAATCGTGAGCAAATGCGGAGTGAGACACGATGATTTGTTTTACCGAGGTTCGGTTCTCGCAAACCTACTCCCCGTTGAGGAGGCCACAAAGGCCGGGTCTCTTTCAACCCTTACCCTCTCTCAAACGGTCCCTCGGACCGAGTGAGCTTCTCTTCTCAAATCAAAACTGGGAACAAAACATCCCCGCAAGGACCACCACACACTTTGTGTCTCTTGCCTCGGTTACAAATGAGTTCTAATCACAAGAACAAGTGAGAAAGAAAGAAGCAATCCAAGCGCAAGAGCTCAAAAGAACACGGCAAATCTCTCTCGCTAATCGCTAAAGCCTTGTGTGGAATTGGAGAGGATTTGATCACTTGAGTGTGCCTAGAATTGAATGCCTAGCTCTTGTAAGTGGTTGAGAAGTGGAAAACTTGGATCACTTGAATGGGGGGTGGTTGGGGGTATTTATAGCCCCAACCACCAAACTAGCCGTTTGGGTGGAGGCTGTCTGTTCGATGGTGCACTGGACAGTCCGGTGCACACCGGACATGTCCGGTGCGACAGCCACGTCACCAGGCCATAAGGGTTCCGACCGTTGGAGCTCTGTTGCTGGGCCCGCCTGGATGACCGGTGGCACACCGGACATGAACTGTAGAATGTCCGGTGCGTCTGTTCGCGCGTGCCTGACTTCTGCGCGCTCTGGCGCGCATTAAATGCGCCTGCAGAGCGCCTGCAGGTGACCGTTGGTGCCGAAGTAGCCTTTGCTCTGTAGATACACCGGACAGTTCTGTGTACACCGGACAGTCCGGTGAATTATAGCAGAGCGCCGTTGCGAATTCCCGAAGCTGGCGAGTTCAGAGTCACTTCATCCCTGGAGCACCGGACACTGTCCGATGTACACCGGACAGTCCGGTGAATTATAGCGGAGCGACTCTGTGTTTTCCCGAAGGCGAGGAGTTCAGCGTGTGGAGAATCCTGGTGCACCAGACATGTCCGGTGGCGCACCGGACAGTCCGGTGCCCCAGACCAGGGTGCCTTCGGTTGTCCCTTTGCTCTTTTTGTTGAACCTTTTTCTTGGTCTTTTTATTGGCTTATTGTGAACCTTTGGTACCTGTATAACTTATAGACTTGGGCAAACTAGTTAGTCCAATTATTTGTGCTGGACAATTCGACCACCAAAATTAGTTTAGGAAATAGGTGTAAGCCTAATTCCCTTTCAATCTCCCCCTTTTTGGTGATTGATGCCAACACAAACCAAAGCAAGTATAGAAGTGCATAATTGAACTAGTTCGCAAAGTGTAAGTACAAAGGTTACTTAGAATTGAGCCAATAAATATTACTTACTAGGTATGCATGGATTGTTTCTTTATTTTTAACATTTTGGACCACGCTTGCACCACAAGTTTTGTTTTTGCAAGTTCTTTTGTAAATTCTTTTCAAAGTCCTTTTGCAAGATAGTCAAGGGTAAATGAATAAGATTTAGAGAATCATTTTCAAGATTTGAAATTTTCTCCCTTTTCCTTGACTAAAACAAAACTCCCCCTCAATAAATCCTCCTCTTAGTGTTCAAGAGGGTTTTAAGATATCAATTTTGAAAATACTACTTTCTCCCCCTCTAGAACACAAAGAGATACCAATTTGAAATTTAACAATTGAAAATCATTAAATTTTTAAAATTAGGGTGGTGGTGCGGTCCTTTTTCTTTGGGCTCATACTTTCTCCCCCTTTGGCATGAATCGCCAAAAACGGATACTTTGAGTGAGATATAAGCCCTTCCCTAACTAGTTTCTCCCCTTTGGCAAATAAAACATATGAGTGAAGATTATACCAAAGACGAAGAAATGCTTGGAGCGTCGGCGAAGGATGAGTAGTAGAGTGGAGTGGAAGCCTTTGTCTTCGCCGAAGACTCCAAATCCCTTTCAATATACCTATGACTTGGTTTGAAATACACTTGAAAACACATTAGTCATAGCATATATAAAAGAGATATGGTCAAAGGTATACTTATGAGCTATGTGTGCAAGTTTAGCAAAAGAAATTCCTAGAATCAAGAATATTGAGCTCATGCCTAAGTTTGGTAAAAGTTTGTCCATCTAGTGGCTTGGTAAAGATATTGGCTAATTGATCTTTAGTATTAATGTATGCAATCTCGATATCCCCCTTTTGTTGGTGATCCCTAAGAAAATGATACCGAATGGCTATGTGTTTAGTGCGGCTATGCTCAACGGGATTATCCGCCATGCGGATTGCACTCTCATTATCACATAGAAGAGGAACTTTGGATAATTTGTAACCATAGTCCCGCAGGGTTTGCCTCATCCAAAGCAATTGCGCGCAACAATGGCCTGCGGCAATATACTCGGCTTCGGCGGTAGAAAGGGCGACCGAATTTTGCTTCTTTGAAGCCCATGACACCAAGGACCTTCCCAAGAACTGGCAAGTCCCCGATGTGCTCTTTCTATTAATCTTACACCCCGCCCTATCGGCATCCGAATAACCAATCAGATCAAATGTGGATCCCCGAGGGTACCAAAGCCCAAACTTAGGAGTATAAGCCAAATATCTCAAGATTTGTTTTACGGCCGTAAGGTGGGATTCCTTAGGGTCGGCTTGGAATCTTGCACACATGCAAACGGAAAGCATAATGTCCGGTCGAGATGCACATAAATAAAGCAATGAACCAATCATCAACCGGTATACCTTTTGATCCACGGACTTACCTCCCGTGTCGAGGTCGAGATGCCCATTGGTTCCCATGGGTGTCTTGATGGGCTTGGCATCCTTCATTCCAAACTTGGTTAGAATGTCTTGAGTATACTTTGTTTGGCTAATGAAGGTGCCCTCTTGGAGTTGCTTGACTTGGAATCCTAGAAAATACTTCAACTCCCCCATCATAGACATCTCGAATTTTTGTGTCATGATCCTACTAAATTCTTCACAAGTAGATTCGTTAGTAGACCCAAATATAATATCATCAACATAAATTTGGCATACAAACAAATCATTGTCAAGAGTTTTAGTGAATAGAGTAGGATCGGCTTTTCCGACTTTGAAGCCATTAGCAATAAGGAAATCTCTTAGGCATTCATACCATGCTCTTGGGGTTTGCTTGAGCCCATAAAGCGCCTTAGAGAGCATATAAACATGGTTAGGGTACTCACTGTCTTCAAAGCCGGGAGGTTGCTCAACATAGACCTCTTCCTTGATTGGTCCATTGAGGAAGGCACTCTTCACGTCCATTTGATAAAGCTTGAAGCCATGGTAAGTAGCATAGGCTAATAATATGCGAATTGACTCAAGCCTAGCTACGGGTGCATAGGTTTCACCGAAATCCAAACCTTCGACTTGGGAGTATCCCTTGGCCACAAGTCAGGCTTTGTTCCTTGTCACCACACCATGCTCGTCTTGCTTGTTGCGGAAGACCCACTTGGTTCCTACAACATTTTGGTTAGGACGTGGAACTAAATGCCATACCTCGTTCCTAGTGAAGTTGTTGAGCTCCTCTTGCATCGCCATCACCCAATCCGAATCTTGAAGTGCTTCCTCTACCCTGTGAGGCTCAATAGAGGAAACAAAAGAGTAATGCTCACAAAAATGTGCAACACGAGATCGAGTGGTTACCCCCTTATGAATGTCGCCGAGGATGGTGTCGACGGGGTGATCTCGTTGGATTGCTTGGTGGACTCTTGGGTGTGGCGGCCTTGGTTCTTCATCCTCCTTGTCTTCATCATTTGCATCTCCCCCTTGATCATTGTCGTCATCTTGAGGTGGCTCATCATTTTGTTCTTCCTCTTTATCAACTTGAGTCTCGTCCTCATTTTGGGTTGGTGGAGATGCTTGCGTGGAGGAGGATGGTTGATCTTGTGCATGTGGAGGCTCTTCGGATTCCTTAGGACACACATCCCCAATGGACATGTTCCTTAGCGCGATGCACGGAGCCTATTCTTCACCTATCTCATCAAGATCAACTTGCTCTACTTGAGAGCCGTTAGTCTCATCAAACACAACGTCACAAGAAACTTCAACTAGTCCTGAGGACTTGTTAAAGACTCTATATGCCCTTGTGTTTGAATCATATCCTAGTAAAAAGCCTTCTACAGTTTTAGGAGCAAATTTAGATTTTCTACCTCTTTTAACAAGAATAAAGCATTTGCTACCAAAAACTCTAAAATATGAAATATTGGGCTTTTTACCGATTAGGAGTTCATAGGATGTCTTCTTGAGGATTCGGTGTAGATATAACCGGCTGATGGCGTAGAAAGCGGTGTTGACCGCCTCGACCCAAAACCGATCCGGTGTCTTGTACTCATCAAGCATGGTTCTTGCCATGTCCAATAGAGTTTGATTCTTCCTCTCCACTACACCATTTTGTTGTGGCGTGTAGGAAGAGGAGAACTCATGCTTGATGCCCTCCTCCTCAAGGAAGCTTTCAATTTGAGAGTTCTTGAACTCCGTTCCGTTGTCGCTTCTAATTTTCTTGATCCTCAAGGCGAACTCATTTTGAGCCCGTCTCAAGAATCCCTTTAAGGTCTCTTGGGTATGGGATTTTTCCTGCAAAAAGAACACCCAAGTGAAGCGAGAATAATCATCCACAATAACTAGACAGTACTTACTCCCGCCGATGCTTATGTAAGCGATCGGGCCGAATAAATCCATGTGTAGGAGCTCCAGTGGCCTGTCACTTGTCATAATGTTCTTGTGTGGATGATGAGTGCCAACTTGCTTCCCGGCTTGGCATGCACTACAAATCCTGTCTTTCTCAAAACGAACATTTGTTAGTCCTAAAATGTGTTCTCCCTTTAGAAGCTTATGAAGATTCTTCATTCCAACATGGGCTAGTCGGCGGTGCCAGAGCCAACCCATGTTAGTCTTAGCAATTAAGCAAGTGTCGAGTTCAGTTCTATCAAAATCTACCAAGTATAGCTGACCCTCTAACACTCCCTTAAATGCTATTGAATCATCACTTCTTCTAAAGATAGTGACACCTACATCAGTAAATAGACAGTTGTAGCCCATTTGACATAATTGCGAAACGGAAAGCAAATTGTAATCTAAAGAATCTACAAGAAAAACATTGGAAATGGAATGGTCACGAGATATAGCTATTTTACCCAAACCTTTGACCAAACCTTGGTTTCCATCCCCGAATGTGATAGCTCATTGGGGATCTTGGTTTTTCTCGTAGGAGGAGAACATCTTCTTCTCCCCTGTCATGTGGTTTGTGCACCCACTATCGATGATCCAACTTGACCCCCCGGATGCATAAACCTACAAAACAAGTTTAGTTCTTGATTTTAGGTACCCAAACGGTTTTGGGTCCTTTGGCATTAGACACAAGAACTTTGGGTACCCAAACACAAGTCTTAGAGCCCTTGTGTTTGCCCCCAACAAACTTGGCAACTACCTTGCCGGATTTGTTAGTTAAAACATATGATGCATCAAAAGTTTTAAATGAAATGCTATGATCATTTGATGCACTAGGAGTTTTCTTTCTAGGCAACTTAGCACGGGTTGGTTGCCTAGAGCTAGATGTCTCACCCTTATACATAAAAGCATGGTTAGGGCCAGAGTGAGACTTCCTAGAATGAATTCTCCTAATTTTGCTCTCGGGATAACCGGCAGGGTACAAAATGTAACCCTCGTTATCCTGAGGCATGGGAGCCTTGCCCTTAACAAAGTTTGACAAATTTTTAGGAGGGGCATTAAGTTTGACATTGTCTCCCCTTTGGAAGCCAATGCCATCCTTGATGCCAGGGCGTCTCCCATTATAGAGCATACTTCTAGCAAATTTAAATTTTTCATTTTCTAAGTTATGCTCGGCAATTTTAGCATCTAATTTTGCTATATGATCATTTTGTTGTTTAATTAAGACCATGTGATCATGAATAACATTGATATCAACATCTCTACATCTGTCACAAATAGACACATGCTCAACGGTAGATGTAGAGGGTTTGCAAGAATTAAGTACAACAATCTTAGCACGTAATATATCATTTTTATCTCTAAGATCGGAAATTGTAACATTGCAAACATCAAAATCTTTAGCCTTAACAATCAATTTTTCATTCTCATTTCTAAGGCTAGCAAGAGAAATATTCAACTCATCAATCCTAGCAAGTAAATCAACATTATCATCTCTAGGATTGGAAATTGAAATATTGCAAACATGTGAATCAACCTTAGCCAACAAATTAGCATTCTCATTTCTAAGGTTGTCAATGGTCTCAAGGCAAGTGCTTAGCTCACTAGACAATTTTTCAAATTTTTCAACTTCTAGAGCGTAAGCAGTTTTAACCTTAACATGCTTCTTATTTTCTTTAATAAGGAAGTCCTCTTGAGAGTCCAAGAGATCATCCTTCTCATGAATAGAGCTAATTAATTCATATATTTTTTCCTTTTGTTGCATGTTTAGGTTGGCAAAAAGAATGCGTAAGTTATCCTCCTCATTGCTAGCATCATCCTCATCGCTAGATGTTTCATATTTGGTGGAGGATCTTGATTTTACCTTCTTCCTTTTGCCATCCTTCGCCATGAGGCATTTGTGGCCGACGTTGGGGAAGAGGAGGCCCTTGGTGACGGTGATGTTGGCCGTGTCCTCATCGGAGGAGGAGTCGGTGGAGCTCTCGTCCGAGTCCCACTCCCGGCAAACATGGGCATCGCCGCCCTTCTTCTTGTGGTACCTCTTCTTTTCTCTTCTCTTGCCCTTTTTGTCGTCACCCCTGTCACTGTCACTAGATAGTGGACATTTTGCTACAAAATGACCGGGCTTACCACACTTGTAGCAAACTCTCTTGGAGCGGGGCTTGTAGTCTTTCCCCCTCCTTTGCTTGAGGATTTGACAGAAGCTCTTAATGATGAGCGCCATTTCCTCGTTGTCGAGCTTGGAGGTGTCGATGGGTGTTCGACTTGGAGTAGATTCCTCCTTCTTTTCTTCCGTCGCCTTGAATGCGACCGGTTGTGCTTCGGACGTGGAGGGGCCGTCAAGCTCATTGATCTTCTTTGAGCCTTTGATCATTAACTCAAAGCTCACAAAATTACCTATAACTTCCTCGGGGGTCATTTGTGTATATCTAGGATTGCCACGAATTAATTGAACTTGAGTAGGGTTAAGGAAAACAAGTGATCTTAGAATAACCTTAACCACTTCGTGGTCATCCCACTTTTTGCTCCCGAGGTTGCGCACTTGGTTCACCAAGGTTTTGAGCCGGTTGTACATGTCTTGTGGCTCCTCCCCTTGGCGAAGACGGAAGCGACCGAGCTCCCCCTCGATCGTTTCCCGTTTGGTGATCTTGGTCACCTCATCTCCTTCGTGCGCGGTCTTTAGCACGTCCCAAATCTCTTTGGCGCTTTTCAACCCTTGCACCTTGTTATACTCCTCTCGACTTAGAGAGGTGAGGAGTATAGTGGTGGCTTGGGAGTTGAAGTGCTCGATTTGGGCTACTTCGTCCGCATCATAATCTTCATCCCCTATGGATGGTACCTGTACACCAAACTCAACAACATCCCATATACTTTTGTGGAGTGAGGTTAGGTGATATCGCATCATATCACTCCACCTAGCATAATCTTCACCATCAAATGTTGGTGGTTTGCCTAATGGGATGGAAAGTAAAGGTGTATGTTTAGGAATGCGAGGGTAGCGTAGGGGGATCTTACTATACTTCTTGCGCTCTTGGTGCTTAGAAGTAATGGACGGTGCGTCGGAGTCGGAGGTCGATGTTGATGAAGTGTCGGTCTCGTAGTAGACCACTTTCCTCATCCTCTTGTGCTTGTTGCCTCTCCGATGCGACTTGTGGGAAGAAGATTTCTTCTCCTTCCCCTTCCCTTTGTTGGAGAAGCTCTTCTTCTTTTCCTTCCTCTTGGTGCGGGACTCTTCCGATGAAGTGCTCCCGTGACTCGTAGTGGGCTTGTCGCCGGTCTCCATCTCCCTCTTGGTGTGATCTCCCGACATCACTTCGAGCGGTTAGGCTCTAATGAAGCACCGGGCTTTGATACCAATTGAAAGTCGCCTAGAGGGGGGGTGAATAGGGTGAAACTGAAATTTACAAATATAAACACAACTACGAGACGGGTTAGCGTTAGAAATAAATACGAGTCCGAGAGAGAGGGCGCAAAACAAATTGTGAGCAAATGAGGAGTGAGACACGATGATTTGTTTTACCGAGGTTCGGTTCTCGCAAACCTACTCCCCGTTGAGGAGGCCACAAAGGCCGGGTCTCTTTCAACCCTTACCCTCTCTCAAACGGTCCCTCGGACCGAGTGAGCTTCTCTTCTCAAATCAAAACCGGGAACAAAACTTCCCCGCAAGGACCACCACACACTTGGTGTCTCTTGCCTTGGTTACAAATGAGTTTTGATCACAAGAACAAGTGAGAAAGAAAGAAGCAATCCAAGCGCAAGAGCTCAAAAGAACACGACAAATCTCTCTCGCTAATCGCTAAAGCCTTGTGTGGAATTGAAGAGGATTTGATCACTTGAGTGTGCCTAGAATTGAATGCCTAGCTCTTGTAAGTGGTTGAGAAGTGGAAAACTTGGATCACTTGAATGGGGGGTGGTTGGGGGTATTTATAGCCCCAACCACCAAACTAGCCGTTTGGGTGGAGGCTGTCTGTTCGATGGTGCGCCGGACAGTCCGGTGCACACCGGACATGTCCGGTGCGACAGCCACGTCACCAGGCCGTAAGGGTTCCGACCGTTGGAGCTCTGTTGCTAGGCCCGCCTGGATGACCGGTGGCGCACCGGACATGAACTGTAGAATGTCCGGTGCGCCTGTTCGCGCGTGCCTGACTTCTGCGCGCTTTGGCGCGCATTAAATGCGCCTGCACAGCGCCTGCAGGTGACCATTGGCGCCGAAGTAGCCGTTGCTCTGTAGATACACCGGACAGTCCGGTGTACACCGGATAGTCCGGTGAATTATAGCGGAGCGCCATTGCGAATTCCCGAAGCTGGCGAGTTCAAAGTCGCTTCATCCCTGGAGCACCGGACACTATCCGGTGTACACCGGACAGTCCGGTGAATTATAGCGGAGCGACTCTGTGTTTTCCCAAAGGCGAGGAGTTCAGCGCGTGGAGAATCCTGGTGCACCGGACATGTCCGGTGGCGCACCGGACAGTTCGGTGCCCCAGACCAGGGTGCCTTCGGTTGTCCCTTTGCTCTTTTTGTTGAACCCTTTTCTTGGTCTTTTTATTGGCTTATTCTGAACCTTTGGTACTTGTATAACTTATAGACTTGGGCAAACTAGTTAGTCCAATTATTTGTGCTGGACAATTCAACCACCAAAATTAGTTTAGGAAATAGGTGTAAGCCTAATTCCCTTTCACTTCGACAAGAAGTTTCTAACTAAATCATGATCGCGACTGGGCAGCGTTATTGTGAGAGTGAAGGTGGATGTGCTGCTACTTCCCTCATTCCCAACATGAATCAAGTACCTGCATTGAGTAATGCAAGAGTGAGATGACACATCTCAGCAAGTAAAATAATATCAAACTGTTTAACCACATAAGAACATTGTTTTACCACAACTTGATTTCACAACCTTCTTATTTTGAAGGTGCAGTACAAATACAACGTACAACATACCTAGTTACCACACCTCGCAGGTAGAAACCACAATAGTAACATAGCAATATCACACTTCATATATACCTCATGAGTGAAAATGACTGCAAATGCAAGGATAACTTCTGCCTTCATACCTCTAAGGATATGAAGCCGCATCGTACCCCTCCTCGGGCAACATACGATGCTAAATGTACCGGTACGGTCAGACCATAAGATCACGACATAACTTCAAAATGCAAGATGGATGATGCAATGTGCATGACATGCCAACAACACTTCACTACATATAGCATGCTTCATAATAGAAACTTCAACTTCCTTAAAGTGAGTCAACCACATATACCATTCTCAAATCATGTTCATCAACATTATTAACATATACCATTAATACTTTCGATCAAATAAAACCTCATCGTAGAATTCCATGTTTAACACATACAATAGTTATGAATAGTCAATGACAGGGAATAAGATACGAGTCAAGCGATAGCAAACCAGCACTACATTTTACTTGCCTTCGTTTGGAATTTGAAATGGCACTAGGTACGATTCGGAGCCCCAATAGCTTTTGTGGGCATTAAACTTTGTACAAACATTCACATAGCATTTGCTAATAGTCAACACCGCTCCTACGCACAACCCCAACACTGACGTGACAACCACTGCTCCCTACCACCCGCCAACAGCAGCAGCGCTGCTTGTTAATTTTGAATCTTTAAAATTATTACAGCAGTGCTATCAAACAAAATATCTAGAAGCATCTACACAAAATACTCTATAACTTCGGTATTAGATGGATAATTAAATTTTGTCATCTATAAGTTCTAAAACATCCGACAAGATAGCCGACTGAATCTGTTTCAAACAGCAGCATAGTTAACTTCAAAGTTCGATATCTCCCAAACTGCAATACCGAAAATTATGAAATTTTGCTGGCAATAAGGAATTTTATCCATCTACAAAAGTCTCCATAGTTGTAAGAGCCAATTCGGCCATTTACTACATAAAACCCACCAGTGAATAGACCTGTTGGGTTTGCTAGGCAAAGAGGTACATGAACTATAAAACAAACATAACTGGAGTTTCAAAATTCATATGAATACACTATTTATCAATCTGGAAAGCTTATGAAATTATCTATAACTTCTCTCACTAACTGAAAGTTTAATTCTGTTGATAAGATTGCCTAAATCTTAGGAGAATAGATTCTGCACAGAATTATGAGACTAAAAAACTGTTATAATCAAACTTCAATTACCCTCTGGTTTGATGTCCGATTGAGGTGTTCTTTGAGGCCATGAAAATATCTACAAATTATCTACAACTCATAGATAGACTTTTTATTTTTTTTGAGGCCACTTAGCCCACGGAAAACTGGTATGAATAGAAATTATCGAATCTGCCACTCTGCAGAGACTAATTTCGAGATCAAAATCTAACCCCCACATATAATCCAACGAAATTGCAGCACAAATACCAAAAGGAAAACAAGATCACCTTAAACTCCTTCTCCCTTCCTTCTTCCTCCCATCAACCCACCAATGGAGAATCGCAACACCAAGAGGAGGAACCAAAGGGGGGAGGCGACTACTAGGATTGGGGGGCTGCACCTTGGGGAAGAAGAGAGGGGAGGGGCGGCTGCAATGAGAGGAGATGGGAGGGCGGCTGCTAGGTTAGGGGAAAAGAGAAAAGTCTCCCATACCCTTGATTCAAAACCGACGGTCCACAATCAAATGCCCCATCCGCGCCCCGACTCAAGCGAACGAATAACCAAATGATATAGTTTAAACGAGAGCTTCACATCCACATCCACGGACTTCGATCTCGCAACGGCATAGAGCAAAGAAAGAAACATTTAACTTACCTTTTAATAATATTGGGTATCATAGATTTACTTTTGGATATGTGCATAATTTGATGGGTTTTACCAAAATAGGATTACCTAGCAATACCAACCTTGTTCCTTGATTAACCTGAGTTTAATCTATGCTTAGTAACTATGCTATTGTTCAACCTTATCATCAAGTTGTCACTCTTTTCAAGATGTTGTTGTCCCAGAGATGAAATGTGTGCTATTGTTGTTAATACGATGATTAAACAAGATCATGTCTTATTAAACGGAACATGGAGTGACCACCTAGGATAACACTGCAACCATAAGTGCTATCATGGCTCTGGCTTTGGTAATTAACTTAATATGCTTAGTGCTTGGCAACCTTTTCTGAAATATGGGCAAGAGGGGGGCGACAGTGGTGGTAGCTCATGTTAACATGGGGACGTAGTCTTGGCTAAGCTGCCTTGCCCAGAGGGCATCCACACTGACCTAGAAACCTTAGCAGGTTGTTTCGTATTAAGTGTATTTTATGAAAGCCTCATAGTGGATCCGTAGCCATTCACCTCGGCAGTGTTTAAGGGTCTGTACAACCTAGGCTAGAGGGGATACAGGGCTTGTGGGTAAAGTTGTACCACATCTGCAGACTGTAAAACTGATATGTCAGCCGTGCTCACAGTTAAGAGCAGCCTGGACCCTCACATGATAAATGAAATTAAAGATGGAGAATAAATCGTGATCCTTCGGTTTAAACAGTTTGCTTAAGTGGTTTCACTTAAGTGCTTTTGAGATATAATCATCATGCTCATGATTTAATTGTGTTTTGGGATACACTTATAATTAGTAAGATAGGTGTTGTAAATAAAATACTGACCAACTAAAATGCTTACCGCTTAACCATAGCCTACCTTGTTAACCTTGCATAATTCCGCCCATTTGCTGAGCCCCCATCGTAAGTGAGCTCACCCCTTGATAAAATTTTGCTCAGAAATTGATGAGGAAGACTTTGACGATGGTGTTGACGAGTACTGAGTCTAGCGACGCTCCGTTCATCTTCGTGTGGGAGATTGCCCATGTAATTTTTGCTATACTTTGATTATGATACTGTTTAAGGCTCTTATGTCTGGATGATGTAATGAAGTTATTATACTCTCTTTTACACCTTCATTGCATTGTCTCTTGATATATTACACTTGTGATGTCAACATATGTGTGAAAAATGGATCCTAGCACACATATGCGATGCATTCGATTTTACCCCTAAAACCGGGTGACACTACTCCTAGGGTAAAAAGTAAAGAAATGGAAGATATATTGATTGGTTCGATTGTTGATGCCTACAATTGGTTGTACCCCTTCATATATATAAGGAGGGAGGTTTGGACCCGTTCCTAGGTGTCCCCAATAGAATCCGTGAGTTTAGATGGATAAACACACACTAAAAAGGGGTTAATCACACCTAGTCTAATCAAATCGTGGACCGTCCGCAGCCCGGACCAGCCACCCACAGAGCTAGTCCGTCCGGCCTTTCCCAGGTGGAGGATATGGTGCTCAACATATGCCCATTGCCTTTTTGGATTGCTGAGTGAACCAAAAGCACTTGATTTGTAAACATTTGTTCTCTAAGCATCCTGCCACACACTTGGTTGATAACGCTTCCGAAAACGGCCATTCAATGCTTTAGGTAGTTCATCACCTACCAAAGTCTGCAACATATATGCATTACCAGATATTACCTGTGTGATTCTATAAGGCCCTTAATAGCTCGGGATCACTTGACAAACCTCTACGCTCTGGTCCCTGCTCCTTAGTGGCAAGACTTTTTCCTAGACAAGGTCTCCGACTTGGAATGACTTAGCCTTCACCTTCTTGTTATAGTTGTTGGTGACTATGACCTTGTCCCTCTCGATCTCCCTTAGAGCCATCATCCTCTTGTCGGTTGTTGATACTTGATTTCAATTCCCCTAAATGTTTCAAAAATCAAGGCAACACAAGTTAGATGTAAAGACCTTCGTCCTCTTGATTTAACACTCCTTCGAAGCGCTAGAACGTGGGATGAAGGTTTTTAATGAGAAACATAATGAAATAATATGAAAATGACAAAGTGAAACTTCATATCTGACTCATATCATATGCCTTAGCATTTTATTCCATCTCTCCTGATAAATGAATGTACAGTCATACCTTTAGCTCCTGTACATAGGATGGCATCAAGGTTCTTCATAGGTTAAGCAAGATGAAGTAATGGCCCTTCCAAACGTACTTTACATAGGGCACTGTTCATCTATTTATAGGAAAGATGAACCGCTTTCGTACAAAATTACAATCATGCCCCCTTAAGGCTTTACACTCATTGTTTACAAATGATGTAGGGATATTGTTGTCTTTTCCTTTTCTTCCTTGATGCGCCGGTCTTAGACTTCTTTCCTTTCATTAGCTTGCGCTCGAAGCTTTTCATCATGCTGAAACTAATGCCTTCGGCTCCTTCTCCCACCGTTTCTACGAATAGACGAAGCTTCTGTTTGCGTTGCTTCGGCTGAAAGTCAACTTCGTTCAGTCTTTGTTATTCATCTGAAACATACTTTATTATACCAAAATGCAGGTGCTTTGAGGACCTTCGATAAGGCAGGACCCAACATCATTCAACTCATCAATGTTGTCCATCATTAGATATTGATAGTCACCAATAGTTAGATCATTCTTCCTAGCAAATCTCATAGCGTTTAGGCTTATCTCCAGAGGAAAAACTACTTCCTATCCATATACAAGCTCAAAAGGAGATACTTTAGTAGCATGGTGTTTAGATATTCTATGAGCCAACAAAGCCTCAGATAACACCTTGTGCCAGTGTCTAGGATGGTTGGTTATCTTTCTTTTAATAAGGTCTATCAACTACCTATTACTTGACTCGACCTGGCCATTGGCCTGAGCGTAATAAGGAGAAGAATTGAGCAATTTAATCTTACATAATTCAAAAAACTCACGTACCTCTTTTGACATGAAAGAAGTCCTTGATCAGTGGTCCGAATCTGGGGAATGTCGAATCTGTGAGTAATATGCTCAGTTACAAACTCAATAACCTCTTATACGTCATGTTCTTTAGAGCAATGACTTCGGTCCATTTAGTAAAGTAGTCTGTGGCAACTAGCACATATCGATGCCCTTTTGACGATGAAGGATGAATCTCTCCAACAAGTTCTAAACCCCACCCCTGAAAAGGGCCAGGTTTAATAATAGGATGCAGTTCGGCAGCAGGCACTAGTAGTAGATCATTGAACTTTTGATACATTTGACAACCCTTGTAGTACTTAAAACAATCGGCTATTATATTAGGCAATAGAAACTAGATCTTCTCAAAAGCCATTTCATCTTAGGAGCCGATTGGTGGGTGCCACAAATGCCTTCGTGCACTTGGCCATAGCTAATGTAGCATCATCAGGGCCCAAGCACTTAAGCAAAATATCACTAGGAGTCCTATGATATAGGTCATTATCGATAAGAACGTACTTAATGGCCCTTCACTGAACACCCCTGTCTGTCTTTACACTTGAATCACGTAGGTACATAATTAAAGGCGTTCTCCAATCAACCATATCGGCTTTGTCATTAATTGAATTAATTAGAGCGATGTCTCTGTTGGCATTTGATGGTCCTTGACCCGGGAAGTCGGCGCATCTCTAATTATTGGATTTTCAGAAATATGAAGTTTCCCTCATGTTATCTGATAACCTGAGGCTTCTTGTGCTAAACTATTTTCCTTGGAATTCTCAGCTCGGGATATATATCAAATATCAAATTCATCAAAAGAGCGCATTATGTCCCAACAACTCTCAAGGTAATCATTTAGCATACCGTTTAAATATTGATACTCTCCTAAAATTTGTTGGACAACCAGCTGAGATTCACTGAATATCTTTACATGTGTTACTCCCATGTAACTCAAAAGTTCTAAGCCGAACAAGGGAGCTTTGTATTCGGCTTGATTGTTAGTGCAATGAGTTTTTAATTAGCTAGAGAAGTCAAAAGTGTCATTCCTTGGTGAAACAAGCATGATGCCAATCTCTTGCCCTTCATTGCAAACTGATCCAATATACAGTGGTATCTTAAAACAATACCTTGATCATTCCGTTTAAACCATGTTTGGGATACATTCTAAAGCAGCATCTTCGTTACCACCAAATACCATTGACCCGGAGCGATATCCCATGTTCGCCGAATTATGACAAATCATGTATGTGGCAATTTTGGGGGCCCTTGCTCTCTTCTGAGAGAACCTAGAGAGGGGGGTGAATAGGTGATCCTGTAAAAATCAACACTAAATGGCACAAACTTGGTTTATGAAATGTTAGTTGAATCAAAACCAAGGTGCTATGTCTAGAGAGAAAGAGATGACTTCTTCACTTAATTGCTCTTCACAAGGTGAGTATTAAACTTAGAGCAATTATCATGTGAGTAGAAGCAGAAGAGAGAATCACACACGATTAACAATAGATGAGACAGCGATTTTATCCTATGGTTCAGCCAAGTAGAACACTTGCCTACTTCCACGTTGTGGCGTCCCAATGGATGAGGGTTGCACTCAACCCCTTTCAAGCTATCCAATGATCCACTTGAATACCACAATTTTCTTCCTTATAGCAGATGTTCCCTTTGTGAGGAATCTCCACAAGTTGGAGCCTCTCACCCTTACAATATTGATCACAATGAAAATCACAAGAGTAAGGGAGGGAATAGAAACACACGCAAGAGCTAGAGTCACAACAGCGACACACATACAAGTCAATAAACAAGCACACAAACACAACGCAACGAGTTCACAACTCAATAAGTGCTCAAATCTCAAACACAATGATCCGGATGCATGCTTGCGGAGTCTAGGCATCTTAGGATGTTCAATGGAGGCTTGGTGTTCTTCTTCATGCGCCTAGGGGTCCCTTTTATAGCCCTAAGGGGCCTAGGAGCCGTTGGAGCTTCATTTGGAAGCTCCCAGCCTTCCTTGTCCGTGGGTGCATCGGACTGTCCGGTGCGCCACCGGACAGTGAACAGTAATGGATCTGATTGACAGTTTCCTTCTCTAGAAGAGCTAGCCGTTGGTGCACCAGACATGTTACTATTCACTGTCCTGTACACCGGACAAGTTACTATTTACTGCCCTCTGCACCGGACATGTTAATATTCATTGTCCTGTGCAACAGACATGTTACTATTCACTGTCATGTGCACCAGACATGATACTATTCATTGGCCTATGCACCGGACATGTTACTATTCACTGTCCTATGCACCAGACAGTTATTATTCACTGTCCTGTGCACCAGCCAACAACACACTAAGTGCTTTTTGCTCCATTTGACTTCATTGAGTTCTTATCACTTAGACAAACATGTTTAGCACATAAAACAATTGACTAAGTGTCTAGAACTTATATTTATTCTTGATCCATCCAGATATACCTTTACTTCACATTTGTTAGTTCTCACCTAGTGTGTTGTGCATCTAATCACCAAAACAATATAGAAATAGCCCAAGGGCACATTTCTCTTTCAATCTCCCCCTTTTTGGTGATTTATTCCAACACATTAAAAAGCAACTCGTTTCGAACTAACATATCTAGATGAACTCAAAAATGCAAATTGAAGACCAATAAGATTTTCAAGGAATTTGGCATATTTGGATCACTTTTGCCACCACTTGGTTTATTTTCACAAAACAAATTCTTTTTCCTATCTCTAAGTCCAACGCACTTGTTTTGGCAAATCGAGAGATCTTTCAAGAGTAAATTTGATCAAATGCCAAAAACTCCCCCTTTCCCATAATCAAAATTCTCCCCCATAAGAGTACAATTTTTGCAAATAAGAGGGTTTTGACCAAACATAAAAAGTTTAACTGTCCAATTTTTGAAATCCACAAGTGGTTGGCTGATCCGGTTGCTTTGGCCTTAATTTCTCCCCCTTTGGCATTAAGCACCAAAACAAGAGACCTTTTTGGCCCTATAACCCCATTGCCTCACCAAAATGTCAAATAAGCGCAAAAAGCAATGAAAGCACAAAGAACTTAGGACAAGATACATTGATACCGGAATGCATTGGAAGCCCTTTCTTTGTCCAAATTCACTTTTCCCTTTCAATGCAACTTTGAGACTGTATAACGAGTACTCAACAAACAAGTTAGTCCCAAGGGACTCAAGTTGTAGCACATCCTCCCCCTAAACATGTGCATCATTTGCATAGGGATTTGAGAGGTCCGGGGATGACTTGTACAACTTGAGCACCAAAAATAAGCAATTAAAGACATTAATGCTTAAAGTAATATGATCAAAGGCATTGTCACACCCGAATTTAAAGGGACAAAGCCGGGTGCATCTCATACATGCGCCAAAGAAGACAACATATATAATAACAGAGTGTATAGAGATAAATGTCACAATAATCAGAGTATTTATTACATAGTGGAAGTCTGACAAAATAAAAGATAAATATAAAAGGATCTAAAATCCATCCTTGGCGCCAGAAAGTCAACTGGGAGAAGCCACCTAGATCGAATCGAACTCCTCATTAAGCGGCTCCTCTTGAACCACCTGTTCTTCTCCTGTGGGGGGGTGTGAGACAGCAAGGGTGAACTCACACATGTTCATCGCTCAACAAGTTGTGGGGAATAATGTGCATGAACTCACCAAAGGTGGGAGTTCATGTAAAGTGTAAGGCTGATCAACAAAATAAAGGTTGAAGCTGAGGATTGCTTTTATAAGTTGGTCAAAATTTTATTAGCAATTACTAAGTATAAGTAAAGACCAAACCTTAGTAATAATAAGTAAAAGTAATAATAAAATAATCCCAATGTGATGCAAATGACAAATTGAGTTTTAATTCCATAGATTAATCATGTAAGGGTCCGAGCTGCTCTGACCGTGAGCACGACTAGTATACCAGTTTTACACTCTGCAGAGGTTGCGCATCTTTACCCACAAGTCATGTTACCCATCTGCCAAGAGACGGCCAATCCCGTACACCTCTATCGAGGAGGCGAGGCAGGGTAACACTACGAGGCCTTTACAAAGTTCCACTAGCTTCAGAAAACCCACTACAGTTTATAGGAAGCTCCAGTGCAGGGATCCCTTGCCAGACCGCCATCGCAGCAAAATCAACCCAAGGACCTCCCTACACTGACCACTCCCCTACTGCCCTTGCCCCTTTCGGGTAAGGTAGTCCTCCACTAGCTTTCCTAATTAGTCAGCCAAGGGCGTCCCATACCACCCTTGTGGTAGCACTGTTTTCCCGGGTGGTCGCTCCGTGTTCCTATTAACATAATGATGTTAGCATGAACAGTAATAATAAACAGATAATAAAAGTGTAATCATGAATAGTGTATCTCCATACCCAAAACCACAATAAGCAATAGCAAGTACTACCCAAAAATATTCAGTGGCAGTAAGTAACAGTAATAATAAACAGATAATAAACATTTACACGATGCTAACGCAACTCGAACAATTCAATTCTAAGTTAAAATGAGAAAGTTACGAATTTCCAAAGTTTTTATGTATTTGATATAAGATTAATTAGGAGATCAGTTTTACTATTGTTTTCATGTCAAAACAGAGGCAGTAGGTGATAAACAACATTATTACAAAATTATAGAAATTGGAATGGACCAATTTGGAGTTCATATGAATTTTCTAGGTATTAAATAAGTTTCTAGAATAAATTTTGCACTAATAATTATTTTCTAAGCGAATTTCCATAGTTTATTCTCTGATCGGACTGCTCTGCTATAATTAGAAAGTTTAGGGTCCACTACGCAAAAGGTTCTAAGTCCCAGAATTTCACTGACATGATTGTGGGTTAATTCCTAGAATCCTCGAGGACTCTTTAGCAAAGTTCCTGGTCGAAGGGGTATCGGAGGAATCGGACCGTCCGATCAGATCCCGATGGCCCGCATTAAATCGGCTTGTAATGAAACGATACACATCTATGACCACTGGATCCGATATCAACGGATGAG
Organism: Zea luxurians; assembly: GCA_029449295.1. Lineage (NCBI taxonomy): Eukaryota > Viridiplantae > Streptophyta > Magnoliopsida > Poales > Poaceae > Zea > Zea luxurians. The sequence continues at coordinate 63,094 of JAOPSE010000046.1, forward strand.
GGATGTCCACGCCCCTGATCCGATCTAAACCATCCACCACCGCATCAACGATCGAGATCTAGTTAAGCGAATCGGTATGCGAGAACCTAATCTGCACCGCAGTCTTACGATCCAACGGCACACAGCCAACTCCCCAACCTCGACCCACGACCACGGCGGCGCCACCGTACCGCACCGGTGAGCACGCCGGGGATCGACAGTCCAGCGCCCAAGGTCACTACTTCCAAATTCGAATGCTCCTACGCGATGCGGAATTAATGGCGCGCACGCTAGAAGAGGTCTTACCGGTCGTCACAACGCGGTGAGCATCCGGCCATGGTGGAGCATGGCCCACGGCAGCGCCGTGCACTCCAACAGGCAATTGGCCGGACTCAGGCCATGGAGTTGGTCCCGCCGTGCACCCCCCATCCGTGAGACCCCATAGAGTACCTTGGCCCGCCCATAGAGGCATAAGCCAAGGAACTGTGACCCTTTCCATGCGGCGGTCGCCGTTCTCTCCCTGAATGGTGGCTTAACAATGGTGCTACCGGCTTGGATGGATTGAGGGGGATGGGGGTCGCGGGGCACTACTCTTCATGGCTCGCAGTACGAGCCACAATACCAGGGCAATGATAGTTGAAAGGGCCGCCCGAGAACTCCGGCGGTGCGACCCCAGCTTCTGGGTTTGGCCCGACGCGATGGATCTGAAAAGAACGGGGACATAAGAAGCTCCTAACATGCGGGCCCCACGCATAGGCGACCGAGCGTGGAGGCTTACTATGAGTCACGGTCATGGCAAGGGAGGGGCGCCGCCAAGCGGGGCCTGCGAGCAGCGTTTCTCACGTGCGCGCCTGGGGATCACACCGTCACGTAGGGCCCACGCAGCAGCGGCACCGGTCGGATGGGCCAGCGCCCAGGAGGAAACAGGAAATGGGCCAGATTCTAGCCTGGCGGCCCACACAGGTAGTTCACCCCTTTTTTTCTTTTTACATTTCTTTTATTCTCTCTTCCCTTTCAAATTGAAATATAAAATTTGAATTCCACTCAATTTGTGAATTTAAATTCATTTTTAACAGTACAATTTGAACCTACTATTATGGCGGAATTTTATTTATTTATTTATTTATTTTATTTAGTATTTTCTTCTCTTCTCTATTTTCTATCCCCTTTTGATTTACAAATTTAAAATTCAAATCCAAGATAGAGTTTAGGAATTCAATTTTTTAATACATATTCAAAATCAACTATGATGCATTAGATGTATATTTATTTTAATTATTTTATTTATTTGATAGATGTTAGAACTATGAAATACACTCCTATTGTTTTCTTTCTTTTTAGAAAAATAGTATTTTGAATTTAGGATAAAAAGTAAAAGTTACTTCAAAATTAAATATTCCTGTAAATAAAGGCTTATGGTGCATTATTTAATGATATGCATATTCATTTAGTTGAATAGAAAACTTCTCCATTGCTTCTTTTCTAAAATAATTCTTGGTTTTTTTCAAAATTCAGTTCTCGATTCTCAGTACTCAAGTTTAATTTGAGATTTCTGAATTTACTATTTTATCTTTTCATATATTTATTTTATTATTATTAATTTTTTCCTTATACACATTTTGGGCCTTACAAATCCTACCCCCTTAACAGAAATTTCGTCCTCGAGATTTGTCAGAAAAGGGTATATAACCATGTTATCTCAAAACATATGCACAAACAAAATCTCAGCATGATGCATAATTTATTAGCAACACATGGGGTCAATTAGACCTTATTATTCCTCCTAAAATAGAATCATACCACTTATTAACTAAAGTAACATTAGATCTTATAAATAGTAGTAATATATATATATATATATATATATATATATATATATATATATATATATATATATATATATATATATATATATGTAGCTTGGTGGAGCTGGTGGTGGTGGTGGAGGTTGTTGTTGTCGTTGTCTTTCCAACTGTGCTTGCCTTATTTCTCGACGTATCTCTAGCCGGTCCTGACGTATTTCCTCACGTTCTTGTCTTATCTGATTTTGCAATTCGGTAACCATGTTTGCCATTTGTTGTATTACCATCATTTGGATGGCAACCACATGATCGATTCCAACCGGTGAAGGATCTGGAGGATTTATTTCTGTTTGCTGTTGCCTGATAATCTTCCCTTCCTGGTATTGACCATGAGAGTTAAAAGCATATGGTAGGATAGTTTTGCAAGGGAAATTATTTGGTAAACAGAATGAATAGGTTAGTAGTTATTTATGATCTGAAGATTCTTTAGCATGGCCACTACAGGAAACACCTAAATTTTCGTGGGCCAAAAACCCACGAAAATAAGCCTAAACCGACGAAAATATAGTATTTTCGTCGGCAGGCCGACGAAAATAGCCGCCGAAAATAAGTTCGACGAAAATAGGCGTCTATTTTCGTCGGTACCGACGAAACTAAACTATTTTCGTCGGCCTTGCTAAAACCGACGTAAATAGTGCGTCGACCATTTATTTTCGTCGGCCGGTTGTGGCCGACGAAAATACGCCAGGTTATTTTCGTCGGCCTCGGTGGTGGCCGACGAAAATATGTTCACACGCTATTTTCGTCGGCCACGAGGACGACGAAAATTGATGGTTCCCCCCCCCCAAAACAGATTTTTCTGCACCTATTAATAATTCGCAGCAATATACACAATATCACAATTCACATATACAGATTCACAAGCCTAATACATAATTCACAAAACACATTCACATATACATAATAAGTTTAGAGTATCCATAAGTCCAAAAGTCCATTGTCCATTCAAATACACAATTCACAAAACTCTAGTCCATAAGTCTAGAGTCCATAAGTCCATAAGCTACTAACTACTCACTACTCACTCCTCACTGATCACTCCGGCGGGCTGTGGGAGTTTTGGCCACTCCCTCCTCCGCCACCAGGAAGGTGGCCACTCCCTCCAGCACCATGGACGAGGAAGTCTTGGACGTTGACACCACCCTCCGATCCATGAGCATGTGACGCTGAACCCTGCAATTCATCAATCATTCAAATAAGGCTGTATACATATACATTGTTGTGTTTGGTCAATATTTGCATAAAACTAAACATGGAACGTCACCTGTGATCCATGGTGAGGAGGAGGTTGTGCATGCATCCACGGGTACTGTTGTGCTGGCCACCCCATTGGTGGTGGCACCCACCCCGTCGGTGGCGGTGCCATCCACGCTTGAAATGGCTGAGAGCCCGCCGGTGGCTGGGAGACCGGTGGCACCCATCCCGGGACTGGCTGCGATCCTTGGGGTGGAGGCGTCCAAGTGCCTGGAGGTGCCTGCGTCCACCCAACACCGGTCCACTGTGGCTGCGACGCTGGAGCTTGTCCTGGCCACTGTCCCCATCCTTGTGCCTGCGAGCCATTTTTGATAATAAAGAAAGAGTTGCTATGGAATTGAAGTGTTCAGATAGTGTTACCTGGGGAGGGCGAAAAGCGGGCAAGTTCATATCAGGGCCGAGTCGAGTAGTCATTTCCTGCAAATGGATGCAACGTTAGAATCGCAACATTATACTTTGAATTCAATGACGACACGTGATGAGATAGACGAATTACCTGAAAATAAGAAGCCATATATTGCGTCAGCTGCCCAACCTGCTCCTGCGCTGCTCGAGCCTGCTCCTGTGCAGCTCGAGCCTGCTCCTGTGCTGCCCGAGTCTCCTCCTCCAGCTGAGCCTCTCGAGCAGACCTGGAGGAGCGAGAACTCCCTCCCGAAGACGATGCCTTCCCTTGACCTATTGTCCTGTTGTACTCCACAACGCCGATGCCAAAGGCAAACCTGCATGATACACATAGTTGAGCCATTAAGTGGACACATTCTTGTTAATAAAATCGTCGAATCAAACACAAACACCTCACCTGCCATGCTTTCTACCCCCACCACTATGGTACAACGCCGAGGCATCTAAGTCTGAATGCATCCAGTCGAAGTCAGGCCCATGGCATTGAGTCATTTCCTCCCCATATGCATTCTGCAAAGAAAGTTGGAGTTAGACACAAAACATGCAATTTAATTCGTAAATACAAACTTGTTTACCATTTTCTCCCTTGCCGCCTCGCTGCATAGCACATCAGGGTTCGCCGGATCAGGGCCACGGTGACCACGGACGTAAACCTCCATAAAACTTGGAGCAACTCCATTTTCAGCTTCCTGCATGAAAAAGAAGAGTTAAACCATATAATTTTCATAGATGTAACATACAAGTTTGATTTATATACTTACCATGCGGCGTGCGGTACCAAGGTGTCCATCGGCGCCGTACCTGTGCCCCGGTCCTTCAGTGCCACGATTGGCACGGTGCTTGTTGGACTCTGCAATCCACTCAGGCGACGCCCATCTCTTAGCCAACCACCTCCAGGCTTCCATGTCCTTCGACAGCCAATCCACAACGCTCTCCAGGTACTGCTCCTCTGTGAGGTAGATCTCATTGGCCCCTAATGCTTTGCTCATTTTCTGACCCTTTATCTTCTTGTAGTAGTAGTTGACGACCGCGATGCGAGCATTGTACATGGCATCCTTGATTATCTTATCAGCGCACTTCCGAAAGTGCCTCTTCACACGTGTCCACTAAGCCTGATCCTCCTCGATGTCATCCGGCAATTGGAACCTCCCCTACATATCAATGGAGAAGTAAAGTTAAAGTAAGATTAGGTGAAGCAATAATTCAATGAATTGCTTATATACGAAAGTAAACTCACCCAGAACTCGTCCCACACAGCCACCTGACAAGTCCTTCGTTTTTTTTTTTCCGAACTTCCCCCTCCGCTACTGCTTTCCCCTGACTCCCCTGGCTCAACATAGTCCTTTAGACCCCAGTCAGCCCACTGCATAGCCGCAAACCTCTCGCCATTGAGCTCCACCATGCCAGGGTAGTAGAAGCGACAGAGGCTACCCAACACCGCGTTCACCTTGGGACGTCTGCCTGTACCGTCCCAAGTCAAGTCTTCCCATGACCTACAAAAATTAATAAAACAAGTAAACTAGTGCAATCACGTTCACATTAGAAAGTTAACAAAACAGAAATAAGCCCCACCATTCTCCATGCGGCCGGATGAGCCTCCTCTCGGCAGGTCTCGGACCAAGCGCATTGCTCTTCTTATACCTAAGTATACAAGTAAATTCAATATGATGAAATGATTAGAAACTAATATCAATTAAACTAATATGCATAATAATACCTGAAGGACGTAGAACCATCTGACGCGTCGCCTGCCCCCATTGGGTCAACCTCCTCATCCTGCTCACCCTCCTCATCCTGCTCACCCTCCTCACCCTGCACATGAGCATCCTACTGAGGAGTCTCCTGCTCACCCTCCTCACCCTGCACTTCGTCTAGACAGTCGAGAAGTTGTTGTTGCCTCTGTCGGCTCTGTGAGGTGCCCTGAAAAAGCCCACTGCCCGAGCTGTCCTCGCTGGCCGCGCTGCCCCCACTCCTCCTCGATCTCCTATGCTTGAACATGTTCAACTGTAGATAAATTAATGTCAAACCACAGTATATGAAACAAATAATATGAAAATTAATAATGTGGAAATTGGAATACATAGCTTAATTGATTAACTAAAAGAAACATACTAATCAAAAGTCATCCGCATCTGATGATGCTTCTTCGGCTCGTTGTTTATTCATACGCTCTTGATTTCGTTGGATCCTTACTGATCTTCTAACGACGACAGGTCGTTTGCGCTTTGACCTAGGTTCTTCAATTAAGTCGCTTGAATTGCAACAGAGATTTTCATGTCCTTCTCCATTGGTCACATGGAATCGGTGAGCTATGTCTTGATTCGACGCTGCTTCTGGTTGAAAAACAACATCATCGTTGTCCCTGCTCGTACTCACGTAGTCAGCACTCTCTGGAGCGACGACTTGTGGGTTGACTTTGATTGCAACCCACCAAGCCCTAAGGCTTGGGTGAGGATACGGCAGGTAGTACACCTGTTTTGCCTGATTTGCAAGGACAACATCGCTCATACTGCTCGGAATCCTAGAGCTATGCTTCACCTTGACATTACCATACTTGTCGACACGAGTCCCACTATGAGCATCAAACCAGTCGCACTCGAAAAACATGACTTTAAGTTCTTTGGGGCCATCGAAAATCAACTCTACAATGTTTTGAAGAACACCGTAATAGTCCACTACTTTGTCATCGTCAACATATGAACTTGCCAACACACCACTATTGGTGGTGGCTGCCATTGGTCGACTCTTCTCCAATTTCGCGGTTCGGAAGCGATATCCATTTACATCATAGCGAGTATAGTTTCGGACGGACACAGAGGTATGTGCCATTTGCTGCAAGTCCGGGTGCACAGAGTTTTTGGAAACCTATACAAGTAATTAGTATATGCATTATATCTTCCAAGTCCAAAATTCAAAGATTAAGTATGGACAATGAGAGAACGACAATTACTAACATAATTACGAAACCACTGCACGAAGTTTGGTCCACCTTTCAACCCATCACGTCGAAGATTTTCTAATTGGATGGCCGTAGGTTTACTAGTAGATTTCCAACATTCTTCATCAAACATGCTGGACATATTACAAACATGGAGATTACACACTATAGAAATTATGAGATGAGAAAATGGACGTAACTATGAGGAAAACTTACTCGAACGCCTCCTGTGTGCTGTCAATATTGCTATACATATATAGCATTAGCGTGTTCAAATCTGATGCTTCAATGTGACGTACACTCCCTTTTCCAACTGCTTTACCCGGATTCGCAAAAATTTGAAGGGTGCTTTGGGGTGATTCATTTTCGACATGAAGTCGCACTGAAGGCGCAAACACATTGTTGGCTCGAGCGAAATACCTGGTTGAGAATTGAGATATCTCCTTAAGGGCAAAAGCCTCCGCAATACACCCTTCGACTCTAGCCTTGTTCCGAACAGACGCCCTGAGCTTTTTCAACGCCCTTTCTATAGGATACATCCACCTGAATTGCACTGGTCCGCCTACCAAAGCTTCCCAAGGCAAATGCACAATTAGACGTTGCATCACATTGAAGAATCTTGGCGGGAAAACCTTTTCAAATTTACAAATAAGAATTGGAATTTCTTTCTCAAATTTCTACATCAACCTCTTCGATACCGTCTTTGCGCATACTTCCCTATAGAAGTAACTCAACTCTGCAAATATGCTCCAAAGCTCATCCTTAAAATAGCCTCGAAACATCACGGGCATCAGCCTCTCCATAATAATATGGTAGTCATGGCTTTTCAAACCGATCAATTTACCGGTCTTCAGATTGACTGCCCGTTTCAGATTTGCCGCATACCGATCTGGAAATTTCAGATTCTTCAACCACTTAAATATTTCTTTCCTTTCATCCGGCTTGAGGCAGTAATCAGCTCGCGGCCTACTTTCATGCCCTTTATCGCTTACTTTCAACTCGAGCATCGGCCTCTTACAAATTTCAGCCATGTCTTTTCTTGCCTTCATATTATCTTTCGTTTTATCAGTCACATCGAAACATGTGCTTATGATGCTTTCAGCAACGTTACGCTCTTGGTGCATCAAGTCTATGTTGTGCGGCATGATCAAGGCTTTTGCATACGGAAGCTCCCATATTGATGAAATATGGGTCCAGTTATGGTCCTCCCCGTAGCCTTGGAACCTATCATTTTCTCCTTGCTTCAGACAAGCATGCCATGCCATTATCTGCGGTGCAGTTTGCCTCTTTGGTGGCCCATTTCTGATTTTGGCTCCACCTCTGAATGCAGTAAGCGAATTCCTAAAATCATGCTTGAATGGAGTCCAACGTCGATGAGCATCAAAGAATGACACTTTCCCACCATGCTTCAATCTGAATGCATCCGTATCATTCATACATATGGGACAGCACAACCGACCATGGACACACCATCCAGACCAATCTCCATACGCCAGCAGATCATGCACTGACCACAAATAAGCAGCGCGCATGGTAAACTCCTTTTCAGTATGGCTGTCATAAGCCTTCACACCTCTCCACAATTGTTTCAGCTCTTCAATTAAAGGGCGAACAAACATATTCAGCTTTGGCCCTGGATGCTCGGGGCCTGGGATGACTAGTGCAAGGAACATGAACTCTTCTTTATTGACCAACTCAGGAGGAAGATTATATGGCACAATGAAGACAGGCCAACACGAGTAAGGGCTTGCACTGGTATTGAAAGGTGTGAATCCGTCCGTCGATAGACCAAGCCGTACACTCCTAGGGTCGTTTGCAAATTCGGGATCAAACTCGTCAAATGCCTTCCATGCATCACCGTCCGACGGATGGACCATTATGTCTGGATCAGTGACGAGACGTACACCATTCTTTGGCCACGTCATATGCAGAGCTATTTCCTTGTTGAGGAACAACCTTGAAAGCCGAGGAATGATGGGCAACCAACGAAGTTGCTTAGCTGCGACCTTCGTAACTACCAATTCACCCTCATCATTTGTCACCTCGACATATCTAGAAGCTTCACAATGCTTACAACGGTCCAGCTTGTCATCCTCCTCAAAGAATAGCATGCAACTGTTGGGACACACGTCGATCTTCTCATATGTCATCCCAAGACCAGCCAACATCTTCTTTGCGAAGTACATATTTTTTGGCAACTTATGATTCTCCGGTAGAACCTCGCCCATAAGTTGGACGATGTCGTTGTAAGCACTGTTTGAAATGTTGTGCTTCGACTTTATCGCCATTAGTCTTGTGAGAGTCCCAAGAACTGACATCTGAGTGTGCTCGTGCAGTCTCTCTTCTCCTGCGGTGAGTAGCCGGAAGAATTCTTGAGCATCGCGTGGAAGCTGCCCCGGCTCCTCAGCGTTCATTTCAACCTCCCTACCAAGATCATGCAACATATCGTCCATCCTATCATGATCGTCATCAAGCTCCACATCCGTGTCAACGTGTCTAATAGACTCTCCATGCCGGTACCATACAAGGTAGTTCGGCATAAACCCACTTTTGCAAAGGTGTTTCTCCATTTCTTCCTTCTTCTGAGACCACTTGTTCTTGCAGCGATTGCAAGGACACTTCACTAGACGACCAGTTGCATCTTTGAAAGCGTGCTCAAGAAAATCCTTTGTTACACCCATCCATTCATTCGAATGTGCCCCATCCTTTCTCCACCCGTCATACATCACCCTCCGATCACCGTCCATTTCAAAGGCTAAACAAAAGTCAAAGAACATCAACGATCGTCCATGGCTTATTTAGGTGAACTCCCTATTAGGTAAAGGCCCTAAACCCACCCAAGGGTGTAGGCCGATGCTTGTGATTTATGACGTGTAGCCTACGATTGCCGCGAAATTTCGGCAGCATAACCCCGCTGCTCTCCAAGCACACGCCTGAACATGGTGTGTTGGAGAACAACTGGGTTACAAAACTGAAATTCTACGTCAATCGTAAGGCACATGTCACAAATCACAAGCATCGGCTTACACTCTCAGGCTGTCCAAAATACGTGGACAATTCCGGAACGGCGAACCTCACAAGCCAATGTGACGTTCGCCGTTCCCGAACGGGTGACGCATACGGTTCACTACGGTTAACGATTAAAACTGAGAATAATGTATACATGAGAAATTACGAAAACAATGTATACCTAAGAATAATGTACGAGTCTAGCTAACGGTGGAGAAGGTCAAGTCGGAAGAACACCTATATACAAAAAATATTATTGTCAATAAAAAATTCGGCAGCACCTCCCCTATAAAGTGATGTTTCTAAAACCTGCAAATAAACGACAACACGATGGTTGCCAACACAGAAAACTACATGATAGCTACATAATAAACAATATGCTGACCAGTATATGCTAAACAATATGTTGACCAGTATGTGCTAAACAATATGCTATAAGTATATGCTAAACAATATGCTACAAGTATATGTTAACTATATACTCACTAACTTTCCTTCATCCAATATACTAACAATTTCCTGAAGTATTTAGTCAGGCAGCATTGCAACTGTAAAGAATAAGCATATATTCTTAGGAACAAAAGTACAAAACTGTAGATAATTCTTGCATTCTGGACAATTGTTCTTTTGACTGATAGCCCAATTTAATTAGACCATTTCCTGAAAAAAAGAAAAGCAAAATGCACTGTTTTCATCTATCAAAACATTGATAGCATACATCGCATTTACAGCTATGGTGTTTGCAATCCCAAGCTACATCGATTTTCACCGAGAAAGAATTGGATTTTGTCGTCCAGTGTTATTTTCGTTTGCTGAGCAAATTAGCCATAATCGCATGCTACTGTTAAGTTGATTTCAGGCAGGACTCGATCAAGAAGCTGAGCTCGTGGTTACCTCGCGCCTTGATCGAAAACGTAATGATCTTATCGATTATGACTTTTGTTCACATCGTGTAATATTAAGGGAAGACAATATCGTCCGTACCTTCCCGTCTCTACGCCTGATCGTCGGCGGAGCGCGGCGGGCGCGCAGAGCGACGGGCGCGCGGCACGGCGGGCGGCGTTGCGGTGTTGCGGCGAGGGAGGACGGCGGGCGGTGTTGCGGCGAGGGAGGACCGGAGGCGGCGATGGCGGCGCGGAGACAGAGGGCGGGCGGGCGGTGGCGCAAAGAGGAAGTGCGAGACGAGCGAGAGAGAGAAAGTGGGCTGAGGCCGATTAACAGACCACTATTTTCGTCGGTCTCACTGAGGCCGACGAAAATAAGTGACTTATGTTCGTCGGTCTGGCTATGACCGACGAAAATAGAGATTATTTTCGTTGGCCTCGGGGCCCACGAAAATATCTTTCCTATTTTCGTGGGCAGGCCGACGAACATATGTGTTGGCCCACGAAAATAAGCCAAATTTTCGTCGGTCCCAAGGGCCGACGAAAATAACTATGTAATTTCGTAGGCCAACCGACGAAAATAGCTGGGCCCACGAAAATTTATGCGTTTCCTGTAGTGGGCTTAATCTGTTTTTTGACCAGATTGGGGTAACTAGTCGTATAAGGTGAAAAATATCCAAAGGTAGGATAGAATTTTGTAAAGATGAGATAGTCTACATGATGTAGGTTAAAAGTTTGTTTGATGTTAGGTGCCATTATCCGATTTGGGATATCAATTGCGTGTACATGGGGTAGGTAGGTTAAACAAAATTTTACTTTGCTTTTGGGATAAATGGGTTGGGCAACCTATGACATAGACTAGGTCGTGATTTCATGGACAAGTTGGTCTTAAGACACCAACTTAGGTTTAAAAACTCATTCATATGAATATGGTTTAGTTAATACTTGTAACATATATTAGACCATATTAGATTTGGTAGGGTCTAGATTAGATGGGATGTAACTGGATTAAACTTAGTTTAAGTTAGATAGATCTACCAGGGTAGATATATACCATTAGGGTATGTTAGATTCTTTTGAGATAAGATGGATTATATGGTGTAGGTAGATCAGAATCTCCGTTAGGTTAAACAGAGGGGTTATGCATCTATCGGGTGGTTGCATATGGCCAGGTTGGACTAAGACTCCAATTTAGGTTAAAGCATATTTATAAGAGTAGGATCCAGTCTTATTTTGCCAGCATTATCTAACATGTTTGTCCATTAGATTAGATCTGATCAGATTAGATGGGATCAGAATTAAATTGGTGTAATCAGATTAGAATAGATAAGATCTACCTATTTATTTTGGGAATAGATCATGTTTGTTACACTGTTATGAGATAAGCAAAGTGGTGGGGATAAGCATGCTTATTAGGACAAGATGAGTCTCTAAGAATAAGATAGAATCTTTTGAGATTAGTTAGATCTAGTAGGATAGGATAGAATCTTTTCAAGATAAGATGGATCTATTAAGATAAGAGAGAATCTTTTAAGATCTGAGAGAATCTTTTAAGATAAGATGGATTTATTAAGATAGGAGAGTATCTTTTAAGATAAGATGGATCTATATAACTAGATATATTTTTAATAGAGAATATTTTATGTTGTCTATTTTAATAATATTTTCCCTTATGTCTAGGCGTATATGCAGATGCATTTATGGACATTACTCCACAATTCATCACACTCAATCAAAGATCCAAATCAAACAAGTATCAAAAGAACAAGCACTCAAGCGTATAGATACCTATAAACATAGTTTTATTTTTGTTCCTAAAAGTAGGTCTCCTATTCCTAAAGGTCACTTTAGGCACAGGATTTCAAAGTGTGAAATCCACATTTGTCTTTAGAAGGAATAAGTAAGATTAATCCGAGTAAAGCGGAAATAGATGAGAGAAGATTAAGAAAAGTTTAGAAAGAATCAGAGTAGCAAAAGGTAAGTAAGTATTCGTTGTCCAGTTCTATCTAGGTTTCGTCCTACAGTCAACATTTCATCTGATAACAATTCTGTCACACCCGGATTTAAAGGGACAAAGCTGGGTGCATCTCATACATGCGTCAAAGAAGACAACATATATAATAACAGAGTGTATAGAGATAAATGTCACAATAATCAAAGTATTTATTACATAGCGGAAGTCTGACAAAATAAAATATAAATATAAAAGGATTTAAAATCCATCCTTGGCGCCAGAAAGTCAACTGGGAGACGCCACCTAGATCGAATCGAACTCCTTATTAAGCGGCTCCTCTTGAACCACATGTTCTTCTCCTATGGGGGTGTGAGACAGCAAGGGTGAGCTCACACATGTTCATCGCTCAACAAGTTGTGGGGAATAATGTGCATGAACTCACCAAAGGTGAGAGTTCATGTGAAGTGTAAGGCTGATCAACAAAATAAAGGTTGAAGCTGAGCATTGCTTTTATAAGTTGGTCAAAATTTTATTAGCAATTACTAAGTACAAGTAAATACCAAACCTTAGTAATAATAAGTAAAAGTAATAATAAAATAATCCCAATTTGATGCAAATGACAAATTGAGTTTTAATTCCATAGATTAATCATGTGAGGGTCCAAGTTGCTCATGACCGTGAGCATGGCTAGTATACTAGTTTTACACTCTGTAGAGGTTGCACATCTTTACCCACAAGTCATGTTACCCATCTGCCAAGAGACGACCAATCCCATACACCTCTACCGAGGAGGCGAGGCAGGGTAACACTACGAGGCCTTTACAAAGTTCCACTAGCTTCAGAAAACCCGCTACAGTTTATAGGAAGCTCCAGTGCAGGGATCGCTCGCCTGACCGCCATCGCAGCAAAATCAACCCAAGGACCTCCCTACACTGACCACTCCCCTACTGCCCTTGCCCCTTTCGGGTAAGGTAGTCCTCCACTAGCTTTCCTAATTAGTCAGCCAAGGGCATCCCATACCACCCTTGTGGTAGCACTGTTTTCCCGGGTGGTCGCTCCATGTTCCCATTATCATAATGATGTTAACATGAACAGTAATAAGAAACAGATAATAAAAGTGTAATCATGAATAGTGTATCTCCATACCTAAAACCACAATAAGCAATAGCAAGTACTACCCAAAAATATTCAGTGGCAACAAGGTATAAAGATTGCCAAAACTGGGGTAACTTATTGGATCCCATAAAAATTAACCTATGCAGATCATTATGAATAATAAGAACATGGCTAGGTAAAAATAAGTGATCAAGGACACAACTTGCCTGACACTTGAGATTCTAGGTACCAGGATGATTTTTCAAATCCTCGTGACCGCACTGCTAGTCGTGGCAATACAAACAGACATGGTATAGACAAAATTAACATCACACCAAACATAAGAACATACTGCATAATAATGATCTATGCGAAGCTACGAGATCGTGGGAACGAGAACCACTAAAATCGGAGTTACGGTTAAGGAGTTATGATTTTATAGAAGATCTGTGTGATTAAAATATTAAACTATATTATAAATTGGTTAATATAAATCATAAGAGAGGTTATTCCCTAAATAACTATCTCCACTTTAATCTAAATCATTATTTGATTAAAGATCATCTGGTCAAATCATATCCATAATATGAGAATTAATATTAAGGCAGTTAATCCCATTAGTTACCTAATTATAAAAGTAGGGGATATCATATAACAAGTGTTGCTACTGCGTAGTAAACATTTATACGATGCTAACGCAACTCGAACGGTTCAATTCGAAGTTAAAATGGGAAAGTTATGAATTTCCAAAGTTTTTATGTATTTGATATAAGATTAATTAGGAGATCAGTTTTACTATTGTTTTCATGTCAAAACAGAGGCAGTAGGTGATAAACAACATTATTACAAAATTATAGAAATTGAAATGGACCAATTTGGAGTTCATATGAATTTTTCTAGGTATTAAATAGGTTTCTAGAATAAATTTTGCACTAATAATCATTTTCTAAGCGAATTTCCATAGTTTATTCTCTGACCGGACTGCGCTGCTATAATTAGAAAGTTTAGGGTCCACTGCGCAAAAGGTTCTAAGACCTAGAATCTCACTGACAGGATTGCGGGTTAATTCCTAGAATCCCCGAGGACTCTTTAGCAAAGTTCCTGGTCGAAGGGGTATCGGAAGAATCAGACCGTCCGATTAGATCCTGACGGCCCGCATTAAATCGGCTTGTAACAAAACGGTACACATCTATGACCACTGGATCCGATATCAACGGATGAGGGATGTCCACGCCCCTGATCCGATCTAAACCATCCACCACCGCATCAACGATCGAGATCTAATTAAGCGAATCAGTATGCGAGAACCTAATCTGCACCACAGTCTTATGATCCAACGGCACACAACCATCTCCCCAACCCCGACACACAACCATGGCGGCGCCATCATACCGCACCGGTGAGCAAGCCGGGGATCGACAGTCCGGCGCCCAAGGTCACTACTTCCAAATCCGAATGCTCCTACGCGATGCAGAATTAATGGCACGCACGCTGGAAGAGGTCTTACCGGTCGTCACGGCGTGGAGAGCATCCGGTCACGGTGGAGCATGGCCCACGGCGGCGCCGTGCACTCCGATAGGCAATTGGCCGGACTTAGGCCATGGAGTTGGTCCCGCCGCGGAGCCCCCATCCGTGAGACCCCATAGAGTACCTCGGCCCGCCCATAGAGGCATAAGCCGAGGAACCGTGACCCTTTCCATGCGGCGGCCGCTGTTCTCTCCCTGAATGGTGGCTTGACAATGGTGCTACCGGCTCGGATGGATTGAGGGGGATGGGGGGTCATGGGGCACTGCTCTTTATGGCTCGCAGTACGAGCCGCAATACCAGGGCAACGACGGTTGAAACAGTCGCCCGAGAACTCCGGTGGCGCGACCCCAGCTTCTGGGTTTGGCCCGATGCGATGGATCCGAAAAGAACGGGGACAGAAGAAGCTCCCGACATGCAGGCCCCACGCATAGGCGACCGAGCGTGGAGGCTGACTGAGTCACGGTCACGGCATGGGAGGAGCGCCGCCAAGCGGGGCCCATGGGCAGCGTCGCTCACGCGCGCGCCTAGGGATCACACCGTCACGTAGGGCCCACGCAGCAGCGGCACCGGTCGGATGGGCCATCGCCCAGGAGGAAACAGGAAATGGGCCAGATTCTAGCCTGGCGGCCCACATAGGTAGTTCACCCCCTTTTTTTTCTTTTTACATTTCTTTTATTCTCTCTTCCCTTTCAAATTAAAATATCAAATTTGAATTCCACTCAATTTGTGAATTTAAATTCATTTTTAACAGTACAATTTGAACCTACTATTATGGCGGAATTTTATTCATTTATTTATTTTATTTAGTATTTTTTTTCTCTTCTCTATTTTCTATCCCCCTTTTGATTTACAAATCTAAAATTCAAATCCAAGATAGAGTTTAGGAATTCAATTTTTAATACATACTCAAAATCAACTATGATGCATTAGATGTATATTTATTTTAATTATTTTATTTATTTGATAGATGTTAGAACTATGAAACACACTCCTATTGTTTTCTTTCTTTTTAGAAAAATAGTATTTTGAATTTAGGATAAGAAGTAAAAGTTACTTCGAAATTAAATATTACTATCAATAAAGGCTTATGGTGCATTATTTAATGATATGCATATTCATTTAGTTGAATAGAAAACTTCTCTATTGCTTCTTTTCTAAAATAATTCTTGGTTTTTTTAAAAATTAAGTTCTCGATTCTCAGTACTCAAGTTTAATTCGAGATTTCTGAATTTACTATTTTATCTCTTCATATATTTATTTTATTATTATTAATTTTTTTCTTATACACATTTTGGGCCATACAGGCATAGAACACATGTATGCTATAGATCAATCCAAGTTACGAGAATCTAAGACATTTAGCTCACTACGCAACCTGCAAAACCTTTTCTCATCTAAAGGCTTGGTGAAGATATCGGCTAGCTAGTTCTCGGTGCTAATATGATAAATATCAATATCTCCCCTTTGCTGGTGGTCTCTCAAAAAGTGATATAAGATGTCTTTGTGCTTAGTGCGGCTGTGTTCAATAGGATTATCCGCCAAGCGGATTGCAGTCTCATTATCACATAGGAGTGGGACTTTGCTCAGATTGTAGCCAAAGTCCCGGAGGGTTTGCCTCATCCAAAGTAGTTGCGCGCAACACTGTCCTGCAGCAACATACTCGGCCTCAGCAGTGGATAGGGGAACAGAAGTTTGTTTCTTAGAGCTCCAGGACATCATTGATCTTCCTAAAAACTGACAAGTCCCTGATATACTCTTCCTTTCAACCTTGCACCCGGCATAGTCAGAATCTGAGTATCCGATTAAGTCAAAAGTAGACCCCTTTGGATACCAGATCCCAAAGCAAGGCGTAGAAACCATATATCTAAGAATTCGCTTAACAGTCACAAGGTGACACTCCTTGGGGTCGGATTGAAATCTAGCACACATGCATACACTTAGCATAATATCCGGTCTACTAGCACAAAGATAAAGCAAAGATCCTATCATAGACCGATATGCCTTTTGATCAACGGACTTACCTCCTTTGTTGAGGTTTAGATGTCCGTCCATTCCCATCGGTGTCTTTGCGGGCTTTGCATCCTTCATCCCAAACCTCTTGAGCAAATCTTGAGTATACTTTGTTTGAGAGATGAAGGTTCCTTCCTTGAGTTGCTTCACTTGAAATCCAAGGAAGTAGTTCAACTCGCCCATCATTGACATTTCAAATTTCTGCATCATCACCCCGCCAAACTCCTCACAAGACTTTTGATTAGTAGAACCAAATATTATGTCATCGACATATATTTGGCATACAAAGAGATCACCATTAAAAGTCTTAGTAAAGAGAGTAGGATCGGCTTTCCCAACCTTGAAAGCATTAGAAATAAGGAAATCTATAAGGCATTCATATCATGCTCTTAGGGCTTGCTTAGGTCCATTGAGCGCATTAGAGAGCTTGTAGACGTGGTCGGGATACCTATCATCCTCAAAGCTAGGGGTTGTTCCACATACACTTCCTCCTTGATTGGTCCATTAAGGAAGGCACTCTTCACGTCCATTTGAAACAGCTTAAAAGAGTGGTGAGCATCATAGGCCAATAATACTCGAATTGATTCTAGCCTAGCTACAGGAGCAAAAGTCTCCTTAAAATCCAAACCTGTGACTTGGGCATAACCTTTTGCCACAAGTTGAGCCTTGTTTCTTGTCACCACAACGTGTTCATCTTACTTGTTGTGGAACACCCACTTGGTTCCCACAACATTTTGCTTTGGACGTGGCACCAGGCTCCAAACTTCATTTCTTTTGATGTTGTTGAGCTCTTCCTGCATGGACAACATCCATTCGGATCCTGCAAGGATTTTTCTACCCTAAAAGGTTCAATAGAAGAAACAAACGAGTAATGCTCAAAAAAATTAGCTAGATGTGAGCGAGTGGTTAATCCCTTGCTGATATCACCTAGAATATGATCCACTGGATGATTTCTTTGACTAGTTGACCGGACTTGAATTGGAGGAACTTGTGACGCTTCTTCCTCCTTATCCTATTCTTCATGTGCTCCCCCTTGATCCAGCCCTTCATCTTGAGGTACATGTTCCTCATCTTGAGTTGGGGGATGCACCAATGTAGAGGAAGAAGGTTGATCTTGCTCTTATTGTTCCCGCGGTCGCACATCACCTATTGCCATTGTTCGCATTGCGGCCGTCGGAACCTCATCCTCATCTACATCATCAAGATCAACTTGCTCTCTAGGAGAGCCATTAGTTTCATCAAATACAACTTCGCTAGAGACTTCAACTAATCCTGATGACTTGTTGAAGACCCTATATGCCTTTGTATTTGAGTCATAACCTAGTAAAAACCCTTGTACAGCTTTGGGAGCAAACTTCGAATGCCTACCTTTCTTTACCAAGATGTAGCATTTGCTCCCAAATACACGAAAATAAGAAATGTTGCGTTTGTTACCGGTTAGGAGTTCGTATGATGTCTTCTTGAGGAGGCGATGCAGATGGAGCCAGTTTATGGCATGGCAGGTTGTATTCACAGCTTCCGATCAAAACCACTCAGGCGTCTTGTATTCTCCAAGCATTGTCCTTGCCATGCCAATTAGTGTCCTGTTCTTCATTTCTACCACACCATTTTGTTGTGGTGTGTAGGGAGCAGAGAACTCATGCTTGATGCCTTCCTCCTCAAGATATTCTTCGACTTGAAGGTTCTTGAACTCAGATCCATTATCGCTCCTTATCTTTTTCACCTTCAGCTCAAATTCATTTTGAGCTCTCCTTAAGAAGCGCTTTAGAGTTCCTTGGGTCTCAGATTTGTCCTGCAAAAAGAAAACCCAAGTGAAGTAGGAAAAATCATCAACAACGACAAGACCATACTTACTTCCCCCGATACTAAGATAAGCAATAGGCCCGAAGAGATCCATATGTAGGAGTTCCAGTGGTCTTGATGTTGACATCACATTCTTGCTTTGATGATTACTTCCCACTTGCTTCTCTGCCTTGCATGCTGCACAAGGTCTATCTTTCTCAAAACAGACATCGATTAGTCCTAACACATGTGCTAGACGGCGGTGCTAGAGCCAGCCCATATTAGTCTTAGTGATTAAGCATGCATCTAGATCGGCATTCTCTTTTGAGAAATCAATTAAGTAGAGCTTGCCATCTAATACACCCTTAGAAGCTAATGAACCATCACTTCTTGTAAAGACAGATACATCAATATTTGTAAATAAGCAATTATAACCCATAAGACATAATTGGCTTACAGACAACAAATTGTACCCGAGCGATTCTACTAGAAACACATTTGAAATCAAATGCTCGGTTGTGATGGCTATTTTGCCTAAGCCCTTAACCTTGCCTTGGTTCCCATCTCCAAAGATGATAGTGTCTTGGGAATCCCTGTTCTTGACGTAGGAGGTGAACATTTTCTTCTCCCCCATCATGTGGTTTGTGCATCCGCTATCAATAATCCTACTTGAGCCCCAGGACGCATAAACCTGCAAGATAATTAAGCTTGGGTTTTAGGTACCCAACTCTTGTTGGGTCCTACAAGGTTAGTCACAACAGACTTTGGAACCCAGATGCAAGTTTTGTCTCTCTTGCACTTAGGTCCCAAACTTCTAGCAACTACTTTCTCGTTTTTGCATATAAGAACAAATGAAGCATCACATGTTTGATAGAGCATAGTTGGTCCAGTTGATGCTTTCCTAGGCGCATGAGAAGCAACATGATGGCGCCTAGGTCTATTCCTACCAAGAGCATATTGTTGGGGACTTGTTCTCAAATGCTATGAATTAAGAACAAGGCAACACAAAAAATGTTAAGTATAAATGCCCTTCGTCCGCTGAAGCATTATCTCCCCAAGGATTTAATGAGCTTCGGACGAAGGTCAAGAGTGAAATATTACGAAGATTTCACCTTCATAATCTTACTTGTAAAACAACAAACAATGAGAAATGAAATACAAAGTATAAAATATATTCACATATTTTATTATATGAACATATAAGTATTAAAACATAATATTTGGGCACATTTATACCTTTGCCTTGGCAGAAAGCAATAAATCAAGCGTAATGTGTCCGTGATTACAGGATCGCATGAACAGTGCCGGGATACTGTTCACCTATTTATAGGCACAGGGTGCAACCTGCATAAAATTACATTTAAGCCCTTTACAATTGATTACAACAATGACACAGACATCATGGGTCTTTGAGTCAATCCATCTTTAAGTCGGTTCAGCCCTTCATCTTAAGATCTATCATTGTGCTGAAGCTCTCTAAGTAATAGCTTCGGTGCTTGCTCCTGAGAGTGTCTGCCGAAGGTGTTCTCCTTCTTTAGGATCTTCGGCTACGAAGCATACCCCCAACAGTAGCCCCTTCGCGGTGCTAGATCGTTTTTCGTAACGAGCTTGATCCGTGAAAAAATCTTCTATGCTTCGGGATGCCGAAGATCCGAAAAACACCTTCTCTGAGCTCGTTGGCGAGAAACGATTAAAATAATCCGCGCTCGAGGTGGCTCCATCTTGTAAGAGTTACGCGCGCCCTGGCGATTCACCGTCTCAAACCCTGTGGCCCACCGTTCAGCGAGTGCGGGTGACGTTTTATTCGGTGCAGAGGACTTTGACGATTCACCTTCTCACCTACGGCACTATATAAACAGACGGGTAGGTGTGAAGTTACCACAAAATTCATTGCTATTGCACTGTTTTGCTGCCAGAATTTTAGTCATAGCCGAAGCTTATTCATCGCGCTCAGACAAAACCCCGCTTTTGAATCTGCTTCGTCATAAAAGGAAGAGCTTCAGGAAAATCAGAAAAGTCAAGAACGAAAAATTTCAAGAAAGACATAATTAAATGGCCAGAGTTCGCTCCATTGCTAGGGTTGATCGCGAGGGAGATGAGACCGAAGCTGTTGAGACCGTTCCGATTTCCGAAGCTATGAAGCGGTCTAGGCTGGCAACATCGGAGGACGTCCCTGCCGCCGGGGCATAGCGAGTTGATGTTGAGGAGACCGATTCTGAGGATGATTATAGCAGTGCTGTGCCGAGCAAACCCAGCCACCTTGATTTTGGAAAATCCACAGTCTCCGAAGGTGACCTACCTAAAATGTTGAAATTGGGGTATTTCAATGAAGAGAAGAAAGAGCTGATTCGCTTTGGTGGAGAAGAAACTACTCCGAAGCCAGGAAAAGATGAAATAGTAGTTTTTAAGAGTTTCTTCAAAGCTGGTTTGAGATTTCCCTTGAATAAGATGATTGCTGATGTACTGAAGAAATTTGGGATCTACTTTCATCAGCTAACTCCTAATGCTATCGTTAGGCTTAGCGTTTACATTTGGGCTCTTTGAAGCCAAGGGGTGGAACCGTTTGCCAAAGGTTTCTACCGAGTACATGAGCTGCATTACCAAACCAAGGCCAGGAAAGATGGGTTGCATGAAAACTTCGGCTGCTACAATTTTGCCTACCAGAAGACTACAAAATTTCCTGTGATCAGCTACCGAAGCAAGTGGCCGGCAGGCTGGAAATCAGAATGCTTCTATGTCAAAGTTGACGATGATAAGGAGAAGTTGGTCCAGAGCCCGCTAGAGCTGATCTTCGGAGAGACCAGACCCCAATGTAATATGACACCAGACGGTCCAACCCAAACTGCACTGGCTAAATTCAGGATTATCGCAGAGCACATTGGCACTAGAGACTTAGTGCAGAAATTTTTGGCTTTCAAAATATTTCCAACTATGAAAGAGTGGGCCATGCCGAAGCTCGAAGGAAAAAAGAAGGAAGGAGAACTTATCCGGCTGCCCTACCATTACAAGTTCAAGAGATATTTCAAAGTACCCTGCCAAGAATGGTTAGATACAATCAAAGTAATGTGTAACGAAATTCTTGGAAATTATTCTAAAAAGGAAGATCAATTGATGACAGCGGCCTTCGGCACCCATCCGAAACAAAGGCTAAACCGAGTGATGGATGCTATAGGCTTTGAATATCCTTACTACGAGCTACTAGACAAGGGTGCCGAAGGACAAAAAAGAAAAAGAGTGGCTAGTGCTCTGAATAAGGACGACGAAGATCAATCGAAGAAGAAAAAACAAGAGTCTGAGGCGAAAACAGTTGCTTTGAAGAAAAGAAAAACCTCGACTTCGAAGCAAAAATCAATTGATGAAGAAGAAAAGACTTCTGCGACATCCTCTGCTTCTGAAATAGAGGAAATCCTAAAGGTAATGACTAAAACTTTGCCTGTCAAACTAAGTCCATTGGGGCTACATCTGATGAAGCTTTTTCAGAAGGAAAAGGAGCCCATAAAAACGAAAGCACTTAGGCCGAAGAGACAAAGAAACGTTACTGTGACAGAAGTTATTGAAGCAACTCCACCAAGTGCTTCAGCTCCGAAGGTGCCAGCCATTGAAAGCATGACAGCTACCGAGGCTGTACCTTCGGAGGCCCCCACAGAAGAGGTCAGAGCCGAAGATGCCAAATCTGAAGATATTAATTTAGAGACCATAGCTGCTGATATAGACAAGATGCTACTAAACATGACCGCGGAAGAAGCTACCGCAGCTACCGAAGAGACTACGACCGCAAAACCCGAGAAGGAAGAGATGACCGAAGATACTTCGGAAGATGAAACCTTTGACTTTCATAACTTAGTTGGCCAAGAGCTGACAAAAGCTAAGAAAGAGGAATTAAAAGAATATGCTATATCCTACGGGTATCGGCCGAGAGCACTTCTCTTCGGTGGCATTGATGACGAAAAGTTAGGCTGCATACGAGATCAGACTGGCGCGAAGGTTATCGGTACTCTATCAAAGAGTATCGGTTTCCCGAAGCTCGAAGCAGATATCAGCCGCTACCAACGACAACACATTGTCGGCAGTCTGTTCTATTCCAATTTTAAGGTAAACATCTTGTGTCTAACCCTTACTATTTGTAATAACACAGATATTTTCTAACGAAGGTCATTTGTCCATAGAGTATGCTTTTGAGCAAGGCCTTAAAAATGCAGCAGGACTTAGAAGATAAAAGGCACGAAGTTATAATTGGGAACTTAGAAAACAAAATAAAAGAGCAATTAGCTGCCATCGAAAAGAAAGACTTCGAGCTTCAAACATCCAAAGGCTTATTAGCGGATGCTGAAGCCAAAATAACAGAATTAAATTCGAAGCTTCTTTCCCAATCAGAAAATTTTGAACAAGAAAAGCTGAAACTTAATGCAAAGCTTGAAGCCGAAATTCAAAAAAGCTCGGAGCTGAAAGAATCCTTGACAAATCTTCAGAATAAATGCCTGGAGTTCAGCAATCGATGCATCCAACGGTTGAAGCAGGTGTTTCATTTTGTTGGGGCCAGCAGCAAAAAGTTCATTCCTTCGGCTGAAGACCTGCCTAGTGCCTTCGAACATATTGAAGGTGAAATCAATGATCTTGACGAAGTTATAGCTGGGCATGGTGACTTCTGTGCCCTGGCAGCTTCTCGGGGCACATCTGTTGCCTTTTTGAAGTTTGGCTGTGAACATGGAAAGATTGTTAATAGACCCAACTTCAACCTGTCACCAGCAGACTTAGATAATATTCCCAACTTGGCCCGAAGTATTGCGAATAGATTCATAAAATTAGTATGGACAAAGGGTGGCCGGAGCAAAGCTGGTGACGAAGCTCGAAGCCACCTTAAGCTGGTAACGAAATCATACCTTATCCTTACCTTTTCCTTTGAATTTTGAATTTAGCTTATAATATTTACATACAGGTTGACCAAGCCGAAGCTGAAGGTGCAGAGTAAAAGGATGAAGCTCTATGGGTGCAGTCGAAGCTCGAATAGTTTGTAAAAATAGCTCAAAAAACTTTGTATAAAATATGATGTAATCAAATTTCACTTTGTAATATAATCTTACTTTTCCGTCAATGTATGAAATGCTCTGGTGTGGACGAAATTAATACTTTTGAGCCGAAGGCGAAAAACACCTTCCCTTCTTTGTGTACACAGCGAAGCATAAAATTGCCTCTTTTTCCTTTTTTCCGAAGCCTTCTCTTTCAAAGCTGAAGCAAGTTTGTATGTTATGATGATGATGATCCTATGTATGTCTAAGTGAATGTTTATGAATGCAAATGTATGATGTAATGTATCGTGCAAATAAATGTTCAAAGACACATACGAAACCATAACCACAACTCTTATTCCCTTAGGAATAACAAATCTTTGCCGTTTATTTTTCGGTGTATCAGCGCTGACTTTTCGCTGTAAGCCTCCCTTAGGAGCTTCTTCGCCTTTTACTTCAGCGGAATCAGCGTTTATTTTTCACTGTAAGCCTCCCTTAGGAGCTTCTTCGCCTTTTACTTCAGCGGAATTAGCGTTTATTTTTTGTTGTAAGCTCCGCATTCCCTTAGGAACGACTTTTGAGCAGAAAACTTACGCTGTGCTCCCTTAGGAACGACTTTTTGTAGCTTCATCGTGCTCTGCATCCCCTTAGGGACGTCTTTCGAGCTTCTCCCTGTTTTTCCTTTTTTCTCTTTGCACTCAATGGTGCATGCCCAGCTTTTACATTTACATCTTCGGGGGATATTGCTCTTGTAGAGCTGGTATAAGAAAAAGAGAAATTACATGCTATGGCCCCATTAAAAACCTTTCTCCCCCTTTGGAAAGGAAAAGGGTGCCATAGGAAAGAATAAAAAAGATTACATCAGGCTACACATAATATCGCCGAAGCTCATCCGCATTCCAAGATCTAGGAATGTCGTTGCCGTCCATATCCTTCAACCTGAAGGAACCGGGTCTTGACGAAGATATTACCAGAAAAGGTCCTTCCCACTTCAGCTGAAGCTTGCCTACTGTGTCGGGGTTGGCCACTCTCCGAAGCACCAGATGTCCTGGCTTAATATTTTTTAACCGAACCTTTCTGTCACACCATTTTATTGTTTCGGCTTGATATTTATTGATGTTCTCCACAGCCTGAAGCCTGATCCCTTCTATAGCATCTTTTGCCACAGAATAATCAGCTTCGGTTTCTGCCGAAGCCACCGTTCTTATTGATCCCGTTTTAGCTTCTTCTAGGGTTATTGCTTCATCACCAAACAACAATTTGAATGGTGTAAAGCCTGTTGATCTTGACATTGTTGTGTTGTGACTCCACACCACTTTGATTAATTCATCTGGCCATTTTCCCCTGGGCTGATTGAAGATTAGCTTCATTATTTCTGTCATTATAATGCCATTAGCTCTTTCAACAAGTCCATTTGACTCCAGATGCCGAACCGATGCAAAATGGATCTTCGTGCCAATTCGTTCACAAAACTCTTTGAAAGCTTCGGCATCAAATTATGTTCCATTGTCCATAGTGATAGCCTTTGGCACCCCGAAGCGACACACAATATTTTGCCAGAAAAACTTTTGAACAGTAACCAAAGTTATTGTGGCTAAAGGCTTCGCCTCAATCCACTTGGAAAAATATTCTACTGCCACCACAACATATCTTAAATTCCCTTGTGCTAGTGGAAGTGGGCCTAACAAATCAAGGCCCCACCTTTGCAATGGCCAAGTGGGTTGTATTAATTGAGTTAGGGACGAAGGTTGTTTTTGGTCTCTTGCACATTTTTGACAACCTTCGCACTTTTGGACTAATTCTGCTGCATTCGAAGCTGCCTTCGGCCAATAAAATCCTTGACGAAAAACTTTACCCAACAAAGGCCTAGATCCAATGTGAGATCCGCATAGGCCTGCATGTATTTCTTTCATTAGCTCTATACCTTCAGCTCTGGATAAACATTTGAGTAATGGAGAACTGACTCCATGCTTATATAACTCCCCTTCTATTATTACATATGGACGGGCTCTTACCGCTATTCTCTTATGATAAGCTTCGTCATCTGAAAGGAAATTGTCCTGAAGAAAAGATATGATCTCAGTTCTCTAATCTTCACTATAGACGGGAGATATATTGAGTACTGCTCTTTCAAGAAGTTCAACCGAAGGTGCTTTTATTGTTTCAAAGAATACTTCCGAAGGTAAGGGTAGCCCCTGTGCCGCTGACTTGGCTAGTAGATCAGCGTGCTCATTTTCTCCTCATGGAATATTCTTGACAGAAAACCCTTCGAAGGAAGCTTCAAGTCTTCGAATTGTATCCAAATATTTCTCAAGCTTCGGATCTCTTGCTTTGCAACTTTTGTCAACATGGCCAGAAATAACTTGGGAATCAGTTTTGAGAACCGCCCTTCTTATCCCCGTTGCCTTCAACTTCCGAAGACCCAAAAACAAAGCTTCATATTCAGCAATATTATTTGTACAACTAAAATCAAGTTTCACTGCATAGCATGTTCTAACTTTTGAAGGTGCAATTAAAACGGCAGCTGCACCTGCACCGAAGGTTCCCCAGGAACCATCGCAAAATACTGTCCAAGTGTGACGGAACCTCCCAAGTCATTAGGCCCACCTACAGTTGTCCTTGTCCAATAGACATCAGACAACCCTGTAGATGTTCCTGAATCACTTGACAAGTTCGGTATCTTCTTTCTTACCTTTCCAGGAACGTTTCACCCGTCTTGTAGACATTACAGAACATCGGAGATATAGAAATGCGGAAGCGATTACATAAACTAACATTTATTTAGAAAGTAAGAGCAAGTTACTTATTACAGACCAGAGTTATAAAACGAGTGCTAAGTAGTATTATTACAATACCAAGGGAGGCAAAAACTCCTCCCGATAAGTTCTTACATAAAAGTTTCTTATGGAGGACCATGTCCTCCCGCAGCTTCACTCTTGTTTTTCTTCATTTGGAACCACCTTGGTACAAAAGCAACAAAAATTTGCTGCTTCCTCACCTAAAAACAACGAGGGAATAAACCCTGAGTATGGAATTACTCAGCAAGTCTTACCCGACTAAAGAAAAGACTCTCAAGGGTATGCTGGTTGTACGGGAGTCAAGGTAAGGTATCTCAAGATCAAAGACTCTGTTTTGCATAAATGCTTACTAAGAGTGGATCCTTAAAAATCCAATTTTATTTTTAGGATAGGTAAACTTACCTATATCTAGAGTTCTTGCTAACCTAGTTCAAGCACTTGTCCTGCACTAGCCAGTTTCTCACCAATCCCTTCGTCTTTAGTGGAATTCTACGTATAAGTCAGTGACCAAGTCTCCATAGCCGCGGAGGTACGACGATCCGAATCGATTATACTCAGTTGAGGATCTCCAATCACACGACATATGTAGCACTTAACCCTTGCATTTGTCAACCCGCCACCGGGGTTCTTAAGACCAGATCAGGTTCACGCAAACCGAGAGCACAGATACACCACCGTCCAGCCTCTTGCTACGGAGGGTACACACTACTCTCGCCACCGCTCCACGCCCATTTCGTGTTATCTTATTCTGGCCTTAGTCTGCCCGAGGCAAGGCTTACCCATGACGAGGCATGTGACCAGTTAAAGGGTCCTCGGTCAGCAGGCCTACATCGACACGGTCCTTAATCGACTCAGACGGACACACTACACCGAGACTCTCTTCTCGTGCAAGTCACCCGCCCGGTCTCAGCTTAATCATTTAAAACCAAAAACTTGGTCCTGGCAGAGGTACATCTTTTCCGATGTTGATTCCATCACGGCTGCGATGGATTCACCATCAAGTTTTATTTTTCAAAAACATCCCACCCACCTTGCCAAACATCTTTTGTAAAACAAAACCCTTTTGTTTTGCTAGAGCAATACTAAGCATAGTAAAAACCTTTTGTAAAACAGGGTATTAAGGAAGGTAATCAAGATCAAGGAAGATAATGCAGGAATTGTTTAACAACCAACTCCTATTACTTAATGCAACAAGCAAGTGAGAAAGATTTTAAAAACATCAAGGAAGGGGGCAAATGCACCGGGGCTTGCCTTCGTTAGTAGGTGAGTCAGGCTCAGGCCCGCAGATGTCAAAGTAGAGACAAGTTCCTGCCTGAGATTCCAAAAGTGGTGGTGTCTTCTCTTCGGTCACTTCAATCTCTTCTTCGTTTTCTAAACATAACCATATATATGTATATAAGAATGAATGCCATGTAATGCTCATGGGAGTGCAAAGGTAATAAGAATTTATTATCTAAGGTCTTGAATACAATTTTCCTTCACGGAACTCCGAGAACTTAGGGTTTCCGGAGTTAGTAAAGGAGTTCACAGGGCAGGGGTGGGGGTTTTGGGTTCAAAGTATCAAACATGGTCCAAATTCAACCAAATTCTACCCAAGGCTTCTAAATAATATGTAGAATTCACATAAAAAGTTTGGGCATTTTTGGAATTACCACTTATCTCCTAAAAATCCAGAACTAATGGTTTAAACTACTTTTAATGCCTTAAAATTCCTTATTTAACCTAAAAATCATGAAACTATTTTTATTAAATATTATGGAAAATAAGAAGTCTAGGAAAATTGGTTTGACAATTTTAGGATTTTTCTACAATTTTCTATAGATTTCTAAAGTTCTACTGAAAAAGAAAAAGAAAAAGTTTAAATAGTGATGGGCTG
Source organism: Zea luxurians (assembly GCA_029449295.1). Taxonomy (NCBI): domain Eukaryota; kingdom Viridiplantae; phylum Streptophyta; class Magnoliopsida; order Poales; family Poaceae; genus Zea; species Zea luxurians. The sequence continues at coordinate 91,470 of JAOPSE010000046.1, forward strand.
TTTCTGGCCCAGGACAGCCCAACGATACAGGAAACTGGGTCGCGCGCGTTGTGTGCACAGGCAATTTTGCACGGAGGTCCTTGGTTTATTAGCTAAATCGAAGTAAGTTTGTTTACTGTTCCTATGTGTCACTGTCAAATTGCAGGGACGCCCTCGATCTTCTATTTCTTCCCCACGATGACTGCTCGGGATAACTAACGGGGAGGCTTCACCGATCTAAGATGGCCTAGGAACAACCATTAAACTAACCTGAACCTTACTAGGAGTTGCTTGCACACGATCACGGCGGACACCGAGATCGGGATCACGCGTTCCTGCTAAACCAAGGCCAAGTTGCGAGAACGGATGCCACAGTGAGTTTCAAAAGTGCGCAGGGCTATGGAAACAACACATGAATTGGGCAGAGCCTTACCAGAGTGGTTCGGCCACGGTGGGGTGGGTTTCACGGCGGCGGAGACCGGATTGGGGGAGAACTCAAAATTCGTGGATTCTAGCGAATGGTCAAGGCTGATTCGTGGTGGCTGGATAGCTTACTGCCCTACGGAGCTTGCGGCGCACTCAATTTATAGGCGCATCGAGCGATGGTGATGAATTCGGCTGGGGGGTGCTGGCGGCTGGAGAGGGGAGGCAAGCTCAGTGCGGGGAAAAGTGGCTTTCACCGTGGCAGTGGCTCCGGTGATCGCGGACATGCAACCAGTGAGTCACCGCGATGAAGTCCCGCGCTGAGGCACGTGGCACGCAACGGCGGCAGCTCGACGGCGGTGAGATTTATCCGCACGACCGACGGCTGGGGGGGTACGACGAACTTAGCCATAATCCGAGCGCAAGTGGATCAGACGCCAAGATTTTTAATGGGCTGTGCTTATCTGACGGCCACGGCGCACGAATCACGGCGAGCAACCGATCAACGGCGACGGACCACCGGCGACGAGCAGGGGGTGGAATCGGGATCTTCTTCAGTTAAACACTTATTGTACCATGGCAATCTCTCATCAAATGAACTGACAGAGCGACTTGGAGCACGATTTACTCTAAGATTCGTATGGCAACACATCCCAAGCTTTGCAGCAAAATTATAGAGCTACAAACCAGCAATAATTCGACTATAGGGATTGAACTCATTTGAGCACAAGATCAAGGTTGAATTCAAACCCAAAGATGGCTCTGTTACACTGAAAATCTGAATTTCAGAGTGGAACCAGCCTGACAGCCAGACTTTAGGCTTAATTATCTTCAATTTATTGTTAACAACTGAGCTCACATTCTTAAGCAAAGTTGTTCTCCTTTGATTGGTCTACAACTTTGATGTGGTGCCCTAGGGCAAAAACCCTATATTTTGAAAGTTTCAAGGCTCCAAAGTTGAGCCCACAAATCTAAAATTCAGACTTAGAATGAAATAGAGGTCAAGTGGCACTTTTTGCAAATTAGTCCAAAACTTGGGTTTGGCTTGTAAATCTTCCCAAATGTGAACCATGTGACTTTATATGATTTAACATAGTAGTTTTTACACTTTAGTCCAAATGTGCACAATTTTTGCACATAGGCCCGTAGGGTTTGGACTTAGGGTTTTCCAGGGTTCAAATGGGGATTTTTAGTACCTCAGGGGTATAAATGTGATTCAAGTTCATTTTTGGGAACATTTTATGACTATTCCCCTAAAGCTTTTAGGTTTTCTCAATTTGGTTAGTTTTTACCCCTTTAATCCCTATTTAGGGTTAAGTTCCCTATCTAGGGTTCTATTTGCAAAATGCTATAACAATACAACTTGTTTGAAACTTTTACCTAGTGAATGCACTCTAGGTGTGTCAAACATATGCAATGCCAATGTTTATGATGCCATGCTCAAGTTTTAGTTGCAGTAACACCAGTGGTGTTACACCAAGCTTCGGCATCTTTACTTGCTTCTTCTTCTTGAGCCCCTGACGTCCAGTCAGCGATGAAATCTGCTAGCGCCTGGGACTGAATCGAAGATCTATGCACATAATCAATGCAGAACTCATTAAGTTCCGCAGCCCACTTTCCAATCCTTCCAGTAGCTTCTCTGTTTCTCATAATATCCTTCAAAGGCTGTGATGAAGGAACAATTATATGCTATGCTTGAAAATAATGTCGAAGCTTCCTGGAGGCCATTAAAACAGCATACAGCACCTTCTCCAATTTTGTATAGTTTTTCTTTGATAAACTGAGGACTTCGGAAACAAAGTATATTGGAGCCTGCTTTTTAAATTGCCCTTCAAGCTTCTCCTGAACAAGCGCCACACTTACTGCATAGTGCGAAGCTGCCACATACAGCAGCAGAGGAGCCCCTGGCGCTGGTGGAGTTAGGGTTGTTAAATCTATCAAATACTGTTTCAGTTCCTCGAAAGCTTTTTGCTGAGCTGATCCCCATTGGAAAACTTTGGCTGACTTTAGCACCACAAAGAATGGTAAATTTCTCTCTACCGATCTGGATATAAATCGATTCAAAGATGCTAGTCTTCCTGTCAGCCGTTGAGCCCCTTTCTTTGTGCTTGGCGGCTCCATCCGAAGGATAGCTTCGATTTTATTTGGATTAGCTTCGATTCCTTTTGTTGAAACTAGACAACCAAGGAATTTCCCCTTCTTTACCCCGAAGACACATTTTTCTAGATTCAGCTTCAGACCAGCTTGCCTAAAATTAGCGAATGTCTCCTGCAGATCAGTAATGTGATTTTCTTGCTTTGTGCTTTTTACTTTGATATCATCAACATATGTTAGCACGTTTTTGCCTATCTGAGAATGAAGGACCTTTGCTGTCATTATGCTGAAGCTTCCTCCAGCATTCTTGAGCCCCTCAGGCATCCGAAGGTAACAATATGTACCACTGGGGGTGATGAAGCTGGTTTTCGGCTCGTCTTCTTTCTTCATCCAGATTTGATGGTAGCCTGAATAACAATCTAGTAAACTCATGAGCTCTAACGAAGCTGCTGCGTCTAACAGAGAATCTATCCTTGGTAATGGAAATTCATCCTTCGGACAAGCCTTGTTGATATCAGTAAAATCAAAGCACATTCTCCATTTACCATTGGCTTTCTTCACCATAACAGTGTTAGCTAGCCATTCTGGGTATTTTACTTCTCTGATGACTCCAGCGCTAAGGAGTCTTTTCACTTCATTCCGAGCACCTTCGGCTTTGTCATCAGACATCTTCCGAAGCCTCTGCTTTCTGGGTCTGAAGGATGGGTCCACATTGAGCGAGTGTTCAATAACATCCCTGTTGACACCATAGAGATCATTAGCTGACCATGTGAAGACATCTTTGTTGTTGAACAGGAACCTAATGAGGGTTTTCTCCTGCTCTTCAGACAATTGAGATCCCAATAGCACCTTCTGTTCTGCTATATCGTCACATAAGAGCATGGGCTTCGGTTGATCAGCCGAAGCAGCCTTCTCCCTTCTGTACTTGTATTGCTCACAAGCTTCGGCTCCATCTTTTTTATGGATTGCTTTTGAATCTGTCCAATTTCCTTCGGCCTTTCTGGCAGCTTCCTGACTTCCATGAATAGCAATAGGCCCTTGACCCGACAATATCTTCATGCAAAGATATGCTGGGTGAAGAATTGCTTCGAACGCATTGAGAGTACCACATCCAATGATTGCATTGTAAGGGTACTCCATGTCAACAATATCAAACACAACTTGCTCAGTCCTTGTGTTGTTGATAAATCCGAAGGTTACTGGCATTGTGATCTTGCCAAGTGCTACAATCTGCCTTCCTCCGAAGCCACAAAGGGGGTGTGTAGCATCATGGATCTTATCTTCGGGCTCTTGCATCTGTCTGAAGGCCTTAGCAAATATAATATCCGCTGCACTGCCTGTGTCGACCAAAACATTGTGGACCAGAAATCCTTTGATAACAAAAGAAATAACCATAGCATCGTTGTGAGGGTAATCCTTGAGCTGAAGATCCTCTTGGGAGAAGGTAATCGGGATATGGGACCATCTTGACTTGATGAAGGGTCCTTGCACCCCGACATGCTATACCCTTCTCTGTGCCTCCTTCTTCTGCTTCTTGTTGGCTGGCTCTGAGCTTGAACCGCCTATTATCGGGAGTACCAGCTTCGGAGCCGAAGCAGCTCCGGCTTGGTTGTTGAACGAAGTCATCAGCTCAGAAAAGTGGAAGTGAGTTCACCGGAGGTGGGCGCCAATGTTGGGGACTTGTTCTCAAATGCTATGAATTAAGAACAAGGCAACACAAAAAATGTTAAGTATAAATGCCCTTCGTCCGCTGAAGCATTATCTCCCCAAGGATTTAATGAGCTTCGGACGAAGGTCAAGAGTGAAATATTACGAAGATTTCATCTTCGTAATCTTACTTATAAAACAACAAACAATGAGAAATGAAATACAAAGTATAAAATATATTCACATATTTTATTATCTGAACATATAAGTATTAAAACATAATATTTGGGCACATTTATACCTTCGCCTTGGCGGAAAGCAATAATTCAAGCATAATGTGTCCGTGATTACAGGATCGCATGAACAGTGCCGGGATACTGTTCACCTATTTATAGGCACAGGGTGCAACCTGCGTAAAATTACATTTAAGCCCTTTACAATTGATTACAATAATGACACAGACATCATGGGTCTTTGAGTCAATCCATCTTTAAGTCGGTTCAGCCCTTCGTCTTAAGATCTATCATTGTGCCGAAGCTCTCTAAGTAATAGCTTCGGTGCTTGCTCCTGAGAGTGTCTGCCGAAGGTGTTCTCCTTCTTTAGGATCTTCGGCTACGAAGCATACCCCCAACACATATGAAGAGTTAGATGCAAACATGGCATGAGAATTAAATGCAGCATCATGACGAGTAGGGAAAACAACATGATTACAACACTTATCATGATGAGCAGCACTAGAAAAATTCTTGACGTGAGAATAAAGATAAGCATGGTTCTTTTGGTCATTTAAACAATAAGAGCTACTAGCCATAGGAGCCTTTCCTTTCTCCTTATTAAGATTGGAAGTCCTTTTGCTTGTTAAGTTCTTGGTCTCCTTTTGGAAACCAAGTCCATCCTTAATAGAGGGGTGTCTGCCAATGGTCTAGGCATCCCTGACAAATTTTAGTTTCTCATAATTGTAACACCCCTAGTGTTACTAGCACTAAAACTTCAGCATAACATCATGTGCATTGACATTTCATATTGCTTGTTACACCTTGAATGCATTTACCAGGTAAATATTTCAAATAAGTTGTGATGATGTGGCTTGAAGTGTGGTTAACCCTAGGGTAGGGTATTAAACCCTGAGTTAGGGCTTATGGAGGTAAGTGAAGTCCAAATAGGATAAAACCTCAAAAACCATGAGAAATACTTATAAGATCTTAAAATTGATGAACTTTAGTGGCACAAAAACCCTAGAAAACTCAAAACCCTAAAAAGACCCCTAGAAAACCCTAAGGCCTTGTTCGGTTATTTTAATTCCATGTGGATTGGAGCAGATTGGGTGGGATTGAGATGTATTTTGACTTGTTATGGATTTAAAACGACTCAATCCCACCCAATCCACATGGTTTAGCATCAAAACGAACAAGCCCTAAATTGGAAACCTAGGGGGGTAAATGTAAATTCTTGGCACTTTTGGACTAAAGTGCAAAATGTCAAAGTAATAGAACATTACAAATCAAGTGCTTTGCACATTTGAGGATTCCCTAGTTGAATGATGGATTTTGGACTTATTTGCAAAAAGTACCCCATGAACCCCATATGCTTAAGTCTGAATTCAGTTGAATGGGGTCAACTTTATAGCTCTATATCTCAGAATTCTTGGGGATTTTGCTCTTTGTCAATATAGCAAACTTGTAGAGCTATGTAAGGAGAACAAATTTTATTAAGTAAGTAAGCCCTAGTGCTACATGAAAGTGGGAGAAAAATAGACCTGAAGTTGGTCTATCAGTCGAGTACAGCTCTGAAACTGGACTGACAGTGAACTAGGACCAAGTTTGAGGGCTATTTCGAGTGTGATTTAGTGAGAATTGAAGTATGGTGGCTATAGCAAGATTAAAGCTGGATTATAGGACCACAACTTTGTTAAAGGTGGATTAGCAAGTTATCACATGAAAATTGGAGATCTGGGCGCTGCAAACCGCTCTGTCAATTGCTCTGAATGTCGTTCTAATGGTACAGTGCCGCTGAAAGATCTCAGGTTCAGTCCCCCTCGTCGCCGGTGGCCTCTGCGCAAGGATTCACGCTGATCGTGGCGATTCGTGCTGGACTCGGGCAGGATAGTGCCGGGAGGGTGAAAAGATTAGAAGGGGAGCGGATTTGGTCATGGGGTGAAGTTTATCAACCGCGCCTATAGCCGTGCGACGTGGCCGGACCGCCGGTGTCGTCGTGGAAACTCCAGTGACCTCAATTATGCCACACTGTGGCTCTTTACTGCGCGGTAGTAATCGTGGCACGCCTAGGCTTACCATCTCTGAACCGCTGCACCGGTGAACGCCATGACTGAGCCACCAGTGGCCTTCTTCCTCTCCGGCCGCCAGCATGCCATGCCAAAATTAGGAGCCACCGCCCTTGGAAACTATAAATTGGTGCCCCAGCCTACTCCGCTAAGGAATCACACACCCAACGCACTAGCCCGTGCATCAGATTGTCCACCAGAGCGCTCCAACTTTGAAGTTCCCCCAAATTAGTCAAAACTCTGCCATGAGTGAGCTCACCATGGCTAGCTCTCTACAGGTCCGTTCACGTCCTCCTCGCTCTTGTTTCAACATCCCTGTGTGCTATAGATGCTTAGGGCCCAGCCAATTGAACTAGACCGCGCTAGATCGCTGGGAACACCTCAGTTCATCCGTAGTTCGCACCATCACCGTGGACAGAGAGATTAGAACTAGAACTTTGCAATTGATTGAGGGGTAATGGTCGTTAGGGGTAGAATTAGGTGTCAACCACACCGGAGCGCCGGTCATTGTGTTTTCAGGTCAGTACAGGCTCGCCTGAGCCACTGCTCCACTGTCCTCGGTCGGGGATCTCGCCTTGTGAAGAATTAGAAAGGGAAGGGCCTATTTGCAAATGTTAGAGACACAAGGAAATAGTGCTACAAACTCTTTAAGGGTTTTTCAAATCGCCAGGGTCCTCTGCGCAAAGTGAACACCGCGGCACGTGCGTGAGCGTGTTTCGCCTGTCATGGGCCGGTTCGGGCTTAGATTAAGCCCGTTACTGTTTATGCTTTTCCTTTTTCTTTTTTTGCCAGACTTAGGAAATCCATGGAAAATTATAGAAAAATGATAAAAATATGAGACCAATTTTGTTGGACTCCTAAATTTTTCTAGTATTTATTAAAAACGGTTCCAAGATTTTGAGCCCAAACCAGGAATTATTCAGTATTTAAAAGGGCTTAAACCTATACTTCAGAAATTTTAGAAATTATTTGAGGACTCCAAAAATCAGAAAACTTTTTGGATAAACTTAATTTGATAATTAGAACCAATGGGTGAAGTTTAACATGTATTGAACATTGTTTGATTCCCAAACCCAAAACCCTAGCTCCTTAGGATAAAACTGTCTAACCCTACTAGGGTATTGACCTAGAAGACCCTAGTTTCCCTGGTGCACCGTGAAGGAAAGTTGTATTCAAGATACAACTTGATGTATCTCTACTATCATTGCATATTCATGAGCATCACATGAGCATTCATGGTCATATATGGTTGTGTATAGAAAACGAAGAAGAAGTAGCTGTTGAAGAAGAGGAGACTGCTCCATCAATAGAAAATCCACCTGCCGGGAACTGTTTCTATTTTGATATCTGTGGAACAAAGCCCGACTCCCCTACAACACAAGGCAAGCCCCGGTGCATTTGCCACCTCCTTACTGTTTTAAATCTTTATCACCTTTTATGATGCATTAGGTGATAGGAGTTGTGTGCTAAACCAATTGCTGCATTTCCTTCCTTGGAACTGTTTACCATTCCTTGATCACATGTTTTATTAAAAGGTTTTCTAATGCTTAGTCCTAATTTAGAAAAACAAATGTTTTGTTTTAAAATAAAAAGATGATGCTTCATAGTGGAAGGGATGTTTTCAAAAATAAAACTTGATGGTGGATCCATCATGGCCATGATGGGTTCAACATCAGAAAAGATGTACCTCTGCCAGGTACTAGACTTTGGGTTTTAAATGATAAAGCTGAGACTAGACGGGTGACTTGCACGAGAAGAGAGTCTCGATGTAGTGTCTCCGTCTGAGTCGATTAAGGACCGTGTCGATGTAGGCATGATGATCGAGGACCTTTTAACTGGTCACAGGCCTCATCATGGGTAAGCTTTGCCTCGGGCAGACTAATACCAAAAAGGCCAACACATAATGGGAGTGGAGAGATGGCGAGATTAGCGTGTACCCTCCATGGCAAGAGGCTGGACGGTGGTGTATCTGTGCTCTCGGTTGGCGTGAACTCGGTCTAGTCTTAAGAAACCCGGTGGCGAGTTGACATATGCAAGGGTTAAGTGCTACATATGTCATGTGATTGGAGATCCCCAGCTGGGTATTCATCGATTCGGATCGCTGTTACTTCTCGGATATGAAGACTTGGTCACTGACTTACACGTAGCATTCCAGTGAACAAAAAGGATTGATAAAAGACGGCTAGTACAGGTCAAGTGTGATGTAGCTGAGGTGCCCGATCTTTCGACGAGTAGAGATAATTCTGATTTGGCGGAAGATGACCCTTGGGATCCGACTACGACGAGCAAGCCCGAGGCGCCAATGCAATCGCTGAACCAACTCCCTGTGGTTACCGACCTTGCTAATGCGAGATCGGCCTGATCACGAAGATCGTTTCCTGTGCGCAATCGAAGAACGAACAAGAAAAAGATGCGAGCAATCTAATCTATTACTCGAGGGTGGAGTTCTGAATACACGAAGACAGCGCAGATTTGCGCGTGCTCGAGAGTAGCTAAAGCTAGATCTAAAACAAAACTCAAGAAATAAAGGAGGCGCAGCTCCTGGATAAATAGAGAGGGGGCGCAGCCCCTAGGGGCGGCCAACCCTAGGTCGTCCATTATGGGCCGTAGTTGGGCTGGTCGTCTATTCTTCCGGGCCTTCGTTCTTTAACAGCATGATGTAGTTCAATTCTCTTGCACGGGCCCGAGTCACTGGCCCAGGTGGAAGGGGTGGCGCCTGGACTGGTGAAGATGGCGCCTGGGCTAGAGAAGGTGCTGCTGGTGTAGATGTGCTCGTGTTGGTGTTGATGTCCTCATCATCCTCCCCTTCTTGAACTGAAGTCGTCCTCGACGGCAACTCCTCGTCTTCTCCCGCATACGGTTTCAAATCTGCAACATTAAAACTAGTGGAAACACCAAACTCCGCAGGCAGGTCAAGGGTATAAGCATTATCATTAATTTTGGTTAGTATCTTAAAAGGACCAGCAGCACGAGGCATCAATTTAGAACGGCGCAAAGTAGGAAAACGATCCTTTCTCAAATGCAACCAAACCATATCACCAGGTTCAAAAGTAACTAGTTTCCGGCCTTTACTACCAGTAATCTGATATTTAGCATTAGCAGCAGCAATGTTTTGTTGAGTTTGTTCATGGAGATTAATCATTTGTTCAACATGTGCAAGAGCATCTATGTGTGGGGCGTCCGCAGCATCAAGCGAAAACAAAGCAATAGGTGCCCTAGGAATGTAACCATAAACAATTTGAAAAGGGCACATCTTTGTAGAAGAATGGGTTGCATGATTATAAGCAAACTCAACATGAGGCAAGCAATCCTCCCTACGTTTCAAATTTTTGTCTAAAACAGCCCTAAGCATGGTAGACAAAGTTCGATTAACTACCTCAGTTTGACCATCAGTCTGAGGGTGACAAGTGGTGCTAAATAGCAATTTAGTTCCCAATTTATTCCACAGAGATCTCCAAAAATGACTCAAAAACTTAGCATCACGATCCGAGACTATTGTATTGGGAATACCGTGCAAACGAATAATCTCTCTAAAAAACAATTCAGCAACATTGCTAGCATCATCAGTCTTATGACAAGGTATGAAATGAGCCATTTTGGAGAATCGATCAACAACCACAAAAATGCTATCCCTCCCCTTCTTAGTTCTAGGCAATCCCAAAACAAAATCCATCGAAATATCAATCCAAGGGGAAGTAGGAACAGGCAAAGGCATATACAAACCATGGTTGTTCAACCGTGACTTAGCTTTCTGACAAGTAGTGCAGCGTGCAACAAGGCGCTCAACATCAGCGCGCATCCGAGGCCAAAAAAAGTGGGCAGCCAACACCTCATGTGTCTTGTAGACGCCAAAGTGCCCCATGAGACCGCCTCCATGTGCTTCCTGTAACAACAAAAGACGAACCGAGCTAGCTGGAACACACAGCTTGTTAGCGCGAAACAGGAACCCATCCTGTATGTGAAATTTGCCCCATGGTTTCCCATTAATACAATGGCCGAAAGCATCTTTAAAATCAGCATCATCAACATATTGATCTTTCACAGTGTGCAAACCAAAGATTTTAAAATCTAACTGTGACAGCATGGTATAGCGACGAGACAAAGCATCAGCAATAACATTGTCCTTCCCGTTCTTGTGTTTAATAATGTAAGGAAAGGACTCAATGAATTCTACCCATTTAGCATGACGACGGTTCAGATTTGTTTGTGTACGAATATGTTTTAAAGCCTCATGATCAGAATGGATTATAAACTCACGATGCCAAAGATAGTGCTGCCATGTATGCAAAGTGCGCACTAAAGCGTAAAGCTCCTTATCATAAGTAGAATATTTCAGACTAGCACCGCTTAATTTTTCACTAAAATAAGCAACTGGTTTTCCTTCTTGTAACAAAACAGCACCTAGCCCAATACCGCTAGCATCGCATTCAAGCTCAAACACTTTATTAAAATCAGGCAATTGCAATAGGGGAGCTTGGGTTAACTTATCTTTCAAAGTGTTGAACGCTTCCTCCTGGGAATCACTCCAAGCAAATGGCACATCTTTCTTTGTAAGCTCATGTAGAGGCGCTGCAATGGAGCTAAAATCACGAACAAATCTGCGGTAGAAACCAGCAAGTCCAAGAAAGCTCCGAATTTGTGTGACCGTCATCGGTGTAGGCCACTCCCGAATGGCAGCAATCTTGCTGCTATCCACCTCAATGCCCTGTGGAGTAACAACATAACCAAGAAACGAGACACGTCGTGTACAAAAGATGCATTTTTCCATGTTAGCAAATAACTGGGCAGCACGCAATGCATCAAAAACAGCACTTAAATGTTCCAAATGCTCTTTCTTAGATTTGCTGTAAATAAGAATATCATCAAAATAAACAACCACAAATAATCCTATGAAGGGCCTTAGAACTTCATTCATCACTCGCATAAAAGTGCTGGGAGCATTAGTCAATCCAAACGGCATAACCAACCATTCATATAAACCAAATTTCGTTTTAAAAGCCGTTTTCCATTCATCACCTAGTTTCATTCTAATCTGGTGGTAACCACTACGCAAATCAATCTTAGTGAAAATAATAGCACCACTAAGCTCATCTAGCATATCATCAAGGCGTGGTATAGGATATCGATAACGAATAGTGATGTTATTAATAGCACGACAGTCTACACACATACACCATGACCCATCTTTCTTGGGAACAAGTAACACAGGAACAGAGCAAGGGCTAAGAGACTCACGAATGTATCCCTTGTCAAGCAACGCCTGTACCTGGCGCTGAATCTCCTTCGTCTCATTCGGATTTGTACGGTACGGTGCGCGGTTCGGAAGCTGTGCGCCGGGAATGAGGTCGATCTGGTGCTCAATGCCACGAAGTGGTGGGAGACCCGGTGGTAAGTCTTTGGGAAAAACATCAGCGTACTCCTGCAAAAGGTTAGCAACCATAGGGGGAATAGCCAAAGATGGTGCATCATCAAGTGAAATGAGGACACTAGAGCATATAAGTGCATAGCATGGCAAATGAGCACCGTGTAGATCATCAAAATCAGCACGTGTAGCAAGTAAAACTGGAGCCTTCAACTTGATTTCAGAAGGAACAGAGGGCGATGGATCAAGTTGTTTAGCAGTTATAGCAGCTCGGGCAAGATCATCTTTAACAATTTGTTCAGGTGTCATTAGATGTATAATTATTTTCTGACCCTTAAAAATGAAAGAATAATGATTCGAACGACCATGATGCAAGCTATCAGTATCATATTGCCAAGGTCGACCAAGTAACAAAGAGCATGCTTCCATGGGAATAACATCACAATCAACAAAATCAGAATAAGCACCCATGGAGAAAGTAACGCGCACGGAACGTGTGATTTTTATTTTACCACCATCATTAAGCCATTGAATGTGATATGGGTTTGGATGCTTACGAGTGGGTAACGATAACTTTTCGACCAGCATGGTACTCGCCAAGTTGTTGCAACTGCCGCTGTCGATAATGATGCGAATTGACCGCTCCTGCACAACACCCTTTGTATGGAACAGAGTGTGTCGCTGATTCTTCTCGGGCAAAGCGACCTGTGTACTGAGAACACGCTGCACAACAAGACTTTCATACCTATCAGCGTCGCCTGGGTTGACATGTACCTCCGCCTTAGCTGCATGGTCAGTGGCAAGTAGTGCATGTTCAATTTCTTCAGAATCACTAGCGGAAGAGTACTCACCATCGTCACGAATGAGCAAAGTGCGCTTGTTTGGGCAATCCCGAATCACATGGCCAAATCCTCTACAGCGATGACACTAAATATCCCGTGTACGACCTGTGGGTGGGGCAGTGCTGGCAGGTTTGGTTGTCTTCTCGCGTGGAGTAGTGGTGGATGTGGATGGCGCAGGGGGAACTGGTGCTGAGGTGGATGTCGAGCTTCGTCCTGCAAAAGGGTTAGAATATGGCTTCGAGCGGCGTCCCTGCACTTCACGTTCAGCTTTGCAAGCATATTCAAATAAAGTAGTCATATCATAATATTCCTTATAATCAAGTATATCTTGGATTTCGCGGTTTAAACCACCACGAAAACGTGCCATAGCAGCGTCGTTGTCCTCTAATATCCCACAACGAATCATACCTTTTTGTAACTCCTGGAAATAGTCCTCAACAGATTGAGAACCTTGCTGAAAACGCTGCATTTTATTAAGCAAATCACGAGCATAATACGAAGGCACAAATCGATGTCGCATCGCAGCTTTCAACTGATCCCAAGTGGTTGGAATGGTAGTGGGATGTTTTATTTTAAACTCACGCCACCAAATTAAAGCAAAATCAGTAAATTCACTAATAGCAGCTTTAACCTGAGAATGTGCAGCAATATCATGGCATGAAAATTTTTGTTCAACCTCTAACTCCCAATCAAGATATGCAGCAGGATCATATTTGCCATTAAAAGGTGGAATTTTAAATTTAATCTTAGAAAATAAGTCATTAGGGGGATGACGAACCACACGGCGTGCACGACCACGGCGATCTCCATCTTCCCACTCAGTGTCACCGCCATAGTCCTGCTCCATCTTTGTGGTCAACGCATCAAGGCGTGCCAGGATGGTGTCGAGTGTGGTGCGAGTCGCCGTTTGAGCATGGTCAAACTGGTTGAAACGCTCAGTCGTCGAAGTGACCGTTGAATCAAGCCGTTCATGCATCGTCCTAATGTCATCAGCAAGTCCATCAACTTGTCCCCTTATTTCCAGCAACTGGGCATCCACCGTGTCGTGTGCTCCTGCCATAGTTAGCGCAAACACCAAAACACCAAAAGAAGAAGAAAAAAACAACGACAAAAAACAGGGGTGTACTGCTCACAAGGCGCTCACACTAGTGCTGTTATCAAATTCTTATCCGTTCTTACCAAGCCACAGTGGTGAACTACAACCAACAGGTGGAACCGGTGAAAGATTGGATGAGCGATTGCCTGGAGAAACAGAAACCTGCTCGTCGTAGAAATATGTGGAGTTGTGGGTAGGCTGCACTCAAGTCAATGATTAGCACAATCAAACAATAATGCAAAGTTGAATTATAGTGCAGAACACGAAACTATATTGCTGGCCACAAGTGCAAAAGACGGATGGAACTAGCAGAATGGCAGTACCGTGAATATTGTAATAGCGAGGCCACTAGTAGGAATCACAAGTGATTTTTGTTTTTCTTTTTTTGTATGATTTTTTTGATATTTTTCTCAGCACAAGAAGCAACAAAATAGGAGCTAGACGAAGTTTCACCTAAAACAGAGATCAGATGTGGTCTACAGAAAATCAGGAAGTTCTCTGAAAAGCGTGCGAGAACTTTGACGAATTTTTTTCTTTATCTTCCTGAATTTTTTTGACAAGTTTGGCCGGCCTCAGAATGGTGTCAACAAGCTCCTGTAAAAATTTCAGATTTTTTGGACACCCGAGCGAAAAGTTATGCCCGGTTTAAGGAAGGTACCTCAAGTTATGTATTCAAACGACCGGGATGAAACAACCGTATCCTTTCTCCTTCGTTGTTTTTTGTTTCTGTTTTTTTTGACGTAACCGAAGGAGAAAAACAAGGAAACGATGTTGACTCGGTTTGTTTTTTTTTCTGTTTTTTTTTTTCGTAACCGAAGGAGAAAAACAAGGAAACGGCCGTTGACTTGGTTTGTTTTTTCTGTTTTTTTTACGTAACCGAAGGAGAAAAACAAGGAAACGATGTTGACTCGGTTTGTGGCGTGATCAAAGGGGAGATGGTGGCCGCGCTAGGGTGTGAATGGTGGAAGAACACAATGCAACCAGCAACAAATGACGCGAAAGCACACAAATTCAACAATGCAGATTATTGAAAGAAAGTGTGAGGCTCAAAAGGGTGTTGGGATAAGGTCTAACCTGAATTTTTATGTGGTTTTGTGGATTGTAGGAAAAAAACACTCGATAAACTCACCGATCAACCTGGAAATCTGATACCAATTGATGTAGATGAGGTGCCCGATCTTTCGGCGAGTAGAGATAATTCCGATTTGGCGGAAGATGACCCTTGCGATCCGACTACAACGAGCAAGCCCGAGGCGCCAATGCAATCGCTGAACCAACTCCCTGTGGTTACCGACCTTGCTGATGCGAGATCGGCCTGATCACGAAGATCGTTTCCTGTGCGCAATCGAAGAACGAACAAGAAAAAGATGCGAGCAATCTAATCTATTACTCGAGGGTGGAGTTCTGAATACACGAAGACAGCGCAGATTTGCGCGTGCTCGAGAGTAGCTAAAGCTAGATCTAAAACAAAACTCGAGAAATAAAGGAGGCGCAGCTCCTGGATAAATAGAGAGGGGGCGCAGCCCCTAGGGGCGGCCAACCCTAGGTCGTCCATTATGGGCCGCAGTTGGGCTGGTCGTCTATTCTTCCGGGCCTTCATTCTTTAACAGCATGATGTAGTTCAATTCTCTTGCACGGGCCCGAGTCACTGGCCCAGGTGGAAGGGGTGGCGCCTGGACTGGTGAAGATGGCGCCTGGGCTGGAGAAGGTGCTGCTGGTGTAGATGTGCTCGTGTTGGTGTTGATGTCCTCATCAAAGTGCTTGAACTAGGATAGAAAGAACTCTAGTGACAGGTAATGACTTAACTTGCTAATAAAACTAGATTTTTAAGGATCCACTTTTAGTAAGCATTTCTACAAAACAGAGTCTTTGATACTTGATCAGCCTTACCTTGACTGCCTCAAACCAGCATATCCTTGAGAGTCTTTTATTTGGACGGGTAAGACTTGCGAAAGTACACTCCGTACTCAAGGTTTTCAAACCCATGTTGTTGTAGGTGAGGAAACAGCAGACTTTTGCTATTTTTGCTCTAAGGTGGTGCCCAAGGATGAACCTCAACAGTGAAGTGGTTGCGGGAGGATGTTGTCCTCCCTTTTGAAAAACAAAATACTTTTATGCGGGAGGGGTTTTTGCCTCCCAAGTCTGTAATAATATTACTCTATGCACTCTTATAACCTAGTAATGTAATAATAACACTCTCTCTGTATTTTGAATGTAAATTAAGTTATTGTAATTCGCTTCCGCTTATTCGTTCCTCCGATGTGTTGTAATATCTGCTTGACGGGTGAAGCGCTCTTGGGCGAGGAAATAAGGATACAGATACCGAACTTGTCGAGTGATTATGTGCACCTATAGGGTTGTCTAAAGTCTGTAGGACAAGGACAACCATAGGTGGGCCTAATAACTTGGGAGGTTCCGTCACAATAATTATCCTTGCAAGTCTTAAGTTGAGCATTAAGACTTGCAACATCATTATTTAACTTAAGAATAGTAAAGGCATGTTCATTACAAGAATCAATGTTAAAATCTTTGCACCTATTGCATATAACAACATGCTCTATAGATGAACTAGAAAAATTTACTTCTTCTAACTTAGCTTTTAAATCAACATTTAAATTCTTAAGCTTAGAGATAGAGTCATTGTAAGCAGATAACTCAGAAGTCAATAGTTCATTTTTCTTAATTTCTAGAGCAAAAGATATTTGAACATTAATGAATTTATCATATTCCTCATAAAGAATATCTTCTTGATTTTCTAGAAGCCTATCTTTTTATTAAGAGCATCAATCAATTCATTTATTTTATCTACCTTAGATCTATCTAATCCTTTAAATAGATCACTATAATTTACTTCATCGTTAGAAGATTACTCATCACTAGAATAAGTGTACTTAGGTGTATCTCATGTATGTACCTTCTTCTCCTTAGCCATAAGACATGTGTGGCGTTCGTTGGGGAAGAGGAAGGACTTGTTGAAGGCTAAGGCAGCTAGTCCTTCATCATCGGAGTTGGATGAAGAACAGTCGGAGTCCCATTATTTTCCAATGTGCGCCTCGCCCTTTGCCTTCCTATAGTTCTTCTTCCTTTCCTTTTTCCCTTTCTTTTCTTGTGCCTGGTCATTGTCATTATCAAGACATTGTGCTATAAAATGACCAGACTTGCCGTACTTGAAGTAGGAGCGCTTTCCCTTAGACTTGCTCTAGTTGGGATATTCCTTGTGTCCCTTTAAAGCGGTCTTGAAATGCTTGATTATAAGCGTCATTTCGTCCTCGTTGAGTCCGGCAGCCTCCACTCGTGCTACCTTGCTAGGTAGTGCCTCCTTGCTACTCGTTGCTTTGAGAGCAATGGGCTGCGGCTCCTAGAGAGGAAGCAGTCCGTTTGCCGCATCGTCCACGTATCTTGCTTCCTTCACCATCATGCGCCCGCTTACAAATTTTGTGAGAATTTCCTCGGGTGTCATCTTGGTGTACCTGGGATTCTCACGGATAAGATTCACAAGATGAGGATCAATAATGGTAAAAGACCTTACATGAGTCGGACGACGTCATGATCCGTCCATCTTGTACTCCCATAGCTTCAAATCTTGTTGACCAGGGTCTTGAGCCTGTTGTAAGTTTGAGTTGGCTCCTCTCCCCTTATCATGGCGAACCTCCCCAGCTCACCTTCCACCAGTTCCATCTTGGTAATCATGGTGGCATCATTACCCTCATGAGAGATCTTGAGGGTATCCCATATTTTCTTGGCATTGTCCAAGCCGCTCACTTTGTTGTATTCATACCTGCATAGAGATGCTAGCAAAACAGTAGTAGCTTGGACATTTTTATGTATTTGCTCATTAATAAATTCAATATTGTCAGTGCTATCGAAATGCATTCCATTTTCAACAATCCCAAATACTAGGATGGAGAGAAAATAAGTGACTACGCATTTTATGACTCCAAAATGAATAGTTCTCTCCATCAAAGTGTGGGGGTTTTCCATGTGGAATAGATAGAAAATGGGCATTCAAATTATAAGGGATGCGAGAATAATCAAAAGAATAGTTTTGATTAACTGTTTTCTTTTTCGACAAAGAGTCTTCGTCGTTGTCATCCCTTGGTGAAGAGGAGGAGGCGTCGCAGTCGTAGTAGATGATCTTCTTTATGCGCCTTTTCTTCTTCCCATCCCTCTTCTTGTGACTTGAGCCTGAGTCAGTGGGTTTGTCTCCTTTTGGCTCATCAACGTAGAGGGTCTCATTCTCCTTGTCATTGATCACCATTCCCTTACCTTTAGGATCCATCTCTTCAGACGGTTAGTCCCTAAATGAAGAGTACGGCTCCGATACCAATTGAGAGCACCTAGAGGGGGGTGAATAGGTGATCCTGTAAAAATCAACACTAAATGGCACAAACTTGGTTTACGAAATATTAGTGGAATCAAAACCAAGGTGCTATGTCTAGAGAGAAAGAGATGACTTCTTCACTTATTGATCTTCACAAGGTGAGTCTTAAACTTAGAGCAATTATCAAGTGAGTAGAAGCAGAGAGAATCACACATGAATAACAACAGATGACACACCGATTTTATCTCGTGGTTCAGCCAAGTAGAACACTTGCCTACTTCCACGTTGTGGCGTCCCAATGGACGAGGGTTGCACTCAACCCCTTTCAAGCGATCCAATGATCCGCTTGAATACCACAATTTTCTTCCTTATAGCAGATGTTCCCTTTGTGAGGAATCTCTACAAGTTGGAGCCTCTCACCCTTACAATATTGATCACAATGAAAACCACAAGAGTAAGGGAGGGAATAGAAACACACGCAAGAGCTAGAGTCACAACAGCGGCACACACAAGTCAAGGAACGAGCACACAAACACAGCGCAACGAGTTCACAACTCAAAAAGTGCTCAAATCTCAAACACAATGATATAGATGCGTGCTTGCAGAGTCTAGGCATCTTAGGATGTTCAATGGAGGATTGGTGTGCTGCTTCAGGCGCCTAGGGGTCCCTTTTATAGCCCCATCCGGATGCGTGCTTGCAGAGTCTAGGCATCTTAGGATGTTCAATGGAGGCTTGGTGTGCTGCTTCATGCGCCTAGGGGTCCCTTTTATAGCCCCGTAAAAAGTTTAAAAAATGGTACAAGATGTGGGATTCGAACCCATGCCCTGATGGAAGAAGGGCCGAAGACACTAGGTAAAGTTGTCTAACCAGTAGAACATCATGCTCAGATGTTTTATAATTGAATATAAATTGTATATATGTATATACGTTTTTTTTGTAAAATAAAAAAATATAATTGTGCCGGGCTAGA
Organism: Zea luxurians; assembly: GCA_029449295.1. Classification (NCBI taxonomy): domain Eukaryota; kingdom Viridiplantae; phylum Streptophyta; class Magnoliopsida; order Poales; family Poaceae; genus Zea; species Zea luxurians. Next base: position 110,486 of record JAOPSE010000046.1, read on the forward strand.
CTGTAACACCCTGAATTTGAGAGTTGAATTTTTTCTTTCTCCAACACTCACCAAATTCGGTCGTTACCTTTCCTCTTTCTTTTTCTTCTCGCTATGCCTTGTTCTTTTTCAAATATTCTAGCAAGATTTAGCTCGAGACCTCGTGTAAGTAAAACCCTAGAGTTAAAATCTTTTGGTTATTGCACCATGCTGGATCATGCATTGATTTTTTTGATTGTTGAGTGAATTGGTGAAATCATGCATTTAGAAAATAGATTAGAAAAAAAGGAAAAAAACCTTTTTCCCTTTCCCCCCTTCTCCCCCTCCCCACGCGCGGCCCAGCCGACTCGGCGGCCTAGCCGCGGCCTCGCGGCCCAGCTTGCCGCCCCCTCCTCGCTTTGGGCCGGCTCGGCGGCCCAGCCGCCTCCCTTGCTCCCCTCGCGCGCGCCGCGTGCGGGTGGTTGAGCCGCCACCGCCGCCCCTTGATGGGGGGCCACCCGTCAGCCCCACCTCCCGCTAAAGCCGCCTCCCTCTTTCTCTCTCTCTCTCTCTCCTCTACCCCCACACACATTCTCCCTCTCCCTCGCGCAGCTCATCTCCCTGCTCCGTCCTCCCGCCACTTGGAACCCCTGCCCCGGTGCCGCCCTGGCCCCCCCCCCCCCCCCCGCGCTGTGAGCCCTCCTCCCCCTCTCCACCGCCTCCCCCTTCTCCTTCCTTAGCCCGATGCGCGGCCCCAGCAACCCGCCCCACCCCAGTGCGGCCCCCTCCCTCCCCCTCGCGTCTGCCCCGACACCCCCAAGCCATGGCGTGCACATCTCGGTGCGCGCGGGCCACCCCTGGCGCGGCGTGCGCTCGTCCCCTGCCGGCTCGGCGCGGCCCGGCATGCCCCTGCCCGTGGCGCGCCCCCGCCCGGTTCGGCGCGGTTGGCCCAGCGCGCGTGCCCCGCCCCTCCGTGCATGGCCTCGCCTCGCCTCGGTGCGGCTCCGGCCCGGCGCGGCCACGGTGCCCCCGCGCGCGCGATCCCGGCCCCCGCCGCGGCGCAGCCCTGCCCCGGCGCGCTCGCCCCCAACCCGGCCACCCAGGCATGCCCCTGCTTGGCGCGCGTGGCGTGGCCTCGCCCGGCGCGCGGCCCCATTGCGCTCGGCTCCGTCCTGGCCTCAGCACGGCTCTCCCCCACCCGACATAGCTCCCTGCCCCGGCGCGGCCCGGCCCCTGCCCCTGCACGGTGTGGCCCCGGCCGGTGCGGCTTCGGCTAGCGCGGCCGCGGTGCCCTTGCGTGGCGCAGCCCCCTGCCCGTGACTCGGCCCCGGCGTGTGCGCGACTCGTTCGCGGCGCGTCAGCGCGGCCTTGCGCGCGCGCGTGCTCGCGTGGTGCGTGCGGTGCTTTGGTGCGGCTCGCCGTGCCCTTGGCGCGACGCGTAGCGTCCTGTTGCATTCGCGACATTCCCGCCTACCCCCTAGCCACCCGTATGCCCCCTCGTGTATTTTATGCGCGTTAATCATGTTATTTATATTAGTGAAATGGAACTCTACTCAGAAATTGATCACGTTAGTTACCTCATGTAGTTAATCATTGACTTTGTTTAATGTCGACCAATTAGAAATAGTTGTAACTCTATTAGTGCATGTGATTAATACATGTTAGTATGGCTAAGTAGAACTAGATGAAGTAATGATTAATTATGCACCTACCCGTAATACGCTTTGATTATAGCTTTAACCACTGCGAGACCTCCCTTCTTCTCTTTCTTGCAATTGCGATTGCAAAACCGTTTGTCATATTTTATGCATATTTGACTTATCTGCTCTCTTGTATGGTGTACTGTTTATTTCTAATTCAAATGGATGGATGTATGTTTATGCTCGCATAGATAACGGTCTGGCTGAGGAGTCCGAAGAACTTGCAGGAGAAGATCCTAAGAAGCAGCTGGTTGGTGGAGGCAAGTGTCCCTTGACCCATCTATGTCCTATACAATTCTATAATTCACTTTCCGCATTTACACAATTTATACTTAAGGATTGACTAGCTTTTGTTATCCATGTCCTTGTTTATCTATTTGGGTTGGATTATTATGGTTTAGCTTTATGCTAGTGCTTAACATTAATCAATGAACATGATGAGATTTATCAATGATACATTGTTTCCCTTCTTTATTATGATCATATACTTGTGGTATTTAAGGGGGCTCGAGCTGTTTCTCGAGTGCCTCTCCGTAAGGACCTGTTTGTTGGATGACCGCCCGGGAAAACAGTGCAACCATGAGGGCGGAATGGGACGCCCTTAGCTGAATAATTAGAGGAACCGAGGTGTGGTTTGCTTAGTCGTCGTGCCGTTAATGGGGCTCGGTGTATGTGGCTCGCTCTACCAAGGTTGGTTTGCCCCTTGGGGAGGAGTGCGGTACATTTAGGAAACCTGACGGGCGACTACAGCCCTAGGGAATCTTTGTAAAGGCTACGTAGTGATACCCTGCTGGGTCACCTTGGTAGTGATCAATGGAGAGTCATGATCTCCGGGCAGAAAGGGAATCACGGCTTGTGGGTAAAGTGCGCAACCTCTGCAGAGTGTTTGAAACTGATATATCAGTCATGCTCGCGGTTATGAGCGGCCAAAGGAGCTCCATTGATTAGAGATACTTGATCAGAGATGTTCGGATTACAGGTGGTGATGAGAATGGTGGTTTTGGTATTGACTATGGTAATGGTACTGGTATTCTTTCCGTTTGGAAAGGGTACATTTGTGTTAATAACGTGGGTTAATTCTAAAATCTGGCTCTCTCTACTAGTAATAATAATCTGACCAACTAAAAGCAACTGCTTGACTTACCCCCACATAAAGCTAGTCCACTACAGCCAAACAGGACATTTGCTGAGTATGTTGATGTGTACTCACCCTTGCTCTACACACCAAACCCCCCCCCCTTCCCCAGGTTGTCCGCATTGCAACCACTGCTCAGGAGAAGATGAAGCCGTGGAAGGAGACTTCCAGGAGTTCCAAGATTACGACGAGTTCTAGGCATGGGTTAGCGGCAAACCCCCAGTCGGCTGCCTGTGAAGGCCGCGTGTATCTACGTTTCTTTTCCGCACTTTGATTATTGTAAAGACTATGTGGATGTCTCAGACATATGATGTAATCGACTATTATTCACCTTTTATGTTATTATTTGAGCACTATGTGATGATGTCCAGTTATGTAACTGCTGTGTACGTGAATTGCTGATCCTGGCACGTACATGGTTCGCATTCGGTTTGCCTTCTAAAACCGGGTGTGGCATAGGTGGTATCAAAGCCGTGCTGACTGTAGGACCGCTAACCTAGAGTAGAATGGTCGTTCTAAAGATTATAGACCCCTATTCTCCCCTTGACTTTGGTATCCCTTCAAAAGTTGGTCATATCGACCAAACCTATGTTCTACTATATATATTACCTTGCTAAAACTTTTGTTTATCCTCATTCCTTATGTATTTATTTATTTATGGTTTACTTCCTGGTCATATTAGTTATGTTCTCCGTCTTATGCTTGCGGTGTCTTTTGTAGATGGCCCGTCTTAGACACACCACACGGAAGTCTGTCATCCCCTTCTTGCCCTCTCGTCTCGCTGAGCGTACGCTTCACCGTCCAATGACTGGTCAGTCTAGCCACTTGGAGAGGCTACACCACCGCCTGCACGAGGAGCAGGAGCGTCGACGACAGGAGCTGGGGTAGCAGGGCTCTTCTTTCTCGCTTCAGCAAGAGATAGAATCTGTGAGGAGCTGCTCCCCTGTGCTCCCATTGGAGGCGCCCCCTGCACCACCACTGAGCACCCCAGCCCCTGGAGTAGCTGCTGGAGGAGACCTAGATGACGGAGGTGGCGACAGCAACTCGAGCTTCAGCACCGACCTTTTAGCTGACCAGGAGCCAGAAGGATGGGTTGCCCGACCCATCACTCACGACGCTGCTCGCGGGTGTCACTTCCACGATGCACTTGACACCCTGCTACGCCAGGCACTCGACCGGCGTACTTGGTCCATCGAGTATCGCTGTGTGGTCTTCCAGCACAGTCGCGGGGTTTACCTGGACCGCTGGGAGGCAACCTGTTTGGTGCGCCGTCCGGAGAATAGTCTCCGGGGTGCGGAGGTCTGCTTAGAGCACTATTTCATCTCTGAGCGGGACTCAGCTGAGGCGGCCATGCAAGATGCCGCACGACATGAACTATCGCACTACTACTAAGTGCTCGGCAAGGTAGCCGATGGTTTCAACCTGAAGTATTACCCCTGCCGCCCATCTGGCAGCACAGGAGGCGTGGTTGTCTCACCTGTTGGTGAGGACAATCCTAGGTTGAGCAGCAAAGTCAACCTAGCCATCGTGATGAACATGGAGCTGGACCATGCATTAGACGAGCAGAATAGGGCTCATGCTGAGATCACCCAGCTGTGGGCTGAGCGCGCGGAGCGTCGTTACCTGGAGAATGGCTCCCCCGCTCCCGTCGGGACTCAGCACTCGTACCGCTCACCTCGGCGCGGACACCAGGCTTATGGCGACCCCGACTGTAGGACCAAGATAAATTTAGAACCATAGATCGTCAGTGTTGGGTCCTGTAATAAATGCTTAATATAGAAGTTTTAGTCTTAGTCTCGGTCTTACTGTTAGTTAGTCTTAGTTAGACAGGGTAGTTTGCTTATCCTGTGCTTTTATGTTTGTCATGATGAACTATGTTGGATTTGGATCTTTGTAATGACTGTCACCAGAGTGTGGGCATCCCCTGCACCTTGGTTTACCTATTAAATGTTAATGAAGTTAGTTATCTAGTTGAGAAAGCCTTTTTATTCCACACTCCTCTCTATCTGAGAAGCTGTGTTTGCCTATGTTGGAAGTTAGTGAAGATGATCATTTGTTCAGTGTTGTGGAAGGATTCTATACTATTTTCTTATGCTACAAGATTGCAAGATTAGTTCTGATATGTGATTGCATTCTGCAGATGTTAGAAAACAAGCATAGAGGAGGAAGGCGTGCTTAGCAGGAGCAGGCAGCCCCGCAGGATGAGGCACCCCGTCAGTAGCTGCCACCCCCGCCCTCGATGACCATCGAGTAGATGTTCTTGATGCACACTCAGGCAGTTCAAGTCATCGGTCAGACTCTGGCCGCCATTCAGCAGCAGCAGCAGCAACCACCTCAGCCTCACATGCGTCAGATGCCCAGGGACAAGCGTGCTGAATTCATCAGAGGTCATCCTCCGGTGTTCGCTCATTCTTCTGACCCCATGGATGCTGAAGATTGGCTGCGCACTGTGGAGCGGGAGTTGCATGCCGCTCAGTGTGATGACAGGGAGAAAGTTCTGTATGGTCCCCGTCTGTTGAGAGGAGCAGCTCAGTCTTGGTGGGAGTCCTACCTCACCACCCATGCCAACCCCGACGCCATCACCTGGGAAGAATTCATAGATAGCTTCCGTCAGTACCATGTTCTAGCAGTTCTGATGACAGTGAAGAAGGAGGAGTTCCTAGCACTCAAGCAAGCGTCAATGTCTGTCAGTGAGTATCGAGATAGGTTTCTGCAGTTGTCTCGTTATGCTCCCAAAGATGACAACACCGACGCCAAGAGGCAGTATCGATTCTTGAGAGGCTTGGTCGACCCTCTGCAATATCAGCTGATGAATCATACCTTCCCCACTTTTCAGCACCTGATTGACAGAGCAATCATGACAGAGAGGAAGCACAAAGAGATGGAGGATCACAAGCGCAAGATCAGTGGGCCTCAGACTGGAAGTAGCAATCGCCCCCATTTCTCGGGCAATCCACCTCAGCAGTTCAAGCAGAACCAGCGCCCACCTCGGCAGCAGCAGTTTCAGAGGCAGTACCCTCAGTACCAGTATCAGAATCGCCAGAACAATCAGTCAAGAGGAGGTCAGTTCTAGAGGCAGAATCAGCAGACACCTCGTCTTCCTGCCCCAGCGACCCAATAGAACAGTCAGGCAGCACCAGTTCAAGGCGGAAGCAGAGCATGTTTCCACTGTGGAGAGCAAGGCCATTGGTGATGCAATGTCCGAAGAAGGCAGCCTAGCAGCAGTCGGGCCCTGCGCCCCAGCAAAACAGAATGTGTCTCAACCTAGAGCAGGCAACTGCTCTTAGCCACGCTACAATCATGGGAGACTGAACCACTTGGAGGCTGAAGTAGTTCAGGAAACCCCCGACATGATAGTAGGTATGTTTCCAGTCAACTCCCATATTGCAGAAGTGTTATTCGATACTGGAGCAACGCATTCTTTCATTACTGTATCATGGGTAGAAGCACATAACCTTCCAATGACTACCATGTCAACCCCCATTTAAATTGACTCAGCCGGTGGTAGAATTCGAGCTGATAGCATTTGCTTGAATGTAAGTGTGGAAATAAGGGGATAGTTTTTCCCGCTAACCTCATAGTGATGGGTACTTAGGGAATAGATATCATCCTAGGGATGAATTGGCTAGATAAGTTTAAGGCCCAAAATGTGCATAAGAAAAAAAATATATAAATAATAAAATAAATATATGAAGAAATGAAATGGTAAATTCAGATATCTCAAATTATACTTCATTGTTGAAAATTTGAGGAAGGAAATCTTAATAAAGCCATTTATTACATCCATAATTAAATAATAGAGGGTGGAATAAATAATAATGAAAAGATGATTTATCTTTACATTAAAATTATATTTAAGATAAAAAATTCAACCAGGATTTTGAATTTGAATTGGATATTTGAGACTTGAAATAGGAAAGGAGATTTAATGGGACTATTTATTTCCTCCATAAATAAATAACAAAGAAAAGAGTAAATAATAATATTGTAAAAACAGATATTATAATCACATTAGTGTTAACCTCGACACTTGGAAATTTGAAGTTCAAAATGGGAGTTTGAATTTAAATTGAAGTTGAAGTGGGAACTCTAAAATAGAAAAGGAAATTTTAGAAAAGAGGAGAAAGAAAATATTATGTGAATAAAAATAAGTATAAAAAATATATAATAAAATATATTATTTCTATACTGGGATTAGAATTTGTATATTTTACTCAGGTTAAACTCATAAAAAGATTCAAATTCAAATTTGGATTTCAAACTAAAAAGAAGGCAAAATAAAAACATAAAAGAAAAAAAGAAAGCCTAACTGGGCTCCTATCAACCAATTTGGCCCATCTGGCCATTAACCTCCACGCAGCCCATTTTTCCCTTCCACCATGCGCGTGACCGGCTGACGTGTGGGGCCCTCTGGCCAGCCGCTCACCTTGTGCGCACACCTTGTGTTGCACCCTGTCGAGTGGGCCCGGTCGTCAGTCGAATAAATCGCGCCCATGTCGCTCACTCCTTCGCTGCCAACACGACCCCACCTTGTCAGCTTCTTCCCCGCTCCGTCCGTTCTTCTCAACCGAAACAGCCGTGTTCCTCTCCGAAGCGTGGACCGAGTAATCCGCAGCTCCGCGCGACCTCCGCGGCGCTGACCCATTCTAGTCCGCAGGAGAGAACTCGCGCGAGCTGTTGCTATCCCGTCGCCTTCGGGGGTGATTGGACCTTATCCCCTGCGCCGCGGGTCGCCTCCATTGAAACCGAGCTGAACGGCTTCCACGCATGCCACAGCCTGCTGACCGCCCGGGCTCCGTTAGGTAGGGATCGCCCAAGCCGCCATGGAGATATAAATCCTCCCCCTGCGTCCTTGGCTCCTGGTTTTGCGTCGTACCCAAACGCCGAGAGGCACACAACCGTAGAGCACAGAGAAAGTTAGGGAGAGTGCCCGCCGCAGCCGCCTTGGTCGATTCGTGGACAAGCTTCGTCGATCCTCGATTGACCACCAGAGAAACCTCCTTGGCGGATGCGTGTCCTGACGGTGTGGGTTGGCGGGCTCTAAACTAACCGGTTGCGGTTTAATTCTTCGCCGGAGTACAAGCGTCGTCGCGGGCCGCCCTGTGTCGTGATTGAAGCTCCTTGCGCGCGTCACCCACGGTGAGCTCCTTCTCTGTTGCTTGTCCGTGATGTCCGCATTATTTAGCACTCTGCCATATGGATATTCGGGCCTGGGGATGCCGAATCCGGGTACTCCGGTGTGCTCACCGGCGTGAGTTTGGGGCGCCTCTGCTCGGGTCGCGAGGTGGGAGAAGCCCTCTTAGCCGTTCATCTCAGACCAAGGGTCAAGATTAGAACATGGGGCGATGTAGTGTGGGCTGTCGATCTCACTGTGGACGGCCAAGATTAGAAGCTGAGTACTGGTTGGCCGTATGGAACGATAGTCGTATATCCAGCGATGGACGGTTCCGTGTGATCGCGCTGTTCATCAAATCAGAGCCATCTACTGTAGATCCTACAGTTCTGTAGGCTTGATGAATATTAGGGCTTCCCTTTCTAATCTGGATCATTGGGCTCTGATCCAACGGCCCAGATATCGCGATACCCTTTCGCTGTGTCAATTTGTATAAGAGAACCCGCACAATATAGAAATTAACCCGTCGTCCGCATTGAAGGTAGACTGAGTCTGAGGGGTTTTTGCGCTGAGGTCCCTGCATTCTTTAGATATCTGTGTGGAGTCCAGAGCCAGGTGAAAATGGGATAAATGAATATAGGAATTGATTTTTAATATAAAAATAATTCTAGAACAGTGTTTAATCTCTAGAAAATTCATATTAGCTCCTTTTTAGTCCATTCCAGTTCCCATAATTTTGTATTAATATTGCATAATACTTGGTAACACTGTTTTAATATGAAATCTATACTAGAATTGATTACTCAATTAATTTTGTAGCAAGCACACACGAACTTCGGAAATTCATAACTCACAATCCTTAACTCTGATCTGATCCGTTCAAGTTGCGTTAGTCTCGTATAAATATATACTATACAATAATAATATTTATTGTGTCATTTCACATTCTTTTATAATTAGATCTTTATTTAACGTGTGTTGGTTAGTCTTGTTAAATTGCTTATCATTATAATCTACTAGAAGATGATATATGGTCAATTTATAACTTATAATTAATTGGGGATAATGATTTATAGAATAACCTCTCATATGATTTATATTAACCAATTTATAATTTAATATTTTAATCACACAGATCTTCTATAAAATCATAAATCCCTACTCGTAACTCCGATCTTAGTGGTTCTCGTTCCGACGATCTCGTAGCAACGCGTAGATCATTATTATGCAGTATGTTCTTATGTTTGGTGTGATGTTGCTTTTATCTATACCATGTTTGTTTGTATTGCTACGACTAGCGTGAGGTTTCGAGGATCTGAAGAATCACCCTGGTAACTGGAATCTCAAGTGCCAGGCAAGTTGTGCTCTTGATCACTTTCATTTACCTAATAATATTCTTTATTATCACTATTCAATGCATAGGTTTAATTTTGATGGGACCCAATAGGTCACCCTAGTCTGTTTATCATGTTTACCTTTTTTACCCCTAATTCACTTGGGTAGCTATGCTATTGCATTATGTGGTTTCAGGTTAATATTTCATGATATCTATGTTCCTATTATTCTGCTATGTTATTTATGTTCATGATAAGATCATTATGTTAATGGGAACATGGAGCGACCACTCGGGAAAACAGTGCTACCATAAGGGTTTAATTTGACGCCCTTGGCTGATTAATTAGGAAAGCTAGTGGATGACTACCTTACCCGAAAGGGGCAAGGGTAGTAGGGGAGTGGAAAGTGTAGGGAGGTCCTTGGGTTGATTTTGCTGCGATGGCGGTCAGGCGAGGGATTCCTACACTGGAGCTTCCTATAAACTGTAGCGAGTTTTCAGAAGCTAGTGGAACTTTGTAAAGGCCTTGTAGTATTACCGTGCCTTGCTTCCTGGGTAGAGGTGTATGGGATTCATGACCCCTTGGCAGATGGGTGACACGGCTTGTGGGTAAAGATGCGCAACCTCTGCAGAGTGTAAAACTGGTATACTAGCCGTGCTCACGGTCATGAGCAGCTCGGACCCTCACATGATTAATTTATGGAACCTAAATTCAATTTGTCATATGCATTTGCATGGGATCATTTATTAATTTTGTTCTATTATTATTTATTATGGTTTGGTATTTACTTACACTTAGTAATTGCTAATAAAACTTTGACCAACTTATAAAAGCAATGCTCATCTTCAACCTTTATTTTGTTGATCAGCCTTACACTTCACATGAACTCCCACCTTTGGTGAGTTCATGCCACACTATTCCCCACAAATTGTTGAGCTATGATCATGTGTGAGCTCACCCTTGCTGTCTCACACCCCCCACAGGAGAAGAACACGTGGTTCAAGTGGAGCCGCATATCGAGGAGTTTGATTCGATCTAGGTGGTGTCTCCCAGTTGACTTTCTGGCGCCAAAGATATTTTAGATCCTAATATATTTATCTTTTATTTTGTAAGACTTCCGCTATGTAATAAGTACTCTAATTATTGTGACATTTATCTCTATACACTCTATGATTATATATGTTGTCTTCTTTGGCGTATGTATGAGATGCACCCGGCTTTGTCCCTTAAAGCCCGTGGTGTTACAGAAGTGGTATCAGAGGAATGTTGACTGTAGGACGAAACCTAGATAGAACTGGACAACCCTTTCCTACTTACCTTTGCTACTCTGATTCTTTTCTAAACTTGTCTTAATCTTTTCTCATCTATTTCCGCTTTACTCTAATTATTCTTACCTATTCACTTCTAAAGACAAAAGTGGATTTCACACTTTGAAATCCCGTGCCTAAAGTGACCTTTAGGAATAGGAAACCTACTCTTAGGAACAAAAACAAAACAATTTTTATAGTTATCCATACGCTTGAGTGTTTGTTCTTATGATATTTGTCTGATTTGGATCTTTGATTGAGTGTGATTAGTTGTGGAGTAATCTCCACAATTACATCTGCATATACATATAGGCATAAATATAAGTAAATAAAGTTCATGAGATAACTAAACAGCTTAGATTATCCTCCATTAAAGTGTATCTATTTTAAATGGATCCTTCTTACCTTAAAAGATTCTTTCTTACTTTAATGGATCCCTCTTATCTTAAAGACTCTCTCTTATCTTAATAGATCCATCATATCTTAAAAGATACTCTCTTACCTTAATAGATTCATCTCATCTCAAAAAGATATTCATCTTATCCCAATAGATCTAACTAATCTCAAAAGATTCTATCTTATTCTTATAAATTCATCATGCCCTAGTATGTATACTTATCCCAACCACTTTGCTTATCTCATAATAATGTAACAAACATGATCTATTCCAAAATAAATTAAGTAGAGCTTATCTAGTCTAATCTGATTACACCAATTTAATTCCGATCCCATCTAATCTGATCAGATCTAACCTAATGGACAAACATGTTAGATAATACTGGTAAAATAAGATTGAATCCTACTCTTATAAATATGTTTTAATCTAAATTGAAGACTTAATCCAACATGGCCTTAGGCAACTACCTTAACCACCTGATAGTTGCATAATTCCTCTGTTTAATCTAACAAAGATTCTGATCTACCTACCCATGTCATCCATCCTATCTTAAAAGATTCTAACATGTCGTAATGATATTTACCCTGGTAGATCTATCTAATCCAAACTAGTCTAATCTAGTTATAACCAATCTAATCTAGACCCTACCTAATCTAATATGGTCTAATCTATGTTACAAGTATTAACTAAACCATATTCCGATAAATGATATTCTTAAACCTAAATTTATGTCCTGGACCAACTTGTCTGTGAAACCACGACCCAGCCTATGTTATAGGTTACCCAACCCATTTATCTTACAAGCGAAGTAAAACTCTATTCAATCTACCTACCCCATATACCGCAATTGTTATCTCAAGTTAGATATTGACATCCACCACCACCACCGATGGTCCCTAAATCAGAACCAAGGAGAATGTTAACCTCGACAATGAAGGAGATGAGTAGAAACTGAACTTAAAATGAATCAAGATCCACCACCCGGAATCAAAGTTTCCCTTACCTAACTTTTCCCCCAAGTCTTCTCTACACTCACCTACTAGCTAAAACCTACCTGATGTACCCTTGTTTCCTATGCCACACCTATAAATGCATGAAAATTTTAGGTGTATAAAAATATGTACTAATTGGAAGTTCCACATAAAAAATATATATAAATACTAGAAGTTCATAAAGATAAAGTCAGCTTGTTATGCTTAACTAAATAATATTCTAATGTGATCTACTTAAACAGATTAGTGATACTGGTAGAAGGAAGTGGACCTATTTAAATTAATATGATCTCATCTAGTGTGAGTTACTTAATGATGATACAAATGATAAGGCCATACTCCTAATTCACTTACACCTAAATTGGTGGCTTGATCAACTCGATCAACTCAACCATGAGCTAACCCAACCTTAGAGTCATGATGACTAGTATAATCAATCTATCCTCACCTAACATCAAACAAACTTTTGATCTACATCATGTGGTTTACTTCATCCATATCTATCTTAACCATATTTCTCAACCCCGATAATATACACTAACCTCGAAATAATGAGACCAAGACCGGAGGAGAAAAGATCAACATTGACAAGGAAGGGTATAACAGTCAAAGCGAATCTCGAGATGAATCAGGACTTAAACATTTTGGATAAAGTATTTTCCTTGCTATAATCTTTCTTACCTTAACCTCTTTAGTTTATATCCCACATAAATAGTAGCTGGATACCTATGCTCTCCTAATCTACCACAACCACCACCACCAGCTCCACCAAGCTACATAAATATATATACCACTATTTGTAAGATCTAAGTGCTACTTTAGTTAGTAGATGGTATGATACTATGCTAGGAGGAATAATAAGGTTTAATTGACCACATGTGTTGCTAATAAATTATGCATCATGCTGAGATTTTTGTTTGTGCATATGTGTTGAGACAATATGAGTATGCCCCCTTTTCTTCCAAATCTCGAGGACGAGATTTCTGTTAAGGGGGGTAGGATTTGTAAGGCCCAAAATGTGCATAAGAAAAAAAATATAAATAATAAAATAAATATATGAAGAAATGAAATGGTAAATTCAGATATCTCAAATTATACTTGAGTGTTGAAAATTTGAGGAAGGAAATCTTAATAAGGCCATTTATTACATCCATAATTAAATAATAGAGGGTGGAATAAATAATAATGAAAAGATGATTTATCTTTACATTTAAATTATATTTAAGATCAAAAATTCAACCAGGGTTTTGAATTTGAATTGGATATTTGAGACTTGAAATAGGAAAGGGGATTTAATGGAACTATTTATTTCCTCCATAAATAAATAACAAAGAAAAGATTAAATAATAATATTGTAAACAATAGATGTTATAATCACATTAGTGTTAACCTCGGCACTTGGAAATTTGAAGTTCAAAATGGGAGTTTGAATTTAAATCGAAGTTGAAGTGGGAACTCTAAAATAGAAAAGGAAATTTTAGAATTTGAGAAAAGAGGAGAAAGAAAATATTATGTGAGTAAAAATAAGTATAAAAAAATATATAATAAAATATATTATTTCTATACTGGGATTAGAATTTGTATATTTTACTCAGGTTTAACTCAAAAAAGATTCAAATTCAAATTTGGATTTCAAACTAAAAAGAAGGCAAAATAAAAACATAAAAGAAAAAAAAAGAAAGCCTAACTGGGCTCCTATCAACCAATTTGGCCCATCTGGCCATTAACCTCCGCGCAGCCCATTTTTCCCTTCCACCACGCGCGTGACCGGCTGACGTGTGGGGCCCTCTGGCCAGCCGCTCACCTCGTGCGCACACCTTGTGTTGCACCCTGTCAAGTGGGCCCGGTCGTCAGTCGAATAAATCGCGCCCACGTCGCTCACTCCTTCGCTGCCAACACGACCCCACCTCGTCAGCCTCTTCCCCACTCCATCTGTTCTTCTCAACCGAAACAGCCGTGTTCCTCTCCGAAGCGTGGATCGAGTAATCCGCAGCTCTACGCGACCTCCGTGGCACTGACCCATTCCAATCCGCAGGAGAGAACTCGCGCGAGTTGTTGCTATCCCGTCGCCATTGGGGGTGGTTGGACCTTATCCCCTGCGCCGTGGGTCGCCTCCATTGAAACCGAGCTCAACGGCTTCCGCGCATGCCGCGGCCTGCTGACCGCCCGGGCTCCGTTAGGCTGGGATTGCCCAAGCCGCCGTGGAGATATAAATCCTCCCCCTGCGTCCTTGGCTCCTAGTTTTGCGCCGTACCCGAACGCCGAGAGGCACACAACCGTAGAGCGTAGAGAAAGTTAGGGAGAGTGCTCACCGCAGCCGCCTTGGTCGATCGCGGACAAGCTTCGTCGATCATCGATTGACCACGAGAGAAACCTCCTTGGCGGATGCCTGTGCTGACGGTGTGGGTTGGCGGGCTCGAAACTGACCCGTTGCGGTTTAATTCTTCGCCGGAGTACAAGCGCCGCCGCGGGCTGCCCTGTGTCGTGATTGAAGCTCCTTGCGCGTGTCACCCATGGTGATCTCCTTCTATGTTGCTTGTCCGTGATGTCCGCATTATTTAGCACTCTGCCATATGGATATTCGGGCCCGGGGATGCCGAATCCGGGTACTCCGGTGTAATACCCAAAATGTATACAGGGAAACTATATTGGATATTCTTATTTTATGTGCCACATTTGCATCATAAAAAGAGCATGCATATAATTGAGAGTGATTAATTAAAACAAATAATACTAAAACAAAATAAAGTGCATCTTGTTGGAGTTTTTATGTTTGTGCATTAAACAAAATAATAAGAATAATGATAATAATAAGAAGTTAATAATCCTAAAAGTTGGATTAAATCCTAAATTGAAATTAGGGTTTGGAAATAAGAAAAGATAAAGGAGATGAATAATAAATAATATATATAAATAACTATCCACAGAATTTGTACCTCTAATATCACCAATATAATTTGTAATGATGAGCCACAAAAGTTTGAATTAAATTTGAATTCAAATGGAATTTGAAAAGAGAGAAAAGAAAAGTAGAAAATAAAAAGGAAAAAGAGAAAGAGACCTTACTTGGGCCCTCAGTACTCAATTCGGCCCAGCAACCAAAACCCACCCGCGCGGCCCATCCACCTTCGCTGGCAGCCACTTACAGGCGGGCCCGTGCACCAGCGATCGATGCAGTGCTCAACTCACTCCACCTTCCACTCCTTGCGGGGCCCACGCTGTCAGGGTCTCCCTCTTCCTTCGCCGCTCGACTCGGGCATGCTCTGTTACGCGCAGATGGCGGAATCCGTTGGGAGCTGGACCACGTCGCAGCTTCTGCACGCCCAGGGTGATAAATGGGAGCCTCGTCTCCTACGCGACCCCCCCCTCTCTCTACTTTCTCTTCAATTTCGCGTGCGCCCCCAACCACCCCATCCGCTAGTTCCCGTCGCGGGCAGTGAAGACATTGGGCTCGGTTCATCGTTGATTACCGAACCCAACCATCGATTATAGCCGGGGTAGAGTCAGGGAGTGTCGTGTGGTCGTTGGGGGACGTCTTCTTCCACGGGAGGCCCTCGATTGCTCGCGAATTCCTCGTCGTTGCTACACCGTCACCGCAGACCGTGCCCCACCGTGGACTGCACACCTACGCGCACGATTCTCGGTACGGATCCCTTGCCCTTGTTCGCCTGCGTGTCCGCAACGAATAGAACTGTTTGATTTGAGGATTGGTGCACCTTTGTTGAGGATTCACATCGCCGGCAATGGCGTCGCCGTAACCTTAGCGCGGGCGGGGCTCTGTGTTTGGAATCCAGGGAAGGAAGAGCCGTCATCGGGTTCGTAGTCGATAGGGCTATGCATAGTGCCTGTAGGAACGCGGGATTGGCGCTCTTGGTGCGGACTTGGCTGGATTCCGGTGGCGAACCACCGTGGTTCCGGGCGGCGCCGCCGTCGCTCGTAGGGTGATTGGGGGAAATCACGTGGGCCGTTGATCTTCTGCCGGACGGCTAGGATTAGTCCCCGTTTACCCTCTCACGTTGAGTTGATTTGGTCCGTTCATCTGGATCGGACGGGTGGAAACAAATCTAGAGTAATAAAATCCTACCCGTCGTTTTTACATCCAACGGTTCCCTGCGCATACTGCTTCGCGACCGCGCGGATCAAATCCTCACCATCCGCGTGTGATCGGATGGTCCAAACCCCACCGTACCCCTTCGCGGGTCAACATTGCTAAAGAGCCCCTCTGCTTTCAGGATATCAACCCGCCATCCAGAGAGTACTATTCTCTGTGTCTCGGTAATCTTACGCCAGAGCCCCTGGACTTTCCAGAAATTGACGCCCAGTCCAGAGGATAATAAAAAAAACTAAGAAATGATTATAGAATTTAGTTTTTAATACAAAAACAATTCTAGAAACTTGTTTATTCCATAGAAAATTCATTCTAGCTCCAAATTGAGCCATTCCAATTTCTAAATTTTTGTAATATTATTCTTTATTACTTAGTGTCTCTGTTTTGACATAAACATGGTAAGAAAATTAATTTCTCATCTAATCCTATTTTAATCACATTAAACCTTAGGAAATTCATAACTTGAAATCTATAACTCCAAATTTAATGATTCCAGTTCCAATGATCTCATTTTAATGTGTAGATTTTTAATGTATATTTTATTTGCATGTTTGATGTGATGTTAATTTATGCTATACTATGTATGTATTGTGTTGATGCGAGTAGACGAGCAAGCCACTGTGGATTCTGAGGTTCAACAAGTAGAGATAGCTGAGCAGGAGCTCATTGAAGGCAAGTTGTGCCCTTGATCACTTACTTTTCCCAGCCATGTTCTTATTAATTATAATGATCTGCATAGGTTAATTTTGATGGGATCCTTTATGTTACCCCAGTTTTGGTTATCTTTATACCTTGTTCACCACTAAAACATTTTTGGGTAGTACTTGCTATTGCTTTATGTGGATTGGGTATGGAGATACAACATTCATTATTACTCTTTTATTATCTTGTTATTATTACTGTTCATGTTAAGATCATTAAATTAATGGGAACATGGAGCGACCACCCGGGAAAACAGTGCTACCACAAGGGTTTAATGGGACGCCCTTGGCCGATTAACTAGGAAAGCTAGTGGAGGTCTTCCTTACCCGAAAGGGGCAAGGGCAGTAGGGGAGTGGTCAGTGTAGGGAGGTCCTTGGGTTGATTTTGTTGCGATGGCGGTCAGGCGAGGGATTCCTGCACTGGAGCTTCCTATAAACTGTAGTAGGATTTCTGAAGCTAGTGGAACTTTGTAAAGGCCTCGTAGTGTTACCCTGCCTCGCCAACTTGGTAGAGGTGTATGGGATTGGCCGTCTCTTGGCAGATGGGTAACATGACTTGTGGGTAAAGATGCGCAACCTCTGCAGAGTGTAAAACTAGTATACTAGCCATGCTCACGGTCATGAGCGGCTCAGACCCTCACATGATTAATTATGGAACTTAAATTCAATTTGACATTTGCATCGCATTTGGGATTATTTTACTATTACTTTTCTTTATTATTATTAAGGTTTGGTATTTACTTACACTTAGTAATTGCTAATAAAATTTTGACCAACTTATAAAAGCAATGCTCAGCCTCAGCCTTTATTTCATTGATTAGCCTTACACTTCATGAACTCCCACCTTTGGTGAGTTCATGCCACATTATTCCCCACAACTTGTTGAGCTATGAACGTATGTGAGCTCACTCTTGCTGTCTCACACCCCCCACAAGAGAAGAACAGGTGGTTCAGGAGGAGCCACAAGGCGAGGAGTTTGATCTGATCTAGGTAGCGTTTCTCAGTTGACATTGGCGCCGACGATCCTTAGTTTGTTTTATATTTATTATTTTTATTTTGTAATAAGTCTTCCGCTATGTAATAAATACTCTGATGTTTTGTGACATTTATCTCTATACACTCTGTTATTATATATGTTGTCTTCTTTGCGCATGTATGAGATGCACCCGGCTTTGTTCCTTAAAACCAGGTGTTACAGAAGTGGTATCAGAGGAAATGTTGACTGTAGGACGAAACCTAGATAGAAATGGACAAAACCCTTACCTACTTATCTTATTCTGATTCATTCTACACTTACCTTACTCTGATTCTTTCTACAGTTATCTTGATCCTGTCTCACCTTCTATTGTTCTACTCTGATCGTTCTTACATTTTCTACTCTGAGACAAGATGGATTTCATACATTGGAATCCCTACCCCTATGACATTTTTAAGAGATAGGAAGCCTAAGACCAAATCAAAACTATTTTCTATATTTAAGAATGTTGTTTGATTGTTCTGATGAAAAATGTCTGATTTGCTTCTTTGATTGATTGAAATATTATATATGGACATCTTAGCATGTGCCAGCATAAGGTAATAAATTAGCTATGGTAGATAAAACATTAATCTGCGTAGCTAATAAATCCCCCAAAGTAACATGATTCGTAATTACTGCCTTGTCTACTATTCTCTTACCTTATGTATCTAACTCAGATGGTAAATACCAAGCGGGGTGGTGGAATTGATTTGCCTCCTAATCGACACACTTGAAGGATATATAGACAACCTCAGCCACAGCCAGCAGAGATGAATCCTCCTAATCCTCCACCAGGCGGAGTTGATCCACTGATTGCAGCTCAGATGGCGGTGATGTAGCAAATGGCGGACACTATGGCTGATATGCGTGCACAGATGCAGCAAGAACGCCAGGAGATGCGTCAAGAAAGAGAAGAGATACGACAGGAGTTGCGCCAGGAGCGAGAGAAGATACGCCAGGAAAGGAGGGCGCAACAACAGCAGCTGCAACAACAAATGCAACAGCAGCAACAGCAGCAACAAGTGCCACTGCCTCCACCACCACCACCAGCTCCACCCCGAGATAAGCACCGGGAGTTCATGAGTCATAAACCACCTACATTCGCTAGCTCACCTGATCCACTGGACGCGGATGATTGGTTGAAGTCAATTGAGAAGATGCTGAATATTGCGCAATGCACTGACCGGGAGAAGGTTTTATATGCTTCTGGACGTCTGACTGGTCCTGCTGCTGATTGGTGGGATTCTTATACTGCTGCCCATGATGCTGCGGATACTATCACTTGGGCAGAGTTCAGTACACAATTCAGGAACTACCATATTCTAGCCGGGATGATAAAGATCAAGAAGGAGTTTCTGTCATTGAAGCAAGGCAACATGTCAGTCAGCGAGTACAGAGACAAATTTATTCAGCTGTCGAGATATGCTCCGGAGGAAGTTGCTGAGGACGAGAGGAAGCAGGAGCACTTCATCGAAGGACTTAATGGACCCTTGCAGTATGCACTGGTTGCACACACCTTTCCATCCTTTCAAAGGCTACTGGATAAGGCTCTTGCTATTGAACACAAGCGTGTTCAACTGGGTGATTTGAAGAGGAAGGCTATCTCGCAAGGACAGGGTAGCAGCAGTGTTCGTCCTCGTTACAGTTCACCACAGGGTACACCGACTCGACCAGGAGGACCACGCCCAGTTCAGCAATCACCACTGAGGACACCTACTCGTCGGGCCACTCCCACTGGCACCCCGACAAAGTTTGCAGGACAGAGTCCGGGCACTCAATGTTTCAAGTGTGGGAAGATTGGTCATTATGCAAATGTCTGCCCACAGAGGATTGCTACTACTCCAGCTCAGAACAAGCAACAGACCCCTGGCAAGGGATATTCTATAGCCAGGGTGAATCAAGTCAGCATTGATGATACTCCTGAGGGTGGTGACATCGTAATTGGTATGTTTTATGTTAATGCAATTCCTGCAACCATATTATTTGGTTCTGGTGCCACACATTCATTCATGTCTGCTAGATATGCCAACACAAATGAAATACCACTGCTAAATATGAGAAAACCCCTGATAGTAATTACACCTAAAGGGCCTGTTGAGGCGAATCAAATGACACGTAGATTGACATTAACCATTATGGGTAGAGATTTTGGAGCTACTGCTATAATATTAGAGTCAAGCAGTATAGATCTGATCCTTGGTATGTCGTGGCTAAGAAAGGCAAAGGCCGTTATAGCATGTGGTAGAGGTACCGTAGAACTCACTACCACTAAAGGAGAAAGGTTTCAAGTTAATATTGCAGTAACCTCCTCATCCATGCGTGCAATGTTCTTTATGCCTGAGGAGTTTGTTGGTGACAACATCCGGGTGGTTAGAGATTTTCCGGATGTCTTTCCAGAGGAGTTACCAGGGATGCCACCTGATAGAGAAGTTGAGTTTGTTATTGATCTCTTACCTGGAACAGCCCCTATTTCTAAACGGCCATATAGAATGTCCGTAGAAGAGTTGAAGGAACTTAAGAAGCAGTTGACGGAGTTACAAGAGGCTGGTTACATTCGTCCAAGTTCCTCACCTTGGGGAGCACCGGTATTATTTGTGCAGAAGAAGGATGGATCGCAACGGATGTGTGTGGATTATAGATCACTTAATGATGTTACTGTGAAGAACAAGTATCTGTTGCCCCGCATTGAGGATTTATTTGATCAGATGAGAGGAGCCAGGGTATTCTCGAAGATTGATCTCCGATCGGGATACCATCAGATGAGGATTAGACCATCGGATATTCCCAAGACGGCTTTCTCAACCCGATATGGATTATATGAGTTCACTGTTATGTCATTTGGACTAACCAATGCACCGGCATATTTCATGAATTTGATGAATAAGGTGTTTATGGAGTATTTGGACAGATTCGTCGTGGTGTTCATCGACGATATTCTTATCTATTCTAGGAATGAAAGTGATCATGAACAACATCTAAGGTTGGTGCTACAAAAGCTGCGAGATAATCAACTCTATGCTAAGTTTAGTAAGTGCGAGTTTTGGATTGATAAGGTGCCATTCCTTGGACATATTATTTCTAATGGAGGAATAGCAGTGGACCCTGCTAAAGTGAAGGAGATTATGGAGTGGAGAGTGCCCACTACAGTTACTGAGATTCGGAGTTTCTTGGGACTCGCAGGATATTATCGGAGATTTATTGAGGGATTCTCTAAAATTGCCAAGCCTATGACATCGCTTCTGGAGAAAGGAAAAGAATTTAAGTGGGATGAGAAATGTCAAGAAAGCTTTGATCAGTTGAAGGAGAGATTAATGTCACCTCCAGTATTGATTATGCCAGATCTGCAGAAGGGATTTGACATTTACTGTGATGCATGTGGCCAAGGACTTGGATGTGTGCTTATGCAAGAAGGTCATGTGATTGCCTATGCATCTCGCCAGTTGCGGAAGCATGAATTGAACTACCCCACTCATGACTTGGAATTGGCAGCAGTTGTGCATGCACTTAAGATTTGGAGACACTACATTATGGGAACTAAGTGCCAAGTATACACGGATCATAAGAGTTTGAAGTACATATTCACTCAGAAGGATCTCAACCTCAGACAACGTCGTTGGTTGGAGCTTATTAAGGATTATGATTTGGAGATTCACTATCATCCAGGCAAGGCGAATTTGGTCGCAGATGCCTTGAGTCGGAAAGAGCATGTTCACTCCGCTTTCGTTGTCCAACTACCCGATGAATTAGCAAAAGACTTTGAGAGACTCAATTTGGGAATTGTTACTCATACTGAAGGAGTTACCATTGAGTTGGAACCTACCTTGGAGCAAGAGATTCGTAAAGGTCAGGTTGGTGACGCTAAGATTCAAGAGATTAAAGATCTGATTACGGAAGGTCGAGTTCCGGAATTCACGGAGGATGAGCAAGGTACTATATGGTTCAAAGATCGGATATGTGTTCCAGAGATCGATAGCCTCCGTGAGGCTATATTGAAAGAAGCTCATGATTCTGATTACTCCATCCACCCTGGAAGCACTAAGATGTATCAAGATTTGAAGCAAAAGTATTGGTGGTATGGACTGAAAAGAGATGTTGCTGCTCATGTGGCTAAGTGTGATGTGTGTCAAAGAGTTAAGGCCGAACATCAAAGACCAGCTGGGCTATTGCACCCATTGAAGATACCCGAGTGGAAATGGGAAGAAATTGGTATGGATTTTATTGTTGGACTACCCCCGCACTCCAGCAGGATATGACTCTATTTGGGTAATTGTGGACAGATTGACAAAGGTGGCTCATTTTATACCTGTGAGGACTAATTATACGGGAGCCAAGCTAGCAGAATTGTATATGACTCGGATAGTTTGTCTACATGGAGTGCCTAAGAAGATCGTGTCTGATCGAGGATCACAGTTTACTTCTCGATTTTGGAAGAAGTTGCATGAGAGCTTGGATACAAAGTTGAATTTTAGTTCAGCCTACCATCCCCAGACTGATGGACAGACAGAGAGGACAAATCAAGTACTGGAGGATATGTTAAGAGCTTGTGCTCTTAAACATGGTGGTAGTTGGGAGAAGAGCTTACCCTATGCTGAGTTTTCCTATAATAATAGCTACCAGGCCAGTTTGAAGATGTCACCATTTGAGGCTTTGTATGGTAGAAAATGCAGGACTCCACTGTATTGGGATCAGACTGGAGAAAGACAGTTCTTTGGGCCTGAGCTTATTCAAGAGGCGGAAGAACAAGCTCGAATGATAAGAGAAAATTTGAGAATTGCACAATCCAGGCAAAAGAGCTATGCTGATAATAGGAGAAGATTACTGGAGTTTAAGGAGGGTGATCATGTCTATTTGAAGGTGTCACCACTCCAGGGTATGAGGAGATTTAAAGTTAAAGGGAAGTTGTCCCCTCGCTATATTGGACCCTTCTTGATTTTAAAGCGAGTGGGTGAAGTTGCATATCAACTGGAGTTACCCGATCATCTGTCAGATGTACATGATGTGTTTCATGTGTCTCAGCTAAAGAAGTGCCTCAGGGTACCTGAGGAGCAGTTGCCAATGGAGGACCTTAGTGTTCAAGAGGATTTGACTTATGCTGAGTACCCCATCAAGATTTTGACACTTTGACTCGAGTTACAAGAAATAAGGTGATAAAGATGTGCAAAGTTCAATGGAGTCACCACGGTGAAGATGAAGCAACTTGGGAAAGAGAAGAAGAGCTTCGCATAGATTTTCCCCACCTTTTCCCTAGATCTTCTTAAATCTCGAGGACGAGATTATTTTTAAGGGGGGTAGGATTTGTAATACCTAAATTTGTAACTCATATGAAGAGAGAACATTTCCTTTACCTGTATGGGTATACCATCTCTAAGTACTGTCACATGTGAATAAACACCATCAAAAAGGGGATTAAAATAACCAATAACACTTAAATTAATATGTGCATCATGCTGAGTTTTATTTGATTGTGCATTATGATGGAGTTTTGCTTGTTTGTGCAAGTGATAAAAAAATAATAATAATAAAAATGCAATAATGGGATGGAGATTTGAATTTAACCCAAAGTTGCACTTTAGGGTTTTAGAAATAATATGTAAAAGAAAAAGAAAAGGAAAAGGGACTGTTGGGCTGGAATCAGCGTGTTGTGGCCCACTTTCCAACCTCCATCGCGCGGCCCAGCTCAATTCTCTTCGCTGGTGTCACTTACGCATGGGGCCCATCCGTCAGTGTCTCACGCAGCATCTGTAGATCTTCTTCCCTCCCCGGCTTCACGGACGCAACGAACGTCCCGCGCATGGCGCGGAGGTGCTCAGCTGGCATAACCAACCTACCGCCCGGATCGCGCGGTTACGACCTCGTGCATGCACACCTACTCGGTCTTAGCCAGGGTATAAAGCCGAGCCCACAGTCTCCATCTCCTTCGCCGCCAGAACTCAAGCGCAGCCGCAGCCGTAGCATCGAAATCACCCACTCGCCATTGTCGCCGGCGGTGCAGGAGAGGGGGAGTAGGGGTGGCTAAGAGGCTTGTGCGCCATCGGGGGACCCAACCGCTGCGCCGGGCGACCTGTGCGTCCCGGCTTTGGGTATGCGGGCACGTGGCAGGAACCACAGGGCGGCTCCGTCGCGATTCGACACCGCCGTGGAATTTCATCGCACCGCTATAGCACGTAAGGGCTCCTTCATTGTTTTCCTTGCTGATCCTCGTCGCCTAGAGTTTTCGTGGGGTAGGATTTGGTCGTCTGTGGACCTGGAATTGCCACCAGCGCGCCATTAGAGCCATGGCGCCACGCCACACCATGGATAGGGGCCAGGGATTATTTTATCAGGCTGTTGAGGGTTTCGGATTGAGTCCGTCATATGCTGAGCATCGTGTAGAGCATTTTACCGTGGGGAATAGCACACTCAGGTTGCATCGGCCACACGCCGGTGAACTCACTGCCGTGGCGTTCTTGCTCTGCCGCCTGGGGTTCATCGGGGGGGGGAAGAAACACGAGCACCATAGATCCACGGGCGTGCGACTGGACCTGGGCGCCGCTACGCGGTTTACCGCGGGAGAAGAAACATACGAGAGAGAGAGTAATGGGCGTGGGGTAGAAGATAACCACAGACCGTCCGATTGGTAGCATGCGGCTGAGATTAGATCATGTCGTAACGGTTCGTTTGGATGGGGGGAAAACCATTGATCGTTCATCGTGGGGCTGGGAATGATTTGGGTTTCAGTGGATCCGGTTCATCGGATCTTAATCCAAGGGCTGTCCTGGCATGCTATTTCTGTATGGGCGCGATCAAATCCTAGCCTCGAGATCTGATCTTAACGGCCAGAATTGAAGCATACCCCTTCGTCGTGCATTTTTGTTAAAGAGACCTCGCGAAATGTTGAAAACAACCCGCAGTCCACTCGAGTTACCCTCTGTGTCTCGGGAGTTTTTATTGTTTAGCCCCTGCACTTCTTAGTATTCCGTGCCCGATCCAGAGACTAGGGAAAATAGGAAATAATCACAGAAATCGATTTTTAATGCATAAATAAATGTTAAAACTTGTTTAATTTGTAGAAAATTCATATGAACTCCAAATTGATCCATTCCAGTTCCTATAATTTTGTAATAGTATTCTCTATTAAATAGTACCACTGTTTTGACATGAACTCAGTTAGAAAATTAATTTCTCATCTAATCCTATTTTAATCACATTAAACTTTAGGAAATTCATAGCTTGAATTATATAACTCCAAAATTAATAATTCCAGTTCCTGTGATCATAATTTAATGTCTAGTTTATTACTGTATATTCCATTTGCATGTTTGATGTGATGTTAATTTATGCTATACTATGTATGTATTGTGTTGATGCGAGTAGACGAGCAAGCCACTGTGGAATCTGAGATTCAACAAGTTGAGATTGCTGAGCAGGAGCTCGTTGAAGGCAAGTTGTGCCCTTGATCACTTCTTTTACCCATTCATGTTCTTATTATTCATAATGATCTGCATAGGATAATTTTGCTGGGACCCAATAGGATACCCTAGATTTTGACTATCTTTATACCTTGCTTCACCACTGGTTTTACTACTAAAGTTTTGGGTAGTACATGCTATTGCTTTATGTGGATTTGGGTATAGAGATATTCATCACTCATTGTTATACTATTTATTGTTATCTGTTTTATTCTTCCTTGTTCATGTTAAGATCATTATGTTAATGGGAACATGGAGAACCACCCGAGAAAACAGTGCTACCACAAGGGTTTAATGGGACGCCCTTGGCTGATTAACTAGGAAAGCTAGGGGAGGGCTACCTTACCCGAAAGGGGCAAGGGCAGTAGGGGAGTGGTCAGTGTAGGGAGGTCCCTGGTTGATTTTGCTGCGATGGCGGTCAGCCAGGAACCCTGCATTGGAACTTCCTATAAACTGTAGCGGGTAGTCTGAAGCTAGTGGAACTTTGTAAAGGCCTCGTAGTGGTACCCTGCCTCGCTTCCTAGGTAGAGGTGTATGGAGTCTGATCAACTCCGTGGCAAATGGGTAACACGACTTGTGGGTAAAGATGCGCAACCTCTGCAGAGTGTAAAACTGGTATACTAGCCGTGCTCACGGTCATGAGCGGCTCGGACACTCACATGATTAATTTATGGAACTTAAACTTAACCTGTCATTTCATTGCATTTGGGATTATTTTATTATTACTTTTACTTATTATTACTATGGTTTGGTATTTACTTACACTTAGTAACTGCTAATAAAATTTTGACCAACTTATAAAAGCAATGCTCAGCTTCAGCCTTTATTTCATTGATCAGCCTTACACTTCATGAACTCCCACCTTTGGTGAGTTCATGCCACATTATTCCCCACGACTTGTTGAGCTATGAACGTATGTGAGCTCACTCTTGCTGTCTCACACCCCCCCCCCCACAGGAGAAGAACAGGTGGTTCAGGAGGAGCCGCCTAACACTGAGGAGTTCGATCTGATCTAGGTGGCGTTTCTCAGTCGACATTGGCGCCGACGATCCTTAGTTCGTTTTACTTTTATTATTTTATTTTGTAATAAGACTTCCGCTATGTAATAAGTACTCTGATGTTTTATGACATTTATCTCTATACACTCTGTTATTATATATGTTGTCTTCTTTGGCGCATGTATGAGATGCACCTGGCTTTGTTCCTTAAAGCCGGGTGTTACAGAAACCAATGACAGCTTTGCCAGGCAACAAAGTTGAGTTCAAGTGGACCCAAAAATGCTAAGAAGCCTTTGAAGCGCTGAAAGAGAAGTTGACTACAGCACCTATCTTAGTCTTGCTTGATGTGCACAAGCCCTTCTCGGTGTATTGCGATGCTTGTTACACTGGTTTGGGATGTGTGTTGATGCAGGAGGGAAGAGTTGTGGCTTACTCGTCCCGACAACTGAAGGTTCATGAGAAGAATTACCCAATCCATGACCTAGAGTTGGCAGCAGTGGTTCACGCACTGAAGACATGGAGGCACTATCTGTATGGGCAGAAATGTGATGTCTACACAGACCACAAGAGTCTGAAGTACATATTCACTCAGTCGGAGCTGAATATGAGGCAACGAAGATGGTTAGAATTGATCAAAGACTATGAATTGGAGATTCATTACCATCCAGGAAAAGCAAACGTAGTGGCAGATGCTTTGAGCAGGAAGATTCAAGTCAATATGATGGTCCCTCATCCGATGCCTTATGAGCTGGCCAAAGAGATTGACAGGTTGAGCCTCGGATTTCTGAATAATATGCAAGGAGTAACAGTTGAGCTAGAGCCTACCCTGAAGCGGGAAATCAAAGAAGCACAGAAGAATGATGAGAAGATCAGTGAAATCCGGTAACTAATTCTAGAAGGCAGAGGCAAAGACTTTCGGGAAGATGCAGAAGGTGTGATATGGTTCAAAGACCGCTTGTGTGTTCCCAATGTCCAGTCCATTCGGGAGTTGATCCTCAAGGAAGCTCATGAGACAGCTTATTCTATACACCCTGGAAGTGAGAAGATGTATCAGGATCTGAAGAAGAAATTCTTGTGGTACGCAATGAAGAGAAGAAATCGCAGAGCATGTGGCTATGTGTAATAGCTATCGACGGATCAAGGCAGAGCATCAGAGACCAGCTGGATTGTTGCAACCACTACTCAGGAGAAGATGAAGCCGTGGAAGGAGACTTTCAGGAGTTCCAAGATTACGACGAGTTCTAGGCGTGGGTTAGCGGCAAACCCCCAGTCGGTTGCCTGTGAAGGCCGCGTGTATCTATGTTTCTTTTCCACACTTTGATTATTGTAAAGACTATGTGGATGTCTCAGACATATGAAGTAATCGACTATTACTCCCCTTTTATGTTATTATTTGAGCACTGTGTGATGATGTCCAGTTATGTAACTGTTGTGTACATGAATTACTGATCCTGGCACGTACATGGTTCGTATTCAGTTTGCCTTCTAAAACCGGGTGTGACACGGACCAGCACTACGAGCTGAGGCTAAAGCCCAAGCACGGCACGACGTTCTTGGCTCTTGCAAGCATTAGATTGTTTTTGAGACCATATTGGCGCAATGGACTCTATGGTGTTTGAGGTTGCTGAATTGGATGGAACAACAATGATTTGTCACACTAACAGTAAAATGAAAGGTTTTTTGTTAGTTTTAAACGTTAGTAATTGCTACGAAGTAGCATAATTTATATGGAGCGCATCCAGTTTTTATTGATGCCTGAATTTAGTAATCACTCCATACTTTGATCCATCTTTTTATAAGTTTGACTTCATGTGACTTATTTTAGAAACTTGACCTCACAAACTTTCTCTTATTTGGTCTCTGTATGATGGAATTATGTCATTTTATAATCTCTGTTCGTTCAGTGAGTCGTTGTGAACTCTTTTCTAATCGCTCACTTCATTGGCCGTGTTGTACCATGACATATTGCATGGAGTAAACAATAACATCAGTTAGCTAAATCAAAAAATATTATACGGAGAGCAAAGCCAATCAATAAAAAATCTTGAAATTTATTTGATGGATAGTTTACGTGGTTATTGTTGTAAGCCGTCGCAACGCACGGGCAACCGACTAGTACTATTTTAATGTAGTGTAAATTTGTCTCAGACCTTGATTGGGTACACTTATTTTAGTATGAAACTTCATTTAATTTCGAAATATTCCAATCAACCTACTCCAACCATACGTGGATGCATCTATCCGAACAAAGCAAGTGCATGATGCTCTGGCCCAAACATGCTTTGCGTAAGGATTGATTCGCATATATAGTGCAAAAACTTAACTCCTCAAGAGGTCTGCCTTAACCGATCGAGCATCAAACTGGGAAGATTAATGAAAGCAAGCGGCGCACACATTAATTAATATTTCCCCGAATCAAAGGAATTACTTTACTATACATTAAAGAAGGGCCCCTCCGCGCTTATTGAAAGTGTCCACGTATCCCAAAAAAATTCAGCCGTCCGATGGTCTACAACAATGCAAATCCAACCATCAAAAGCAAGTCTATTTCCTTCACTCTGCCCTCCGAGTGCTCTTTGGAGCCGCTACCAGAGCCTTCTGGACGGGGGATGAATTGACTGCAGAAGTCATTGGACGAATCGACCGGAGAGAATGAGAGAAGTCAAGGGCTTCTTCGTCTCCGTCGTGCCACCATCTTCTCCACGGAGTTGACGCCGGCCGCCACTCTCGACGTCCCCCTCCTCCACCATCCACTGCCCTTGGCACTACACTGGTGCTGTCCACCACAGCATCGTCCCTGATTCGCCACATACTCGTCGCGCAGTCACCGACAGGGACCGTCCGGGCCGACGCCGGCTAACATCTCCACCGCTTCTCTGACTACTTCGTCATCTCCTCCACGTTCGACACAAGTACAAATGTCTTTTCCCCCATCGAAGCTCAGTACATCCGAGTGTCCTCGCTGTTAGCGTTTGCAAATACATATGCCTTTTCTCGATTGGAACTCCGTACACATGCTCGCACTTGATAACTTCTCATTGCAGCTATTAGTCATTCGTTCATTTGGCATAGGACCTTCTATGCTTCCAGATTGTTAATGGCGTCTGATCAAAAATAAGTTAGCTATACCATCCTCACCCTCGAAGCTCCGTACATGCGAGTGTCCTCGCTGTTAGGGTCCACATGTACAGATGCCTTTTCCTTATCAGAGCTCCATACACCTACTCGCAATTGGTAATTTCTCATTGCAAGTATCAGTCGTTCGTTAAGTTCGTGTATGAGGTTTCTGTTGTTCCACATTGTTAATGGTGGTCAGTCACAAATAAGTTTGCTATACCATCCTCAGCCTCTTGAACTTTAGTTACATTTTGTCGGAAAGCATACTTGTGGTGTGTAGTGATACTGATTTTGTTGTACCGTGCTGCGTATAGACCATATGCTTGCTACAATTACTCTTAACAATACAAGTGGTAGCTACATTTTCTGTATACATGATGTTCATAGTATCTCATCATAGAATTATCCATGCATTCACTTCTTATGGTTTCCTTATTTTTAATTTGCCAGTAAATTCTAATCTTAGTTTTGGAAACACAGGCTTCATCAACTTCAACATATTTACTCAAGGGGAAAAAGGCTGCTTGATTAAGGTACATTTCATTACGCAATCCTATCCCTAACAGTGTCTTCCAATTTAACAATTTCTCTTCAGTGGTGGTACTATTACATATTTATTCTTTGCATAACTATTTCGGTATGTACTTCTTCTTTGCATAACTATCTATTGCTTGGTAATTTTACTCAAAACATTTCACAAGTTTGGTACATTACCTCTAAACAGAACGTTCATGTAATATCTATATGTATTACTTGATACATTTATTCAAAAACATTTATAGTACCTTAGCAGTTTCGCACAGAAACGTCCGTGCATTGACTGCTTACTGTTTTGGTATTTTCAAATTGAGAGTAAATCATAATATTTGGTTTCAAAACACGAGCTTTGTCAACTTCTACATATTTGCTCAGGGAAAAAAAAAGCTACTTGACCAAGGTATAACTCATTACACATTCATTTTCATAACAGTGTGCTCCAGTTTTACTGTAACACCCTGATTTTGGGGTACAAAATTTCTTTCTAATTATGACCCAAAATCATGTGTTACTCTTCCTTTTCTCACTCTAGGCTTTCTCTCCCTCTAAATTCTTTCTCTCTTTTTCCTTTTGATTAGAAATAGCTTAAACTAGTGGAGGTTAATTATTTATTTTTTTGCCAAAACATTATGGGTCATGACATGTTGCATCATGCTGAGCTTAAAATATTCTTTGAAGTGTTGCACAAGTTTGAATTTATTTGAATTTGAAACCTAGTTTGAATTTGGATTTGAAACTCCAATAGAAAAAGAAAAAGAAAAGGAATTAGAAAATCCAGAGAAAAAGAAAAGGAGAAAGCAGCCCAGCCGGCCCACTAAACCTAGCCAGGCCGCGCGCCCGCGCCGCCTGACAGGCAGACCCCGCCTGTCAGCGGCGGTTCTCCCTCATGCGCGCCCTCCCTCTCGCTCGCTGCCCAGTGGGGCCGACCTGTCGGCGCCAGTTTCCTTCGCCCGTTCGCTCTCTCTATCTCGCGGGCCCGGTTCGCCAGTGCCGAGCCGTTGCCCCCACGCGTCCCCTTTTCTCTCTCTGTGCCGTGGGTCTGCCTTGTCAGTTCCGCCTTCCCCGCGCCTGCCGTGGACCGGCGCGTGCGCACTCACGCACGTCGCCGGATTTCTCGGCCACGACGTCCGCCCACGCGCCTAGCTCCCTTCTTAGAGCCTCGCCAGTGCCCTGCGCACACCCCTTGCCTCACTTTGCTCGACTTCACCCTCTCTCGCGCTCTGCCTACACCGCCAGCCGCCGCCGGAGACCCGCGCCCGTGTTCCCGGCCATCCAGCTCATCGGAGACCACTCCAAGCCTCCTCGAGTTCCGCCCCGAGGTGAGACACCCGTCCCCGTGCCCAATTTCCCTTATTGCGCCCTGTGTTCGTCCAATTTCGTCTTCGCCTATGCTCGATCGCGGCGGTCTGCCATGCTCACGCGGTGGCCAGCCGATTTAGCCCGGTCTAGTTCCCTAGAGTAGGTCCCTGTGTCACTCCTGCCTCTGCTGAAGCTAGCCTAGGCCTTAGCGCGCCTTAAGTCCCCTCCCCGTGGCCAGAATGGCTCACCGGAGTTTCTCCTGCCCGCCCGAGGCTCTCTCACCACCGTTCTCCCCTCTCTGCCCGTGGATTCGTGGCCTCTTCCCCGCCATTGAGTTCGCCGTGGCGCCCTCTTTCTCTCTGCCCAACTCCGGCGACCCTGGAGCCACCCTAGCTCGCGCCCACCTCAACTCCGGCGACTTCACGGTCGCGGAGAGGAGCGACGTCGCCCGCAGTTGTCTGTTTCCCCTGTCTGATTTCCCCCTTGTCCGATCTTGATCGAACGGCTTGGACCACGGGTACCGCTTCGCGCACGTTTGTTTCCCCGATCTGATTTCCCCCGTCTGATCTTGATCGAATGGCTCGGACCCCCTCGGACCACTCCCTCTATCTGATCTTGATCGAACGGCTCGAACCCCAGGATACCGCCTCGTGCCCACGCGCCTGCGCCATTGGTCCACCTGTCAGCACCCAAACCCCCTGGCGCAGGGCCCGCTCGGCCAGCGCGCTCTCCCCTCTGTCGTTGACACGCCCCTGGCTCGCCTGTCAGTGCTCGCCCGCCCGCGCGCGCGCCCTCGGCCGCAGATCTAATCTCATCCATTGGTTTTAGATCTGACGGTTAGATTCACCCGATACCCTTCGCACGGTAG
The DNA here is from genome assembly GCA_029449295.1 of Zea luxurians. Lineage (NCBI taxonomy): Eukaryota > Viridiplantae > Streptophyta > Magnoliopsida > Poales > Poaceae > Zea > Zea luxurians. The sequence goes on from JAOPSE010000046.1 coordinate 142,516, forward strand.
TTTTCATAAAGAGATCCTCGGTTTATTGGAAATCAACCCGCCGTCCCTGGTTTTCACACGTAGGCTCCTGTAATCTTGTAGACTTAGCCCTGGACTTTTAAATATTCACAGAATTAGCCCTAATTTCATATTTTGAATTCCCAAACTTGTTTATTTCATAACTTTTGCATATGAACTCCAAATTTAGTGATTCAAATTGCAAAATGTTCATAGAATTATTCTTTGTTTAAATAAAATGGTTTCACTTACTGTCTGCATACTCTAATTTTTAGGATTGAATATGAACTAATGTAAACCTGTTTAAGCTTGTGAAATTAATGATAGGTATTGCATGAGTTCATCTCTGTTCTAAATTATAGGTCTAAAATAAATTGATCTATGATTATGTACTTGTAAATAACACTTAGGGAAACAATAATCTATTTTCAAATAAAGTTAATGTATGCCATAGTTTATGTTATACTTTGAATTCAATATCCCTTATGTAGTATTATGTCTTTTTAAGATGTGTTCCAATGTTTGTACATGTTTGGTGTGATGTTCATTTCTACTTTCCAAATGTATTGAATGCATGCTCACTTTATTTAGACAACGAGCAGTCCGAGGTTCCAAAGTGTGTTGTTGGAGACCTCCCTGAGCAACAACCTGGTGAAGGCAAGTCCTCTGACCTATTATGTCCTACATACTTTATGATTCACTGTCCCGCATTACTCTATGAAACCTAAGGATTGACTAGTCTGTATTCACTTGTCCTTGTTTACCTTTTTGGGTTATGATGGTTAGCATGTTGCTATTGCCTTAACTTAATCAATGAACATGATGTGAACATTTATGATACGATACTGTTATCCTGATTATGTGGATGATATTGTGATACCTTAGAGGGCTCAGGCCTTTTTCCTGAGTACCTCTCTGTAAGGACCCGTTCGTGGAGTGACCACCCGGGATAACAGTACAACCATGAGGGTGGAATGGGACGCCCTTAGCTGATTAATTAGATGAACCTGGGGGTGTAGTTGGCTTTGCCGGAGGGCCGTCAATGGGGGCCGAGGCATAGTGCTCGCTCTGCTAAGGTTTGGGTGCAGAGGTTCTTTCGATTTGGTTTTGTTAGTCACCCACCTTGGGGAGGTGTACTGCGTTTGTATGACTGGCGAAACCTAACGAGCAACTATGCACCAGGGGAGTCTTCGCAAAGGCTACATAGTGTATCCCTGGCCATTCACCTTGGTAGTGAAGATCGGGTCTGTACAACCCAGGCTGGAAAGGGATCACGACTTGTGGGTAAAGTGTACAACCTCTGCAGAGTGATAAAAACTGGTATATCAGTCGAGCTCACGGTTAAGAGCAGTCTTGGGATCCTCTTTGATTAGAAGAACTTTGGATACTTTTATGTTGATGATTAACAATGATGTTATAAAATCTGATCTCTGGTATTTCCTCTTTTGAGGAGGTACTTCTGGGTAACAACTGAGTTATTTACTAAAATTTGGCTCTACTAATAATAATAAATACTCAACCAACTAAAAGCAACTGCTTAACCTCAACTCCATATACAGCTAGTCCACTTTAGCCAAACGGGACATTTGCTGAGTACGTTGATGTGTACTCACCCTTGCTTTACACACCACCCCACCCCAGGTTGTCCCTAGTGTACCCAATGCTCAGGATGTGATGCTGGCAACATGGAAGATTTCGAGGAGTTTCAGGACTACGACGAGTTCTAGTTCTTTCTTAGTGGCAAACCCCCAGTCAGCTGCATGTGTAGGCTTAGCATCTACGTTTCGTATTTCCGCACTTTGATAATTATGTTGAACAATGGTTATGTATTAGACTCTATGGATGTCTTGGACATCTTGATGTAATAAAGTACCTTTCCACTATTTATTTCAAGCATGGTGTGATGATGTCCAATTATGTAATCGCTGTGTACGTGAGTTTCTGATCCTGGCACGTATATGGTTCGTATTCGGTTTGCCTTCCAAAATCGGGTGTTACATTTACTTTTTTTCCCTAATAGCGCCCTCCTGGTTATTCTCTAAAACGTGTCTTATGTATCACATATGATTGCTTAATAGTTGGCTTAAATAAATACGAGCTAAATTTGTGATAGTGCAGCTTAAGTAAATTATGGTAAAACTTTGTATGTTAATGGTTGGTACGAATCCTAAGTATAGTTACCTTGCAATATTTCTTCCTTAATTATGGGTCAGGGTTACATCTTAGCATCGGTTTCGTTGTGAATATGTGCAAAGAGAACGCCTAGCTCTTAATCAGTTATATGATTTTGTTTTGAGACGAAGAATATTTATCGCCTAATTTTTGGTTGTAGTGGAGTTTTGATTATATACTTCCTATAACTTCACCTTTGCTTCTACCTTTGCTCACCATTGAAATATGACAACATGCATTACCAAAGCAGTATGAAACACATAACGGGTATACACCAGTTATTGATTGTTTTTTGCAAACCAGATTTCCTTTTATTACATAACTATATATCTTATGGTCCCTCCTTACTAAACAACTATAATTTTTTTCTAATGCATTACTACTACCAACAAAACTGCTCAAATACAAATCACATTATCATGCTTACAATTTGTCAATAGGTATCGAAACACATTTTCCCTTACATATCAGTAAAGTAATATCCTATTTTGTACCATTTAATCTTACAATATTTAACTCTAATTCTCTATTGTAGACGCAAGGACCTTGGTTCAAGCTGCAATTTGGATGACTCGGATGCTATCAATACTCCATGGTCGCTCCATTCAATAAATAACATACCATCAACTATGAACCTTTTGCTACTATGCAGTCATATGTGCGACCAACTTAGATGTAAATATGTGACAACCACCTTTTGTTATTATGCTTTGATAAGCAACCTACTTAGATGTAACAATGTGACAACACAGTGTTTGTCTCATGAATATTATGCTACACTTATATGTTCATAGGTGTATGCCCGTGCGTTGCTACGGAATCAATATGATGCAATACATTGATATGAAAAACACTAATTATTGTTCTATCTTTTGTTAACATCACTAAAAGTGGATGTTTACATACCTTAAAAGATACAATATGACACAATTTGAATAGTATGACTGAAGATTCAATCATATCCTTGAGTAATACTTATTGCACTATCCAGACTCGAGAGTCACATAATTTCTCACATACACACAAGTAACACATAGATATTGTGACACACCACAGGCAACAACCTAAACATCACTCTTCACTGAAGAACTATAGCCATCTTGGTCATCATAGTACTTGGACCACAGCATGATCCCTCCATATTTCCCTGAGCTCTTGATCAATGGAAGCACCTAAGACTTGATGTCATCAAAAGGTATAAAACCACTCCCAGCTGCCTGAGGCAAAGATGGGAGGCCAAGAAAGATCTAGTTCGCGGGAATTGATAGCCACTACTTCCATGCATCATCAAGACCAGTGGTGCTGCCTGAACTGTACTGGCAAGGAGGGTTGTTGCAGAACTACACCCAAACGTAGTGAAACTGATTGTCATTGAGCACACCCAAAAGTGGAAAAAGCCTGGTTTATTTTTTGTCAGATCAATGTATAAACATATGTTTAGAAAATATGAGGACAAGGAAAACATGCACATTTGGAAGTCCAAAATCCATCTTAAGGTCAAGATTTTCATGTGGCTAACTTTACATAATGCTATTTTGACCAAAAAACAACTTGATGAAAAGGGAGTCCTTCTTGTGGAGCATTTTCCATAACTATTCTGTAATTCCTTTTTTGGTAACTGGGTGCATTTGAAAAGAAAGGGTAATAGTACTGGATGAGCTAAAATCTAACATACTTATTAATACTTGTATACAGACATTCTAACTTTGGTATGTTAAGTTAATAATTGTAGAATGTTAAAATTTAGTATCCCTCGTTTTTATTTGCACACGATTTCATAGTCTTAGCAATTGTGGTTTATCTAAGGCAAAATATTGCTTTTCTATTTTGTGGGTTTTTATCTTATTGGCAGCCACTGTTGTTCTGTGCCTCCTTGATGGATTTGATTGATATTATTTAGTATTATGTGTCACAGTTTAGCATGCAAGCTGTGGTGTCTACTTGAATTAGCAATGTAGTTAACTTTTGGAAAACATTACAATATGAACACAATAGTATTAAGTATTAAAAGGAAAAATGGAAGCATGAAGGCACTAACCAAATCTTTTGTTGAACAATATAGAGCTGCAAAGATGAGTGTAGGAATTGAGGCGAACACGACTCTGAATTTCCCTGGGTAGTCAAAATGAGACATGAATACATGATTAGTATAGAAAACATAAGTATTCACATTCTAAATTTTCATAGCAATGCCAAACTAAGATGACACAACTGCTATACAAAGATGACACTTTATTTATTTGACTATATTACATTTAAAAAGTACTCCTATATCAGAGCTACATTAAGACGCGCATAACTAAAATCCGCCTACAAGCTATGTTATCAACACAAAGCCAAGTTTATATTATATGCAGAATAATATAAATGTCAAGGATGAATTAGCAGAATTATTTAGGAAAAAAGTGGTTGGTCATATATAACATCAAAAGGCCACCCAAACCACAGGGTCACTTTTGGGTCAAACAATTAGCAAAGACCGAAGAGAGTGGGAGTCATATCATGAAACAAAGAAAAATGGTGAAATGGTTTGGTGCAAAATATAAGTACCATAGGACTGAAACGTACTGCATTAGCTTTAAATTTCTACCATGATATACCATTTGGAGTACACTTGAACGTAGCAAATCCAATAATATAATCATGGGGCTACTAGTAACTGCTGAAATTAGGAATAATCACAATGGGAGGTTATACGCCAAACACACAAAAAATCCATTCAGGAGCACACAGGGTTAAGTGTGAGACAGATACACAAACCTCTGGACCACCGCCAATATCCATTTTCCCAACTTTGCTCCCACATGGCATCACACGCTTGACACTAAAAAACAGGAAGATTATAAACATCAAACAATTCTTACTAATAAATATATAACATTAACCCTGAAAAATAGGAAATATATAACATTAGGAGAAAAACTTACTCATTTGAGTTGGAGTCAAAGCAATGATCAGCTGATAAAAAGTACCTTTGATCCTAAGCAGATTCTCGTACACAATGTGAATCACCGATAGATGCTACAGTCACAACCCACTTGTCTATTATCACAAATGTCAAAGTTGTACTAGAAGTTTCAGCTGAAACAGTGAAGAAAACGTCTCAGAAATATTGAAACATGAAAAGGTAGTTAACAAAGGAAACTCTGACTATAAACAAAGCTCTCATATGTTCTGCTCCCACTGGTAAACGTGTGTCTGCCTAAGAAATATATGCATGTTTAAAGACGAATTAATTATATGAAACATGTCGTCGAAATTGTCAAACATACTTACCCATAGCCTAGAAATCTTTATCGGTCTTGACGAACGCTACAACAAGCGCACGTGGGAGCACGACAAGCCACTCCACCCTGCAAAAACATGTTGGAATGGCACACAAGACATTGTTCAACATATTCTCCCTTGCGTATATGGCAGCTATAAATCAACAAAGCACAATGGGAACTGTAAGATGGCTATCAGAAGAAAAAAGAATCAGCCATCAACGGTATACCATCATCAAGCTACCGCCAAAACACAGCATGAGATGAAATTTGATATGTTTTTTTCATAACGCCATATAGTTAAGATGTGATGCTTAGGATCAAAGGTAAAAATTGTTTTTTCAGTCGTCATGCTCCACCATGCATGCACTGGGCTATCGCATACAAAACAACGCAACAACTATTTCTATTCTCTTAAGAAAAAAGAGGCGAAAAGCCGAACAAGATCTATACTACCTACAATCTGCTGGACAAAGGGCAATGTGGTTACCGTGAAGACGGAGAAGGAGGTGGATGGGTCCCCGGGAATGTGTTGGCATGCGTCGACGAGGAGCAGCTCACTGTAAGGTCAAGGCATTGTAATGAGATTATCCCTATTGAACGAGCATCCAAGCATGTGCAAAATGAATTTTATGATATACACTGTGAAACTAAAAAGTAAAATGCAAGTGTATGAAAACAAAAGGTATAATCAACAAGAACAAAGGACCTGAACTCATACAACCTGTACACTACAACATCCAGCGCTTACATAGTTCCGATCTGATAGTTGAGCAATCACTTCCCACTATGAGGAGGAGCTCTGAACGAGCCATGTGAGCATTTGCTCGAATAGGTGGTGAGCAAGAGGCGAAACACACCAGATTGGCGAGCGCAAGGTGGACGAGGTGTAGCTGTAGTATTCAAAATTCAAGAAAAATAATTAACACGAATAAAGAACAAGTCCAATAATCTTGTATTTAATTATATGCACACTTGAATTACTATAGTACAATACCCGTGCATTGGGACGGCATACAATTTAATTGATAAGGGACTCAGTTCATAGCAACGACATACAATTTATTTGATGAGTGACTCAGGCAATAGGGATTCACAAACAGGAACAAAGGGTGTAGAGTTCGCATAAAGACTTAATACTCTGATTTTCGAACACTTTTAAGAGCTATCCGTCATAATATCATTTGGGGCAGCAGCTGCACCCACCATTATGTTACATGGAGAACCAAGTAAAGAATATAAGAGCTTACCAGGTAAGTAGTAGGAAAAGCAACACAAATTAAACGCAACCACAAAATCTTAGCTTGTTTCTTCATTATAAGAAAACTATGTCATTCCATTATGTTAGATTGTTGGATCAGAAACAAGCATCTAAATTTGGTATACCGACAGGCGACAGCCCCTCAGCGCATAGTGGGTTGAGGCATTGCATCAAACGCTTCAAGGGCAAACAAGCATAATGGAAAGCCAGACAGCACCGGAACGATCAGGACACGAGGATCTTACCAGAGACTACGACGTAGCGGCAGCGGCACCCTCCTCGGCGACGGCTGCCGGCTTCACTCGATTTCCAGCGGCACCGGGCACCCTAGAATTTCGAGGAGCTGGCTCCCTAGAAAACGTGACAGATGTACGCTGCAAATAATGGAACAACAAAAGGAGAGAATGCCAGGCTGAAATGCAACATTATGACACTCATGTATGTTGTACCATAAAGCGTTCCACTGGAAATGCCTTCTTGGCAGGGCAGATTTATTCTGATTATATGTTTACTGGAATTTTGACAAGATCTTCTCAGGCGAGACATCAGCTACGGCTACCTGAATACTTGTTGTATGTTGCATGGGAGGACTCTGAACATCATGAACTCATGGAGGAAGCTCGGACTACCTGCTACGGGGAATGTTTTGGAATGCTCCGTCTGTCGGGATCGCGCCACAAAGGTCGTTGTTGGAGAAATCTCTGCAGAAGCACAAAAGAAGAAGAATGTTAAGGCATGGCTGAACTGGGTTCGCCGCAACTGCTAGAGTCACCGTAGAGAGCAAAATGCAGCTGCACAGCTCACGTAGATAGTACTCACACAATTCCAAGATTGGGCAGCCTAGCAAGCTCCCTTGGGATCGGCCCCTTCAGGCGATTGTGATCCAAACACCTGCCGACAGAGTTGAAGAAACGTTCACGCAAGAACAGAACCAATGGCAACTGACGAAACTAACCATTGTATTCCCGGACTCACAGGAACTTCAGGGACTTGGCGTTCCCAAGGGCTGCGGGTATAGCTCCTGAGATGCTGTTTTGGACAGGTCCAGGCTGATCAGGTTCGCCAGGCTACCGAACTCTGATGGGATTGGTCCACTGATGCTGTTCCTGAAAATTTCACTATTATTCAGAATTTCAGGGGTCAGTGATACTGATATCTCGTTCACTGACATGTACAGTACAGTGGACAGGAAAAATTTTCAGGCCCAAAGCACAGCAGAAGGATCAGAAGAGCAAACATGTATTGCAGCTGATCCAGTTGTCCCAGCTCGGGTGCCAGAGGACCCAACTGGTTCAGTCTCCCGAGATCCCTGTCGACAAAGATGCAGTTTAGAGCAAACAAATCGAGTAGTAGTAGTAGTTTTGCAAAATGCTTGTATACAGCAGATACAATCATAACAGTAGAAAGGAATGCAATTCTAACTATGATGTTTTCTTCAAATTAAGATCTCAAACAAATACAATCCTAACTACTCTGTAAATTTTGAATATCAGTAAATTCAAAATGTATACGTATGCGGTTGCAAAAAATAACACCAACTGAATTATGTAGAAAGTGTTTTTTAAAGATAGCGTTGATTTTATAACCGTTGATATGGTAATGTTATAAATCTATGCTCAAAATCTACTGTGAAGAATTTCCTCCTTCGCCTTCACCTAAAAGTAAGAATAGAAACAAAGTAGAGAGTTTTCACTAAGTAGAACCAAGGTACACCCTGTTGGAAATAATCATGTCCAGGTGCATGTTAGTGTCTAGGTTCATAATATTTACTTTAGCTAAATTTCAGCATGGAGTAATAGGTAGTAATAGGCTGATTAGTAGGGTAATATTCTGCATTTATTAGGGGCCATCACAGCCTGATTTGTAGCTCACATTAGCTATATTTATTAATAGAAGAGAAAACCAGAAAATGTTAAGTCATCCTAGCCACCAAAACACTTGTGCTCTTGTGTGATACTCTGTTCCTGTGTCCTGTTGAAGGCTTTAGGCCTGTCACACCCTCCAAATTGAATATAAGTCATTTTATATTTTCATACTTTTTAAGTGTAAATCATCAGAGTTTCCAGACAACTGGCCATAATTTTATTCTCCACGCTTACGCCATTTTTTTCTTGAACACATAGGAAAGCTACATATCATTTCATTAAAAGAAAAGTAGAGTGAAGTACAACGCACACCTCAGTGCCACCACCAACAAAGCTACATATTACAGTAACTCAGGATACAAGAGAAGAACGACCTCAGGTAAAGGGATTAAGTCACCCCCTCATCATATTGCCTATATCAAGGGCACACTTATGCCTTTGCTAACTGAATGCTATCACCTATGGTGGGGGTATCTTTTGCAATATGTAATAAGTGCACGGCAGTAATACCACTTCAATACTTCCTCAGTTCATATGCACAAATCTAAAACAACTTATGTTCAGAATCAGAGGGAGTAGGTACACAAATTAAATGGTCATTTTTTGGGGACAGTTTCTTAGCTTACATTATGGATCTTTGTTTTAGGCCTCCTTAGGAGGGTTTCCTTGTAACTGAGTCCATTTTAGAATTTGGACTATTTCTATTTTCTTCTTAATATCTGCACTTTCGATAAAACAAAAAATTAAATGGTCATCAATCTCGAACCTGGTACGGTTTGTAGTCCAGCTGTAGGGAACTCGATTTCCTGTATATGCATCACAGCCTCTTAATAGTTGAGACACACACAAAATAAAAAGAATTCAATTAAATTATCAGTTTGAAGCGAACCAGTAGCTGTTTTCCATCCTTGAAAGCTGATTCAGCAACTTCTTTAGCCTGAAATCACTACATGTGTATCCCATTAGTCATGCAATCTACTGTGAAAGATTTTCGTCTATTCGAGTAGTACATCTCACGTCGATGGGCGATTGGTGCACAACTGTCTACACGAACAAAATAGGCGATCCAAGATCGAAATCGAAGAGGGCGGCGGCAATCAAAAGACATGCAGGCAAGAAAGAAGCGGCTAGCGCGTCGTAGCACAGATCACTCACAGGCGGATGACGCGGTTGTCGCCGTCACACACGATGTGAAACCACGTGCATGGGTCCACCATGTTCGGGTCCCAGTCCGTGAGCGCGCCAAACTACTCGAGTGACAGCAAGTGCCTGATGTTAATTGAGTGAGCGAGTGAGAGTGTCTTCTCGGTTACCTTGTTGCAACCCAGCACGAGATCCTGCAGCGGCTTCATCCGCTAGCTGATCTTCTCCCTTCTCACATGAATTATCCATAAGAAGCAAGGAAAAAACTCAACACACGAATCTTTGTAGCTAGCAAGGATGACGATGCAAAGAAATAATAGTGCAACAGAGCCTTAGGGAAATGTACCCTCTCCACGAGGTTGTGACAGTCCATCGCCTCGCCATGCCTTGCTCGCCACGCCTTGCCCAGACATATGGATGTAGTCCTTGGGCAGCTAGGGGGCTTCGTTGCGCTGTCCTTCCCCTGCTTCTTTCCACCATTCTCGGGTTGTCCTCCATGCCACCACGCTTGGTCGATCTGCACCGCTTCCCATTGTATTCCCCCTGTAGAGAACGCAACCAGAATGAAATATTTTGCCCAAACCTGAACCGCCTAGGGAATTAAGGGAACCAAATTGCCGCCATGACAATGCAGTTGAGGAAGGGGTTTCCAGTGTCGATGACGACATCAATCTGGGGTGACCTGAAGGAGCCCGAGAAGCCGTCGCAGGGTATTCCTGTTCCTACTGGCAGCAGGGGAGTTGAAATCCGTGGGCGCGCGGTTGGAGCTCCCAGGCATCGCGTAATCGCCAACTCGTTGTACCCGAAGGCTTCGACGACGGAGTCGAAGTCGGTGGCTGGCGCGAGCGACATCGCCAGGTGGGTGTTTTCGTTTACCTATCCCACCCAGATCTGGCAGGAGTAGCGAGGTTTGGGAGGAGGACATACCGGGATCGAGGCGTAGACGTGGCGCTCCGGCGGTGACCAGGGCACCAAGGGCGGGGGCAGACGAAGGCGCAACAACCGGATGCGGAGGAAGAACGGAGACACGAGAGAGATGGACAAATGAGTGCGCGACGACGCGGATGAGGCGGGGATGCTGCTCAGCCAGATCGAGAACCCCGTCCGGCCGTGCCTATCGTGGGTGGATCTTGCCTTCCTCGGATTCGATTCCGTCGTCAGCTCGTCGTCGTCTTTGTGCTCACCGGCCAAGATGCGCGTTTCGACGCCAGCCCAACCATCCCGCCAGCCTACGCCGTCGTGGGCTTCTCAGCGCTGATGAGCATAGGAGGCAGGGGAGGCGATTACGGCGGGTCTGGTGAGGCGTGGGGACGGAGGACTCCGACGCCTTAGGGAGGTCCATGGCGAGGGGGAGGGTACGCCCTGCGGCGGAGGTGGAGGCGATGGGAGGCCATGGCGGCGCGGTCGTGCGGGGGAAGGTTAGGGACTGGGTGCGGTCGTGCGGTGGAGGGGGATGGAGCGTGGGAGACGCAGACGCACGATAGGACACGGACGGTCCAGATCGATGGATGGCAGAACGGCAGAACGAGGGGAGGCAGACTACCTTTACTGTCTTAATAGGTAGTAGAGATTTAGATCATGGCTACATCGGACAATGTTTTCTACTTATGTATCTATGTATATATATATCTCTCATATGTCGGTAAACTATCCATGACTAATCCTTAGCTGCCACACCCTAAATTTAAATACAATTTTTTGTTCCTGCTGATGGGCAACATTTGCCAGGTAATTACGGAAGAAAAAACACATGCTTATCAACTATTTTTATTCAACCAATTTCCTTTTAAAAGAGTATTTCTATAATGTTATTCCTATTAATGTTACAATTATATGCGCGCTCGCGCGTGCCAGTAACTAGTTAAGATTAGAGCAGGCAAAACGGCCGGGCACAAAGCATCCGCCTTTTGGTTGTCTAGGTCGCGCGCTACAAACACACGTACGGCATCTTAGCCCTACTTGTTATATATATATATGGTGTGTAGTCTGTTCGATGGAATCTAGCGAAGCACACATGCACCAACAGATTCCAAAACAGTGGTCTTTAGCGTGATCAGTTTAGTCTAATATGCAACAAGCACAGATGAATAATCTATCATACTCCACCATCAGCTACTGCCTAATTAATTAATGGCCTAACTAACAAAACAAACTCAATTAGATATATAATTGGGACGTCGTCGAGACACACTGTTGTTCAGGTGCAATGTTCCATGCACGAACCGTCAATAATGCATGCATATGCATGCATACTTGCTTCATTCACAGTGTGTGATTATTGTGTACCTATACGTGCATGAATAATCATTATTGGTGTATAGTGATTTTGAGTGTCTGAGAGCTTCTTAATCATATATCATAACAGCTACCTGCAGCATATTATATTTGCTAGTATCTACTTCATTCATCACTTCCTCACCTGATCTTTATAAACTACAAGTACAGCACGCAATATAGTCAAATGAAATTCAATTCGTAACAGGAGAATATATATCACCTAATTATTAGCAGACAGGACCCAGTTCCGTTCGGCGCTGCGCGTGATTGAATAATAATGTCACAAATTAATAATAATCAGTAGTGTGCTTGCTGCTAGTCTGATCAAAGCTATATATATAGGGCATGAACTTACGGTCAAGTGTTAGTTTGGAAGGTAGCAGGACACGTAGAGTGCGCCATAATTTATGCCTTTGATTCTTGGAACAAATTAAATGTCATCAGATGATAAGAACATCCTGGCCGCCCGGCCGGCACATGAAGCATTTAATAAATGTAGCATTTATTTCTACTTTGCACGCACACATGCATGTATCGAGGAGATAGATGTAGCGAAGCTAGTTTGATTAAGGTCAGAGGCGGGCACCGACTTTACTAGACAGAAAGGACTTGTGCAATGCTATAGCATTGTTTAGCCTCTCTTTTTGTCTCTTTGTCCTCAATGTCTTTACAAAAAGCTGTAGTACCTGACTGCCTGCGTTTACATCTTGTGACGCTATATGGCCAGCCCATAGAGTATATAGTTACGTAAAACAGTGTTGTAGACTATACTATTTATAGTAAAGTTTAAAATATAAGATAAGAACCAGTAAGATACTGAGATGGTCTCGTGCTCTGCTAGCTACTCGTCTTTTACAAGAAAAATGTGGTTATCACTTCCTCAATAATTTCAAATTTAACCAATTATATAAAAAATGTAATAATAATTATGGTACCAAACACTTATCATTATATTAATTATAAAATGCATTCCTATATTAAATGTATTTAGAGATATAAATATAGATAATATTTTCCGTAAAATTTATCAAATTTGTAAAAGATTGACTTGTCTCGATTCCACTCTCCGTCGAAGTCGTAAGTCACGGCATTTTTCATACAAAATATACGCGCTATATGGCAGACGTGAACTGAACCCTCGACTTCACTCTCGTACATATCATCCTCTACCACTCCATCTTTCACTTACTCTGTGTCTATATGGCAGTTTTATTTGTTGCACACATATTATAATCAACTGAGTGTAAACTGATTATTTGATGTCGTAAACGAATTCAAACAAAAAAGCTGTCAACTACAAAGTTAAATAACTTTTGAAGTTCTACAACTTTTATTTTGCTACATTTTTTATCCGAGGTCGTTTTGCAAAATTTGCATTTTTAAATTTGACAAATTCATATGCAATTTTTGTGAGATGAGATGATTTCAAATAGAAAAGTTTACAACTACAAAGTTTCATAATGTTTAAAGATTTACAACTTTTATGTTGGCGGTTTTTTCATACGAGGTCACTTGAAAAACTCAAATAAATTCGGGATAAAAATAATTTCTCGTGGCGGTTTCTTAAAAAACACTCTATAGAAATTGATTTCTACATGGGGTTACTTAAAAAAAACACATGTGCCTATAAAATCGTCTGTAAAAATATGATTTGTACAGACGGATTTCTTAAGTAACCGTCACTAAAAATACCGCTGTCTTTTGATAACCAAGGCCACCTGTAAAAATTAGATCTACCCTACCGCAGGCTTAAAGCTGTTTTCTACTAGTGCTTGGTTTGTGGTTGCCACGGCTGACATATCTATACATCTAATCTACTATATAACGTTCATGAATAATTGGGGTGCACACTAGTTAGAAAGCTATCTAGGTACATATATAACTACTATAGCCTATGACTTGTGCACTGATTCTAGTGTTCATTTAAGTGACGCATGATCGCTAAACGTGGCACTTACTACATCCATGCAATGTAAGTTGTTTTGAAGAATATCAACACAGTTTGATTTTTTTGGAGATTTGATGTTTGAGTAATTGTGAGATAAATTAGTAAACACTACCGGAATTTGGCTCTTTGCCGAGTGCTATATTCTTTGCCGAGTGTTTTATTTCGGGCACTCGGCAAAGAAGCTCTTTGCTAAGTGCCACACAAAAAACCCTCGGTAAAATAAAACACTCGGCGAAGAAGCTCTTTGCCGAGTGTTTTATTTTTGACACTTGGCAAAGAGTTTCTTTGCCGAGTGTCTTTTTTTGACACTCGGCAAAAATTGCCGAATGTGACAAATACAACACTCGGCAAAGAGCTCTTTGCCGAGTGTTTTTTCTCCAATACTAGGCAAAAACAATTTAAAAATCACATTTTAAAGTAGTAAATCAATTCAAATGAAAAAGTTTTCAACTACAAATTTGTATAACTCATCATGATGTACAATTTATATATTGAACATTTTTCATATGATAAAATAAAAACAAATTTGTTCATAAAACCTATATCTCTCTCGTAGTTTATGAAACTACGAGAGAGACGTATAGAATTTGTGCATATTGTTAGAACCATCAAGTGAGATAAACAAATGACCAAACAACCAAAATAAACTTTGTAGATCTTGAGAAGTTATAGAAGTTTATAGTTGATAACTTTTTCATTTGAAGTCATATTGTCAACGAAAACTACGTCTGAATTTAAAAAATTTAAAATTTGAATTTTGAAAACGACTTCGATAGAAAAAACCACCAACATGAAAGTTGTAGGTATTGAAGAGTTATGAAACTTTGTAGTTGACAATGTTTTGGTTTGAAATCATCTTGTTATGCAAAACTATGTTTGAATTTTGAAATTTGAATTTTTCAAACTGTCTCAGATGGAAAAACCACTAAAATAAAAGTTGTAGGTCTTGAAATGTAATGAAACTTTGTAGTTGATAATTTTTTGATTTGAGATCATCTTATCATTGAAAAATTCGTGTGAAGTTTTCAAATTTAAAATTCAAATTTTGTAAACGGTCTCGGATGTAGAAACTATTAAAATAAAACTTGTAGATCTCAAAAAGTTATGCAACTTTATAGTTGGTCATATTTTCAAATGAACTTATTTAGTGCCTTAAATAATCAAATTACTCTCAATTTGTTATAGTACATGGGGAATGAAAACGTAATATAGACATAATTGGTGTAGTAGTGTAGTGGTATAGGAGGGTATGCGCGAGAGAGGTTGCGAGTTTGAATCTCACCATTTACAAAACATATAAGTTTGATTTAAAATAATAGTGAAAAATGATAGGGCAATGGGTAAGGTAATAGATAGGGTTGGAGAGTTGTTCCTATAATTTTAAAAAATGTTTTGCTGTTTTCTTTTTAATTTTTTCGATTTTTAATTTGCCGAGTGTTTTTCTTTGCCGAGTGTTTTTTATACTCGGCAAAGTCTTTGCCGAGTGTCCGAAAAAAATCACTCGGCAAAGAACCCTTTGCCGATGAAATATTTGCCGAGTGTTCTTTGCCGAGTGTTACACTCGGTAAAGGCTTTGCCGCTCGGCAAAGAACGCGATTCCGGTAGTGAAAACAGTGGTGTGACAACCGTGAAACAATTTTCTTGATGTTATATATAGGGCCCGTTTACGACTGCTCCTCCGCTCTATGTTTTTTAGATAAACAAGTATATCTCTATAGAAATTTAGGTATTTTCAGCTTTTGACTGGGCTGCATCCCTTGCCTAGGCTACGTCCCTTGTCTATAAATAAATGAACAGTACCCCTGTATTATTCACGCTGATAGAAGAAATTGTATTGGCACTTTTAACTTCGAGCAAGCCGAAGGTACAAATATAATATATATTTTGTACCATTTTGTTAATACACAATATGGATTATAATATTGTTTTTGACTGTTGGAGGTTGGAGCTTGCTCTCAGTTGCAAGGGGATCCAACAAGGGTGAACAGTGATGACAACAGGGCACTCGCGCTAGATGGCAAAAGCTCCGTTAATCTGGCCTCTCACGGGCACTGTGCAGGGGTATTTATAGGTACCTGAGCGCGCAGCACCTCGAGCTAAGGACGCATGTGCCCTCAGGTACCTAGGTTATCCCAAGAATATTCCCACAAAGCGGGGTTACAGACCGTAATTACAGAAATGCTTTTACAAAGTAGGCCCGTAACGCGCGGCGGCCAAGCGGGGCCCGTTACGACGGGCCGGATTGCACGTGGGCCTCCGAGCTGGACGAGGCCGCGCCGTGGGATGCCCTTCGTCGCCAGTCTTCGCCTAGAGCGGAAGAAGTGAAGGGCGCCCCCGCCTGTTTTGTTTCTGTCAGTTCAGCTGCTGCAGCGAAGGCTTCGAGCGAAGGGTGGCGCCTTTGCCTTTGCCCCAACATTTGCCCTCCGAGGGACCAGTTCGACAAAGTCACCTGGTGCCGAAGACGTCGTTAGATGGCGGAGACGCTGCCCTCGCTCGAAGTGGTTCCGCGGGGGTTTTTGATGTGACCGTTGATTGACGGCGTATTGTTGGATTGCGGGTTTCCCGAAGTGCCGCGCCCTGTTGGATTGCGGGTTTCCCAAAGAGCCGCGCCCTGTCTATAAAAGGGGGCGGGGGTCGGCGCTTTTTGAACTTCACCTTCCGCGCTCCGCGAAAACCCTAGCCGCCCTTTCCGCCGTCTTGCTGCTCGTCTGCCTGCCGCGGTCTTGTTCGCCGGAGATCTGGCTCGAGTGAAGCAGACCGCCCGCCGCCGCCGACGGTACGTTGCGATGCTGTCCTCGTCTTCTTCCGCTGCCGCTACGCCGCCGGCCGTTCCCTCGCCGCCGGCCGCCGCCTCGTCTGAGGAGACGCTGAGTAGCTTAATGGCGGAGGAGTTGCACGCCGGCGACTCTGTTGATTTCGGCGTATCGCGGATGTCGTCGGCCCGCGTGCAAGATATGCAGCGGTTGGGTTACTTCGGCGGCGGAGTTGGTCGAGTCCCGGGGACGGAGGAAGTCCCCGAGCCAGAGGGCGAGTTGGTCGTTTTCGAGGCGTTCTTCGCCGCCGGACTCCCCTTGCCCGCGCACCGATTTGTTGGCGATGTCCTGCGCAGGTTCAACGTTCAAATACACCAGCTGACACCGAATGCCATAGTGGCACTGTCGAAGTATGTCTGGGCGATGACTTCGTACGGCGGACAGCCATCGGTGGAAGTTTTTGCGAAGTATTATTGTTTGCATTGGCAGAAGAGGATGATTGGAGGCGAAGTCGCTCAGTTTGGATCCTGCACATTCACGCCGAAGACCGGCAAAACCACGATGCAGGTAGTCGAGTTGGTTCCTTGCGCCCGCAACAAGTGGGGCAACTGGAATGAATTTTGGTTTTACGTCGCTGAGGGTACCGTCGAAGGCCATGAGGGACTCCCCGTGTCCGCGATGTGTTCTCATTTTTACTCAGCGTATCCGCCCTTTGAAGTGGCGGAGGAGGATGAGGACGAAGGGGCTCTTCGGTGCGCCGCCGGCCTGAGCAGTGGGCGCGACTTGGTTGAAGAGTTTGTGGCGTACGGGGTGTGGCCATTGGCGCGTGGCTGGGCGTTGGGCAAAGTATGCCCTCGCCAGATGCCTTTTCATGGTGGAAGGGTGGTGTGGAGTCCCGCCTTCGCCCTGAATCTGCAAAGTCGCGATCCGGCCGCCGTTGTGCATGAGGCGGAGGATGGGGCAGTGCGGCTTGTTGGACGCTACGTGCCGAGGACAGAGGGCCAGCGCAGCTGGGATATCCGCGGGTCGAATGACCGCTTGAACAGGGTTTTTGAATTAAATCAATTGCCATATGACGGCTACCCTGGTCAAGACGATGTGGACCGCCGTGGGAAGAGACCGGCGGTGGAGACCGGAGACGACCCTGCGCCGGCGGCCGCCCCGTCCTCTAAAAAGAGAAAATTAGGTACTGCTATGGGAGGACTTGGGGTTTCTGATCGTTTTGCTAGAGAGTTGACGAAGACGTGCGCGGCCCCGGGGGAAAGGATGTCTTCGCCCGAGCTCCGGGAGTCTTCGGCTCGGATGCTGAGGGTTACCGGGGGTTGCTGGCCTAGGAATGTTCCTGTCCCCCGCGCGGTTGGCGAGGACTTTTTTACATCTCGCATGGTTCATGAATGGAGGGTATTTCCTTACGGGCGAAATATTGCTGCTGTTGTGTCAGCAGTGATGGAGAAGGATCGCCAGGGAGCTGCACAAAAGCGCCAGGCGGCTATCAGGCTCGTTGAAGCCAGGCCGAAGAGGCAGCGGGGACTGCGAAGGCTGCGGCCTCCGGTGGAGGCCGGCCGCCGCTGGCGGCGAAGTCGAGCGTCCCTGCATCTAGCAAGGCGCCGGAGGCAACGGCAGGCGCCGAAGGCTCGAAGTCGGCGAAGGCGGTGCCGCCGTCCAGCGGAGTGGCGGAGGTCGCGAAGGCGGCCCGAGCGTTGCCGTTGGCGGGAAACGTGTCGCCGACTTCGTCACCGATATTAGTGTGGGCAACTATCTCGGTAGTAGGTCGTTGGCTTTTTTTTTAAGATCGGTTCATTGGTACGCTGCAGGGCTGGGCGAAGGCCAACTTGCTGTGGTTGCGCCTGGCACGGCGACCACGACGGCTGCCGCAGCGCCGAAGGCGAAGGGCGGAGCTCTTAGCGCCGGAGGCGAGGCGTCGGCCCTCGCGGTTGTCATGGATGAGGCGAGCGCTGCGTCCCGCCGGCTGGCGGAGGTGACGGAGGCGCTACGTCAGGTCCGCTGAGTTGGACCTCGTCCCCCCCCCCTTTTTTTTGGGACCGCAGTCTTACGATTGCTCTGCAGGTGGCTGACTTCGCTAGCCGCACTGCGTCGGGGGCCCTCACGGCAGCCGTGACTGCCGAATTCGAAAGACTTCGGACACAACACGCTGACGCCGTCCGCGAAAAATCGGCCACCGACAGCAAGTGCCGCAAGCTGGCGGACAAGGTGGCCACACTGGAGGACGAGAAGGCCGCCCTCCGTCGCCAGCTGGCGGGGGAAAGGAGGGAGACCAACGAGGCCCTTGTCAAGGCGCAGGCTGCGCAGGCGGAGGCCAACCTGGCACGGGCGGAGGGCAATCTTGCCAGGGAGCGTGCCGAGCAGTTGCAGGAGCGGCTCACCGCCCTGGAGAGCCGCGTGAAGGGGGCCGAGGCCGCGGCACGAGCGGAGGCAGAGCGGACGCGCCAACTGCTCGTAGATACATACCGTGGCCTGGGCGCGGGGACCGGTGAATTCGAAGTGCCGGACCAAGAGCCCAGACTTCGGTGCCTGGAGTGGGTGCAGGAGGAGTTGCAGGCGCTCCCCTCTGTCGTGGAGGGGTTTATGGCGTATGCCTCCCTGGTCACCTGCGAGGGGGCGATGAACGCGCTCTCCCGCGAAGGGTGCCGGCACTTCGAGGTCTTAGACCAAGTCGAAGAAGACTTTGAGCAAGATATCTTCAAGGTCGAGGACCCCGTAGTGAAGGATTCTGCTGGAGCTATCTTCGACCGGCTGTGGGGTCCACACGGGCGCGAGGTGGTCAGGGAGCACGCCGAGACGGCGAGGGCTCAGGTAACGTTTTCGCTTGTTTGGTATTTGTTGGACGTGGGCTGTGTGTGTGTTTGATGAATTTTGTGTGTTTTGGCTTAGGCGGCGCGTGGCGAGAGGGTCGACGACTTCGGGGCGCTGAACAGCATGCTGGCTGACCCGGAGTCGACCCCGGCGGGGGCTGTGTCCGGGGTCGCCCTGGCGCCGACCCCGGCCGCATCCGCTGCGGCCGGCGAAGGCCTGCCCCCAGAGGTCGCCGAAGGCGCGCCTGATGCTTCTGCAGCTGCCACGCCGAGTGCTGAGGATCCCGCAGCGGTAGCGGCGGAGATAACAGCGGAAGCAACGGCGGATCCAACAGCGGAGGCTCCCTCAACGTCAGGGCCATCGCAGGTGGCGTAGTAGGTGTAGAGGGCTGGGGAAGTTTGTACATGTTACTGAATTTTGGTTGCTGCGCAGGTTCAAGATTTTGGGCCTGCGCACGCAACCGCTACTACTAAATTTTTGGCGACTACGACCGTGGAAGATGGTAATGAATGTGGTGGTTCTGCATCTGAATTTTTTGATTGTGCTGACTCTGGGAGCTCGATTGAGTGGACTGAGTCGTCGGAGGACTTGGACTACTTCGCGGCCTTGGATGTGGCTGCGACGGAGGCCTCGCCGCACACCGCGGATGCAGGAGATGTGCCAGGTCTTAGCACCGGGCGACGGCGGCGAAGGGCAGTTGCGAAACGTAGAGTTAGTGGGGCGGAGGGGGCTCGGCTTCGTGTGAGTGGGGCTGGTCGGCAGGAACTGCTGTCTTTGCCGACCGCCGAGAATATAGGTGAAGGGGAACTGCGAAGTCTTTTTGCGGGTGAGGAGCTCAGGATAATGTTATTTAATTATAGGGAGATGGGAATTATTCCTAAGGTTGAGCCGATGTAGAATGTGGTGCCCTCGCTTGTATATGTAGAGGCTTGTATGATGAAATTGTGTGCCCTCGCGTGCATATGTGTGTGCGAAGGCGTTGTGTACTTTGTCTGGTTTGTTTTGTTGCGCTGTGTTAGCGTGACTAAAGTTGGTCTTGGCGTGGACGGTTTGATGTTGTCGTTTCTGCCTTTGTTGTGCTAGTCCGGTTGCACCCTTAGGTGTCTTCTGCACGGATAGTCTTCGATTTTTTCGCACTTGTTGTGCTAATCCGGCTGCACCCTTAGGCGACTTCTGCACGGATAGTCTTCGCGGTAGACTTAGATTTTTTCGCACTTGTTGTGCTAATCCGGCTGCACCCTTAGGCGACTTCTGCGCGGATAGTCTTCGCGATAGACTTAGATTTTTTTTCGCACTTGTTGTGCTAATCCGGCTGCACCCTTAGGCGACTTCTGCGCGGATAGTCTTCGCGATAGACTTAGATTTTTTTCGCACTTGTTGTGCAAATCCGGCTGCACCCTTAGGCGACTTCTGCGCGGATAGTCTTCGCGATAGACTTAGATTTTTTTTTCGCACTTGTTGTGCTAATCCGGCTGCACCCTTAGGCGACTTCTGCGCGGATAGTCTTCGCGATAGACTTAGATTTTTTTCGCACTTGTTGTGCTAATCCGGCTGCACCCTTAGGCGACTTCTGCGCGGATTTGTCGCACGCGAGGGTAGCTAGCGCTTAGCCTCACGGTGACCTCGTGTTGGTCGAATGTCGAAGACCGTCGTCGCGGTCTTTTTCGACGCATGTCTTTGCGGGGGATTTTTCACACATATATTACATGGCTCCGCCTCGTTAAAAACCTCACCCCCCGGGAGGAAAAGAGTGCGGGCCGGTACAAGATTGTTTTTGCGAATTACAAGGGCGAAGACAGCCCTGAGGAATCAAACAAAAAATTTGCGGAGGTTGTCGATGTTCCAGGAGTGCTCCAGGTCCTCGCCGTTTGGCGTTGTGAGCCTATAAGCGTTGGGGGAAGCTTTTGTCCTGACGATGAAAGGGCCCTCCCACCTAGGCTCCAGCTTGCCCTTGGACTCCGTCCGAGCTGTTCGAATGAGTACGAGGTCCCCCTCGCTGAACTCCCTCGGGATGACTGAGTGGTCGCGCCAGGCTTTGGTCTGGGCTTGATATTTGTTCAGGGCCTGTAGGGCGAAGACACGGTCTCCGTCGATGAGATCCTTTGAAGTTGGCTCGTCCACATCAGGGACGGCTGATGGAACTGTTCGCGGGGACCCGTGCTTTATTTCTTGCGGGGTCATGGCCTCCGATACGTATAGAAGACGGAAGGGAGTAAACCCGATCGCCCTGCACTCAGTCATGTTTAGTGCCCAGACTGCCTCAGGTAAGAAATCGGTCCATCTGCCCTTTTTTTCATCAAGGAGCATTTTCTTGATAGCTGTGAAGATTTTCCCGTTGGCGCGCTCCACGACCCCGTTGGACTGCGGATGATAGACTGAGGCGAAGGCAAGCTTGGTGCCAATGGAGAAACAAAAATCCTTGAAGTCTTGGTTGTCAAACTGCTTGCTGTTGTCGACTGTTAGTTCGGACGGTACTCCAAAGCGGCAAACGATGTTCTGCCAGAATAATTTTTGGGCAGTCTTTGATGTTATTGTAGAAACAGCCCGTGCCTCGATCCATTTGGTGAAGTACTCGACCGCGACGAAGGCGGTTCCCCTGAGCGGTGGGCAGGGGTCCGACAATGTCGAGACCCCAGCGCTGGAGAGGCCATGTATGGGCGATCAGCTTTGTATACTGCGAAGGGCCACCTGACCGAGGAGAAAACTTCTGGCAGGCTTCGCAGGACCGAGTGACCCGATTTGCGGCGCAGATCATTGCGGGCCAGTAAAAACCCTGGCGGATCACCTTAGCAGCTAGGGCCCTCGGCCCTGCGTGTGAGCCGCACGTGCCACTGTGGACTTCTCGTAGAATCTGCATGCCTTCGGCCTCGGTGACGCACTTAAGCATTGGCTGACTGACCCCTTTTTTGTAGAGTTGGCCTTCAATCAGAGCGAAGTCTCGACTTCGATGTCTGAGACGCTTGGCCTCACTGATGTCGGCTGGATGATAATACCCCTGCAGGAATAGGGTTATGGGTGCCCGCCAGTCTTCGGTCATGATAAGGTTGACTGTGCGGTGGCCCTCGCTGTCATTGGTTATTTGGAGCCCTTCGGGGCTCCGGACTGCTGGCGTGCCGATGATATGAAAGAACACGTCGGAGGGCAGAGTTTCGCCCCTGGCCGCGGCCTTGGCCAATGCGTCGGCCTCCTCATTCTTGGCCCGATCCACATGCTGCAAGGTGAACCCCTTGAACTGCCTCTCGAGACTTCGGATGGCCGCGAAGTACTGCATGAGCGCGGGGTCCTTGGCTGCATAGTCTTTCTCGACTTGGCCGGCAACTACCTTGGAGTCTGTTTTGATGATGTAGGTGGTGACTCCGAGGGCCCTTAGCTTGCGGAGGCCGAGGATGACTGCTTCGTATTCTGCTATATTATTTGTGCATCTGTCGGATTCCAGATTGAAGCTGAGTCGTGCTGCATATCTGTGCTTGACCCCGACTGGTGAGGTTATGACTGCAGCGACGCCTGCCCCCGCATGGCACCATGCGCCGTCGCAATGGATCGTCCAAGTCTTCTCTGCGGACAGATCTGGCTGTGTTGTTGGCCCAGTCCAGTCGACGACGAAGTCTGCCAGAACTTGAGACTTGATAGCTGTCCTGGGCTCGAAGCAGATGTGGTAGCCGGAGAGTTCGGCCGCCCACTTGGCAATCCTCACCGATGCCTCCGGGTTTCTGAATAATTCACCGAGCCCCCTGTTTGAGGTGACTCGGACCTTGAATGCTTCGAAGTAATGGCGTAGTTTGCGCGACGACATGACGACTGCGTAGGCAATCTTCTCCAGCTCTGTCATGTTGCACTTGGACGGTGTCAGCACTTCGGAGACATAATACACGGGGCACTGCCGGACCACGCCCTCGACAGTCTGCTCCTGCACTAGTGCCGCGCTGACCGCATGTGGCGAAGCCGCGACGTAGAGCAGCAGGGGGAGCGAGGGGTCGGGGCTGGTAAGGACGACCAACTCTGTCAGGTACTGTTTTAATGAGGCGAAGGCCGCCGCCTGCTCTGGTCCCCAGGCAAAGTCTTTTGCACCACGGAGTGTCTTGAGGAAGGGGAGACTTCGCTCGGTGGACCTGGAGATGAATCTGTTGAGAGCGGCCAATCTGCCTGTCAGGCGCTGGACGTCCCTTACGGACTGCGGAGGCGTCATGTCCAAGATGGCCTGAATCTTGGTTGGGTTGGCCTCGATGCCGCGGTGTGATACCAGGTAGCCCAATATTTTGCCCTAGCGAACGCCGAAGACGCACTTTTCTGGGTTTAGGCGGAGTTGTGCATCCCGCATGTTCGCGAATGTTTCGGCGAGGTCGGCGAGGTGGTCCTCCTTGCTCTTGCTGGCGACGATAATGTCGTCTACATATGTGAATATGTTTCTGCCAACCTGCCCCTCGAGCACTGTTTTGGTAAGCCTGGAGAAGGTGGACCCGGCGTTCTTGAGTCCCTCCGGCATTCTAATGAAGCAATATGTGCCGAAGGGTGTTATGAAGCTGGTGCTAGCCTTGTCTTCTTCCTTCATGTATATCTGGTGGTAATCGGAGAAGCAATCGAGGAGGGACATGACCTCGCATCCGGCCGCGCTATCGACTATTTTGTCGATCCGTGGCAACGAAAAATTGTCCTTTGGGCAGGCTTTATTGAGACTGGTGAAGTCGATGCACATTCGCCACTTCCCGCTCTTTTTCTGCACCATTACGACATTGGAGAGCCATGTGGGGTAAGCCACCGGCTCGATGAATTTGGCCTCCAGGAGGCGGTGCACCTCTGCCTTGGCGGCCTCCGTCTTTTCGTCGGACATCTTGCGAAGCCGCTGCTTTTTTGGCCGTACCGAAGGGTCGATTCCCAGACTGTGCTCAATTATTGAACGGCTGACCCCGACCAGATCGAGGGCCGACCAGGCGAAGACATCTTTGTTCTTGGACAGGCAGCAGAGGAGCTTTCCTTCTTCATGCGAAGTAAGGTCTTCGCTGATAATGACTGTCTGCTTGGGCGTGGCCTGGTCAAGGGGGACAGTCTTGGTCCCGTCGTGGCTCTGCAGCTGCGCCTTGTCATGTTGCTTATTGGTTGGGCTGGCAGTCGCGGGGGCTTCGCGTTGGGCCGTGAGGCAGTGCACGTTTCTTTGACCGGGCACGAAGTCCCGCTCTATGTTACGCGCAGTCTGTTGATTGCCGAAGACTGTGATAACGCCTAACGGACCTGGTATCTTCATACATAGGTACAGTCCATGAATGGCTGCTTCGAACTTATTGATGGAGCCCCGGCCCATGATGGCATTGTAAGGGTATACCATATCCACAATGTCAAAGGTTATTTGCTCGCTTCGGGCATTGGGTGCTACACCGAAGGAGAGAGGCAACTCTATTTTGCCGACGGGGAAGGTGCCTTTGCCGCCGAAGCCATACAATGGGTTGTCCGAAGGCTTAAGCAGGCTGTGGCTTATGCCCATGCGATCGAAGGCGTGGAGGAAGATGATGTCCGCCTGGCTGCCGTTGTCAACGAGGACCTTGTGCAGGTCCCAGCCTGCCACGCTGCAATTGATAACCATGGCATCGCAGTGGGGGGCGCTGCGCAAGTCTACGTCCCGTGCGTCGAAGGTTAGCGGTATGTGGGACCACTTTGTCTACACGACTGGGCCCGTGACGGCGACATGGTTGATGCTGCGGTAGTGGTCCCGCTTCTGCCGCTTGGTGTCGAAGTCGGTGCTGGACCCCCCAGTTATCATGTGGATGACTCCGCGATATGGTTGATCGGCGAAGTCTTCCTGCTTTGGGGCATGGGGGATGTTTTGATGTTGCTGGTGTGGTGGTGGGGGTGGAGGAGGTACGATTTGTACTTGCTGATGGTGTTGGTAAGCGTGGTGCGGTGGGTGCGGGGCAGGAGCGTGGATATATGGCGGAGGGGGTTGCTGGTAATTGTGCGCGACAATTCTGGGGTTGTCGGCTGGCTGCGCCCGTGCCATTCTGTCTCTGGTAGCCTTCGTTTCGGGGTAGTCTTTGGTTTGGTGGGCGCAGTCTTCGCCATGGAAGAGGCAGTAGAATCGGCGCGGCGGCTGCGCACGCCCTCGGCCCCTGCCACGAGTGCCGTTTCCTCAGCCCTGGGGGGGATATTCCTAGCGACGAGGGGGGTCGGCAGCGGGATGCTGGTTGGCGATGTTGTGCACCTGCTGCTGATTGCGGCCGTCTCGACCGGAGTCTGGCTGCGGAGTCCTTGTCCACGTGCGGCTGGACTGTGGAGCATCTTTTGGCTTCCTCTGGGACTCAATCTTGCGCTGGTGGAGCTCTTCGGATCTGGCGTACTTTTCAAACAGCTGATATAACTCTTGGAGGTTCTTTGGCGGATCTCTGATGCAGTGGCTGTAAAGGACGCCGGCGCGAAGACCACTGATAGCATAGTGGATGGCAATCTGGTCATCGACTGAGGGTAGCTGTGACTTGAGTGTTAGAAATTTGCGGTAATACTCCCTCAGGG
Organism: Zea luxurians; assembly: GCA_029449295.1. Lineage (NCBI taxonomy): Eukaryota > Viridiplantae > Streptophyta > Magnoliopsida > Poales > Poaceae > Zea > Zea luxurians. The sequence continues at coordinate 168,510 of JAOPSE010000046.1, forward strand.
TCTCCTTTTCTAGCTGCTTGCAGAGCGAAAGTTCGGCCAGGGCGTCGGTGTCTGGGCGGTACCCTTGGAAGTTGAGCAGGAACTTGTCCCGAAGACTTCTCCAGGAATCAATGGACAGCGGAGGCAACCTTGTGAACCAGGTGAGTGCGGGGCCCTCGAGGGCGATGATGAAGGACTTCGCCATTGTGGCGTTGTCCCCCCCGGACGATGCAACGACGACCTGGTAACTCATTATGTATTGAGCCGGGTCGGTGCTGCCGTTGTACTTGGGATAGGTCCCTGCCCGGAAGTTAGCTGGCCACGGCGTCACTTGCAGGTGAGGCGCCAGGGGACTTCGCTCATCGAGATAATTGACCCCTTGGAATGGCGCGGCGTGCGGGAAGGTGTGGTCGCGTTGAGGGAAACGCGGGTCCTCTGGTTGCGCGCGGTGTTGCAGGGGTGGCCCATGCTGCAGGCCGGGGTGGCCTTCGCGCGTGTCTTCGTCTTGTGCGCGCTGCTGGAGGGGTGACTCGTGCTGCAGGCCGAGGTGGCCTGCGCGCTGCATCAGCGCAATCTCCCGCTCGAGTTCCTGGGCCTTGTGCTCTTCGTCGCGTATCATTTGCCGCACTTTGGCTAGTGCGGACACACGTTGGCGCTTGGCCTCCAGTATCTCCTTCTGCCTCTGGAGATTGCGGTTCTTGAGGCGCAGGGCGCGCAGCTGTAGCTGTTCTTCTGCTGAGACGCCGAGGACCTCACCGTCCTCGGCGAGGTCCGCGCCCTCCGGTGGTGTGAAGCCTGAGGGTGGCTGCGGTTGTCCCTCAGGGTCGCAGGTGCGGAGGGTGTCGTCTTCGCATGCGCGAGGGACATCGTCTTCAGTGGCCTCTTGGTGGGTGGATTGGGTGAGGGCGAGGGCCTTGCCCTTTCTTGCGGCGAGCAGTGCTGCCTTCGCAGCCTCGTCAGCCTTCGGGTTAGCTCTCTTGGGTGCCATCGCGGGTGGTTTTCTCGTAGCACGAACGGTGGGCGCCAAATGTTGGAGGTTGGAGCTTGCTCTCAGTTGCAAGGGGATCCAACAAGGGTGAACAGTGATGACAACAGGGCACTCGCGCTAGATGGCAAAAGCTCCATTAATCTGGCCTCTCACGGGCACTGTGCAGGGGTATTTATAGGTACCTGAGCGCGCAGCACCTCGAGCTAAGGACGCATGTGCCCTCAGGTACCTAGGTTATCCCAAGAATATTCCCATAAAGTGGGGTTACAGACCGTAATTACAGGAATGCTTTTACAAAGTAGGCCCGTAACGCGCGGCGGCCAAGCGGGGCCCATTACGACGGGCCGGATTGCACGTGGGCCTCCGAGCTGGACGAGGCTACGCCGTGGGATGCCCTTCGTCGCCAGTCTTCGCCTAGAGCGGAAGAAGCGAAGGGCGCCCCCGCCTGTTTTGTTTCTGTCAGTTCAGCTGCTGCAGCGAAGGCTTCGAGCGAAGGGTGGCGCCTTTGCCTTCGCCCCAACATTGACATGTGATATAATATAAATAATTAATATTATGTTATATTGTAATGTTGTATCTATGAATAATGAAGACTTGTTCTTTAAGACCTTCGTCCGAAATTCATTATCCCTGAAAGAGGATAATGCCTCGAAGAACGAAGGTCCTTAATGTTTAACAATTGTGTTGCCTTGTTTTTGGTTCAGAGCAATCAAAAGCGAGTGACCAACACCCGCATAAGCAGTAAACAATAGTAAAAATGCACAAATACGAAGAATAGAATGACTCTACGGAGGTACTGATGCTTAAGGCATCAGTGGCTTCATTCGCACAAGCCTTCTCGTGTGTATGTTCGATGTAGCAGTACTAAGTCGATGCAGGAAGATGTACGCTGTGCAGTCCCACGAACGGTCGCCGAAAGAAGAACAACACACGTCACCCGTGGAAGACGATGAAGCAGCCGCTGGGTCAAATGGATCAAGTGAGCGGTCGCGAGTACGCTCCCCAAAAATCTGATCACCCGCACAACCATGCAAGTGTATCTCTGTGGACGGTGATTTCGGAGGCCTTCTGTCCCACTCTCTTTGCTCGCAGAAGATGGGATGGGGACATGATGTTTGCAACACGTGTGAGACATATATCGTGTGTACCTGGAAGAGTCCTCCCTCTCCATTCTTATAGGCAGTCAGAAGGAGGGAGAGGGACAACTATCACACTCGGGTTTCGGGGCACCAAGACCCGGGCGCGAACATAATCACCACGTGTGCTGGGACCAAGTCTCACACATATGATGACTCATGGTATAGAAACGAATGTCACATCTTTACTATATAATAGGAGTTCTGTACAAAATAAATAAATAAGTACTCCACAACCTATGTGTATATGCAGATGTAATTGCGGATATTACTCCACAACCTATCACACTCAATCAAAGATCCAAATCAGACAAGTATCATAAGAACAAGCACATAGATACCTATAAAATAGTTTTGTTTTTTTCTTCCTAAGAGTAGGTCTCCTATTCCTAAAGGTCACTTTAGGTACAGGATTTCAAAGTGTGAAATCCACTTTTGTCTTTAGAATGAAAAGGTAAGAGTAATCAAAGTAAAGCAACAGTAGATGAGAAAATATTAAGAAAAGTTTAGAAAGAATCAAAGTAGCAAAGGTAAGTAAGTAAGGGTTATCTAGTTCTATCTAGGTTTCATCCTACAGTCAACATCGCCCTGATACCACTTCTGTCATACCCGAGTTTCGGGGCACCAAGACCCGGGCGCGAACATAATCACCACGTGTCCTGGGACCAAGTCTAACTCATATGATGACTCATGGTACAGAAACAAATGTCACATATTTACTGTATAATAGGAGTTCTGTACAAAATAAATAAATAATCACATCATATGGAGACAACGATCCAGCAACCCAAAGTTGACATGGAGATGACGGTCCAGATCTCTCACGAACTCATCACATACGTTCATCACTCAACAAGTTGTGGGGAATAATGTGCATGAACTCGCCAAAGTTGGGGAGCTCATGTGAAGTGTAAGGCTTACCGAAGAGGATGATTAAAGCTAAGCATTGCTTTTAAAGTTGGTCAAAATTTTATTAGTAGTTACTAGGTATAAGTAGATACCAACCCAATTAAATAAGAGATCAAGATTAATAACAACACCCACAATGCAATGCATATGACAAATTAAGTTTAGTTCCATAAATTAATCATGTGAGGGTCCGAGCTGCTCATGACCGTGAGCACGGCTGATATACCAGTTTTACACTCTTCAGAGGTTGCACATCTTTACCCACAAGTCATGTTACCCATTTGCCATGGAGTTGATCGGACCCCATACACCTCTACCAAGGAAGCGAGGCAGGGTACCACTACGAGGCCTTTACAAAGTTCCACTAGCTTCAGAAAACCCGCTACAGTTTCTAGGAAGCTCCAATGCAGGGATCCCTCATCTGAACACCATCGCAGCAAAATAAGCCCAAGAACCTCCCTACACTGACCACTCCCCTACTGCCCTTGCCCCTTTTGGGTAAGATAGTCCTCCACTCCTAATTAGTCAGCCAAGGGTGTCCCATACCACCCTTGTGGTAGCACTATTTTTCCTAGGTGGTCGCTCCATGTTCCAATTAACAATATGATCTTGTCAAGAACAATAATTAAACAACAACATAATTGGAACATGATCATAATAAAACATTAGTTTCCCAAAACCAGGTAGAGCAATATCAAAACTACACAATAATTTCATCTGCTTGCAAGGTGCGGGATAAACAATGCTAGGGGAAACCTATTAGGTCCCATCAAATTAACTTGAGCATGTCATAGTGATTAATAACGAACATTATTAGGTAAAAAGGAGTGATCAAGGGCACAACTTGCTTGAGACTCAAGATCCAGGTACTAGGATGATCTTTAGATGACTCGTAACCTCGCTGCTAGGCGTAGCAATACAAACATACATGGTATAGGCAAACTTAACATTACCCAAACATAAGATCAAACTGCACAATAATGAACTACACGTTGTAAGGAGATCGTAGGTTCGAGATCCACTAAAATTAGAGTTACTGTTGAAGAGTTATGATTCCATGAAGATTTGCGTGATTAAATATTAAACTATATTATAAATTGGTTGATATACATCACATGAGAAAATACACTTCAAATAATTAATTTAACTTTAATCTAGATTATAACTTGTTTAGAAACCATATATTAGTCAAATTATAATTATAGACATGTCAACCTTGATCAGTAAAATAAATCTACTACTCGAAGGGTAAACAAATATCTAATTATAACATTATGTGATATAACGAAATAAGGTTCGCTAATGTGTAGAAAAGTTTATTACAAAACCAACACAACTGGAATGGACCAAAACGGGGTTAAAATGGATTAACTATGAATTTGCTAAGTTTCTGGATTTCTTTTTATGTCATAAATCATTTTCTTTACTAAATTATGCTTTCATCCAAAATTCTAGTCTAGGGCACCATTTAGGAGAAGTTCAGGGTGCCCTGCATAAATTTTAGGACCCAACCGTAACGTTTTATACCCATACCCGGACTGTGGGCTGATTCTCCTGTATCCCAGGGTCTCTTTTATAAATCTACCACAGTGAAGGGTTATCAGGTGATCCTATCTGCCCGATCCACTATCTACGTCCCCGATTAGATTTTCTCCACATCGAACCAGTATGCCATACTGACCGCGCGATCAAAGATCGATGATCCCGATTTTATTTTAGCCCGTTCTATTATTACCCTTCCGATTCGATATTGATGGCCAGGAGCAACGACCCACACATCTTCTATCCACAGCATTACTCACATCTAATCTCAGTCGGCACATCCACCTCTCTATGGCTCCGGTCTCGTCCCCTTCCTCCAGCTACCGAGCACGGCGGTGCGCTCAGCCGTCGGTGGCGCCATTGCCGACGCCAGACTATGAGCTCCCTCAATGAATCCCCTTCAGATCGAGTCGAGCTACACAATGCTGAGACTAAGGCGAGTAGTTCTAGGGCCCTCTTACCTGGGGTTAGGACGACGAGGCATCCCGCTCACGTGTTCTGCAACTCGATAGTTGAGGGCATGCTCCGATGACAAATTTCACAAGCGCTAGTCAATACACACACGTGGAGACAACCCAAGGAGGTCCCTCATACTCCGGCGATGCCCTAACACTACCCACCAGGACCAGAACGACGGTGCGGGATTGAGTTGTCGTCGATGGCGGCCCATGGCAGTGGTATTGCTCCGGTAAGCAATACCCAGGGTTCCTGGCTTCCACTCCGTTAGGCACAACTATGAGTGCCTACCGGTGACTCAGTGAAGCACCACTGCTGGCCTTCAAGAGCCCGTCATTGGTAGAATCTACCATGACGGCATCACTGTTCATCGTTACGCTCTGTGCGACAGTAATAGGAGACCAGCGTGGATGGAATGGAGGAGGAGGGGTGGCGCTCGAATACTTATAGTCTGGTTAGTTGGGATCTTAATTGAATCCCGAGTTCCCACCTCTCCAGATTTCACAGTGGCCAACTAGCTCGGACTCGCGAGGGAGAAGAGACGTTCTGGTGAATGGGCCCCATTCGTCATAGGGTCAGGATGACATCACGGATGTTGTCATGGTGACATCAGCGCTTTAAAGTATATTTTCCTGTGGCGATAGCGCGCGTGAGGCCAATGAATGGCCCCTACATGGCAACACGGGATAGGGGAAGCGGGCCACCGGTGGAGGGGAGAAGAAATTGGCTTTGGGCCAGTACAGGGGGTTTTGGTCCACCAACATTCACGGCTATACTTTTTCCTCTTTTATTCTTTTTATTCTTATGTTCCAATTTGATTCAAATTTGGTTTTCACTTGTTCAAACTTTGATTGAATGCACAAAAAAACCCAGCATGACATGCAGTAGAACTATTCTTTTATCATATATCCTACTTTTTATAACACTTTTGCATAAAGAAATAAGTGTCCCTTTTAAGAAAGATAACTTTCTAGTGTATGAAATACTTTAGAAAGCACTTACAATTATATATACTTCACAAAGGAAGAATTAAAATCATATGGGGATATCCATAAACCTTTATTAGAATTATATATATTTGTTTTGGAGATATAATTTTATGAACAAGAAAATTATTATTAAAAAGGTATTTTAATTTGAAATCTTTGGAGAATTTTCTTTAGCTCCCAGAATAACATCTTGGGTGTTACAAATTCTACCCCCCTTATAAATAATCTCGTCCTCGAGATTAGTAAGAAAAGGGATTAACCAGTTTGGTTTGAAATTTAACTTCCCATTTGATATAGAAATCAAAAGTTTCGACTCAAGTCTTTAATACTAGTTAGTAGGTAATTAGAAAAAAATTAGACATATTATGTCTAGCCATCTTATTAGGTTAGAGGAGGTACGGTTATAGCAAGTATAGGTCGTGGCAAGGAAGAGTATACTAAGGAAAGACTTCCTCCCAAACTGTGGATCTTGATTTCCCCTTGAAGTTAGATTTGACTCATCTCCTCCCTTGTCAAGGTTGAGCTCTTCTTTTCAGACCTTGGTGTCTTCATTCTTGGGTTGCCATCAAAGTTAGGGACATATGGTTAAGACAGATTTGTGGGTGACAAGTAGGTAGAGCGGCTAGTTTAGTAGGTGTCTTATGAGTTAAATGAGATTAGTCAGAATTTGGTTTGGTTGTTTGCTTCTAGATTGGCTGGATAGGTTATGTAACCTATTATGTAGGTCAAGTTGTTGTTCATGGCCGAGTTGTTCTATGGCCCCAAATTTAGGTTAAAATAGGTTTATAGGAGTAGGGTCTAATCTTTTTTACTAGTATTAACTAACATGTTTAAGTAACCCACATTAGATTTGATTATATTAGATATGATCTAGATTAGATCGGTATGACCAGTTTAGATTAGATAAGATCTAATTAATTTCGATTAGATCATGGTCGTTATACTAGGATGAGATAAGCAAAGTGGTTGGGATAAGTATGCTTATTAGGACAAAATAAATTTATAAGAATAAGATAGAATCTTTTGAGATTAGTTAGATCTATTAGGATAAGATAAAATCTTCTCAAGATAAGATAAGTCTATTAAGGCAAGGGAGTATTTTTTAAGATAAGATGGACCTATTAAGCTTGATATATTTTAGTGGGGGATAATCTAAGTTGTCTAGTTACCTTATAGACATTATTATTATTATTATTATTATTTTGCCTATGTGTATATGCAGATGTAATTGCGAATATTACTCCACAACCTATCACACTCAATCAAAGATCCAAATCAGACAAGTATCATAAGAACAAGCACATAGATACCTATAAAATAGTTTTGTTTTTTTCTTCCTAAGAGTAGGTCTCCTATTCCTAAAGGTCACTTTAGGTACAGGAATTCAAAGTGTGAAATCCACTTTTGTCTTTGGAATGAAAAGGTAAGAGTAATCAGAGTAAAGCAGCAGTAGATGAGAAAAGATTAAGAAAAGTTTAGAAAGAATCAGAGTAGCAAAGGTAAGTAAGTAAGGGTTATCCAGTTCTATCTAGGTTTCGTCCTACAGTCAACATCGCTCTGATACCACTTCTGTCACACTCGGGTTTCGGGGCACCAAGACTCGAGCGCGAACATAATCACCACGTGTCCTAGGACCAAGTCTCACTCATATGATGACTCATGGTACACAAACAAATGTCACATCTTTACTATATAATTGGAGTTCTGTACAAAATAAATAAATAATCACATCATATGGAGACAACGATCCAGCAACCCAAAGTTGACTGGGAGACGATGGCCTAGACCACTCACGAACTCATCACAACATCCTCCATGTGCCTCATCCTACGTTACCTGTTCTTGAGCTATGGGGGGTGTGAGACAACAAGGGTGAGCTCACATACGTTCATCACTCAACAAGTTGTGGGGAATAATGTGCATGAACTCGCCAAAGGTGGGAGCTCATGTGAAGTGTAAGGCTTACCAAAGAGGATGATTAAAGCTGAGCATTGCTTTTAAAGTTGGTCAAAATTTTATTAGCAGTTACTAGGTATAAGTAGATACCAACCCAATTAAATAAGAGATCAAGATTAATAACAACACCCACAATGCAATGCATATGACAAATTAAGTTTAGTTCCATAAATTAATCATGTGAGGGTCCGAGCTGCTCATGACTGTGAGCACGGTTGATATACCGGTTTTACACTCTGCAGAGGTTGCGCATCTTTACCCATAAGTCGTGTTACCCATTTGCCACAGAGTTGATCGGACCCCATACACCACTACCAAGGAAGCGAGGCAGGGTACCACTACGAGGCCTTTACAAAGTTCCACTAGCTTCAGAAAACCCGCTACAATTTCTAGGAAGCTCCAATACAGGGATCCCTTGTCTGACCTCCATCGCAGCAAAATTAGCCCGAGAACCTCCCTACAGTGACCACTCCCCTACCACCCTTGCCTCTTTCGGGTAAGGTAGTCCTTAACTCCTAATTAGTCAGCCAAGGGCATCCCATACCACCCTTGTGGTAGTACTATTTTCCCGGATGGTCGCTCCATGTTCCAATTAACAATATGATCTTGTCATGAACAATAATTAAAGAACAACATAATTGGAACATGATCATAATAAAACATTAGTTTCCCAAAACCAGGTAGAGCAATAGCAAAACTACCCAATAATTCATCTGCTTGCAAGGTGAGGGATAAACAATGCTAGGGGAAACCTATTAGGTCCCATCAAATTAACCTGAGCATGTCACAGTGATTAATAGCGAACATTATTTGGTAAAAACGAGTGATCAAGGGTGCAACTTGCCTGGGACTCAATATTTCAGGTACTAGGATGATCTTCAGATGACTCGTAACCTCGCGGCTAGTCATGGCAATACAAACAAACAAGGTATAGGCAAACTTAACATTACATCAAACACAAGATCAAAATGCACAATAATGAACAACACGTCGTAACGAGATTGTAGGTTCGAGATCCACTAAAATCAGAGTTACGGTTGAAGAGTTATGATTCCATGAAGATTTGCGTGATTAAATATTAAACTATATTATAAATTGGTTAATATACATCACATGAGAAAATACACTTTAAATAATTAATTTAACTTTAATCTAGATTATAACTTGTTTAGAAACCATATATTAGTCAAATTATAATTATAGACATGTCAAACTTGATCAGTAAAATAAATCTACTACTTAAAGGGTAAACAAATATCTAATTATAATAGTATGTGATATAACAAAATAAGGTTCGCTAATGTGTAGAAAATTTTATTACAAAGCCAACGCAACTGGAATGGAACAAAACTGGGTTAAAATGGATTAGCTATGAATTTGCTAAGTTTCTGGATTTCTTTTTATGTTATAAATCATTTTCTTTATTAAATTCTGCTTTCATCCAAAATTCTGGGCTGGGGCACCATTTAGGAGAAGTTCAGGGTGCCCTGCATAAATTTTAGGACCCAACCGTAACGTTTTATACCCATACCCAGACTGCTGGCTGATTCTCTTGTATCCCAGGGTCTCTTTTATAAATCTACCACAACAAAGGGTTATTAGGTGATCCTATCTGCCCGATCGACTATCTACGACCCCGATTAGATTTTCTCCACATCGAACCGGTATGCCATACTGACCACGCGATCAAAGATCGATGGTCCCGATTTTATTTTAGCCCGTTCTATTATTACCCTTACAATCCGATATTGATGGCCAGGATCAATGACCCACACATCTTCTATCCACAGCATTACTCGCATCTAATCTCAGTCGCACATCCACCTCTCTACGGCTTTGGTCTCGTCCCCTTCCTCCAGCTACCGAGCACGGTGGTGCGCTTAGCCGTCGGTGGTGCCATGGCCGGCGCCTGACTATAAGCTCCCTCAATGAATCCATTTCAATTCGAGCCGAGCTACACAATGCTTAGAGTAAGGCGAGTAGTTCTAGGGCCCTCTTACTCGGGGTTAGGACGACGAGGCATCCCGCTGATGTGTTCTGTGGCTCGGCAGTGGAAGGCATGCTCCGGTGACGAATTTCGGAAGCGCCAGTCAATACACACACTCGTGGAGACACCCCGAGGAGGTCCCACATACTTCGGCTGATGTAGCTGAGGTACCCGATCTTTCGGCGAGTAGAGATAATTCCGATTTGGCGGAAGATGACCCTTGTGATCCGACTACGACGAGCAAGCCCGAGGCGCCAATGCAATCGCTGAACCAACTCCCTGTGGTTACCGACCTTGCTGATGCGAGATCGGCCTGATCACAAAGATCGTTTCCTGTGCGCTATCGAAGAACGAACAAGAAAAAGATGCGAGCAATCTAATCTATTACTCGAGGGTGGAGTTCTGAATACACGAAGACAGCGCAGATTTGCGCGTGTTCGAGAGTAGCTAAAGCTAACGTAAAACAAAACTCGAAAAATAAAGGAGGCGCAGCTCCTGGATAAATAGAGAGGGGGCGCAGCCCCTAGGGGCGGCCAACCCTAGGTCGTCCATTATGGGCCGCAGTTGGGCTGGTCGTCTATTCTTCCGGGCCTTCGTTCTTTAACAGCATGATGTAGTTCAATTATCTTGCACGGGCCCGAGTCACTGGCCCAGGTGGAAGGGGTGGCGCCTGGACTAGGGAAGATGGTGCCTGGGCTGGAGAAGGTGCTGCTGGTGTAGATGTGCTCGTGTTGGTGTTGATGTCCTCATCATCCTCCCCTTCTTGAACTGAAGTCGTCCTCGACGGTAACTCCTCATCTTCTCCCACATACGGTTTCAAATCTGCAACATTAAAACTAGTGGAAACACCAAACTCCGCAGGCAGGTCAAGGTATAAGCATTATCATTAATCTTGGTTAGTATCTTAAAAGGACCAGCAGCACGAGGCATCAATTTAGAACGGCGCAAAGTAGGAAAACGATCCTTTCTCAAATGCAACCAAACCATATCACCAGGTTCAAAAGTAACTAGTTTCCGGCCTTTACTACCAGTAATCTGATATTTAGCATTAGCAGCAGCAATGTTTTGTTGAGTTTGTTCATGGAGATTAATCATTTGTTCAACATGTGCAAGAGCATCTATGTGTGGGGCGTCCGCAGCATCAAGCGAAAACAAAGCAATAGGCGCCCTAGGAATGTAACCATAAACAATTTGAAAAGGGCACATCTTTGTAGAAGAATGTGTTGCATGATTATAAGCAAACTCAACATGAGGCAAGCAATCCTCCCAACGTTTCAAATTTTTGTCTAAAACAGCCCTAAGCATGGTAGACAAAGTTCGATTAACTACCTCAGTTTGACCATCAGTCTGAGGGTGACAAGTGGTGCTATACAGCAATTTAGTTCCCAATTTATTCCACAGAGATCTCCAAAAATGACTCAGAAACTTAGCATCACGATCCGAGACTATTGTATTGGGAATACCGTGCAAACGAATAATCTCTCTAAAAAACAATTCAGCAACATTGCTAGCATCATCAGTCTTATGACAAGGTATGAAATGAGCCATTTTGGAGAATCGATCAACAACCACAAAAATGCTATCCCTCCCCTTCTTATTTCTAGGAAATCCCAAAACAAAATCCATCGAAATATCAATCCAAGGGGAAGTAGGAACAGGCAAAGGCATATACAAACCATGGTTGTTCAACCGTGACTTAGCTTTCTGACAAGTAGTGCAGCGTGCAACAAGGCGCTCAACATCAGCGCGCATCCGAGGCCAAAAGAAGTGGGCAGCCAACACCTCATGTGTCTTGTAGACGCCAAAGTGCCCCATGAGACCACCTCCATGTGCTTCCTGTAACAACAAAAGACGAACAGAGCTAGCTGGAACACACAGCTTGTTAGCGCGAAACAGGAACCCATCCTGTATGTGAAATTTGCCCCATGGTTTCCCATTAATACAATGGCCGAAAGCATCTTTAAAATCAGTATCATCAACATATTGATCTTTCACAGTGTGCAAACCAAAGATTTTAAAATCTAACTGTGACAGCATGGTATAGCGACGAGACAAAGCATCAGCAATAACATTGTCCTTCCCGTTCTTGTGTTTAATAATGTAAGGAAAGGACTCAATGAATTCTACCCATTTAGCATGACGACGGTTCAGATTTGTTTGGGTACGAATATGTTTTAAAGCCTCATGATCAGAATGGATTATGAACTCACGATGCCAAAGATAGTGCTGCCATGTATACAAAGTGCGCACTAAAGCGTAAAGCTCCTTATCATAAGTAGAATATTTCAGACTAGCACCACTTAATTTTTCACTAAAATAAGCAACAGGTTTTCCTTCTTGTAACAAAACAGCACCTAGCCCAATACCGCTAGCATCGTATTCAAGCTCAAACACTTTATTAAAATCAGGCAATTGCAATAGGGGAGCTTGGGTTAACTTATCTTTCAAAGTGCTGAACGCTTCCTCCTGTGAATCACTCCAAGCAAATGGCACATCTTTCTTTGTAAGCTCATGTAGAGGCGCTGCAATGGAGCTAAAATCACGAACAAATCTGCGGTAGAAACCGACAAGTCCAAGAAAGCTCCGAATTTGTGTGACCGTCGTCGGTGTAGGCCACTCCCGAATGGCAGCAATCTTGCTGCTATCCACCTCAATGCCCTGTGGAGTAACAACATAACCAAGAAACGAGACACGTCGTGTACAAAAGATGCATTTTTCCATGTTAGCAAATAACTGGGCAGCACGCAATGCATCAAAAACAGCACTTAAATGTTCCAAATGCTCTTTCTTAGATTTGCTGTAAATAAGGATATCATCAAAATAAACAACCACAAACAATCCTATGAAGGGCCTTAGAACTTCATTCATCACTCGCATAAAAGTGCTGGGAGCATTAGTCAATCCAAACGGCATAACCAACCATTCATATAAACCAAATTTCGTTTTAAAAGTCGTTTTCCATTCATCACCCAGTTTCATTCTAATCTGGTGGTAACCACTACGCAAATCAATCTTAGTGAAAATAATGGCACCACTAAGCTCATCTAGCATATCATCAAGGCGTGGTATAGGATATCGATAACGAATAGTGATGTTATTAATAGCACGACAGTCTACACACATATGCCATGACCCATCTTTCTTGGGAACAAGTAACACAGGAACAGAGCAAGGGCTAAGAGACTCACGAATGTATCCCTTGTCAAGCAACGCCTGTACCTGGCGCTGAATCTCCTTCGTCTCATCCGGATTTGTACGGTACGGTGCGCGGTTCGGAAGCTGTGCGTCGAGAATGAGGTCGATCTAGTGCTCAATGCCACAAAGTGGTGGGAGACCTGATGGTAAGTCTTTGGGAAAGACATCAGCGTACTCCTGCAAAAGGTTAGCAACCATAGGGGGAATAGCCAAAGATGGTGCATCATCAAGTGAAATGAGGACACTAGAGCATATAAGTGCATAGCATGGCAAATGAGCACCGTGTAGATCATCAAAATCAGCACGTGTAGCAAGTAAAACAGGAGCCTTCAACTTGATTTCAGAAGGAACAGAGGGCGATGGATCAAGTTGTTTAGCAGTTATAGCAGCTCGGGCAAGATCATCTTTAACAATTTGTTCAGGTGTCATTGGATGTATAATTATTTTCTGACCCTTAAAAATGAAAGAATAATGATTCGAACGACCATGATGCAAGCTATCAGTATCATATTGCCAAGGTCGACCAAGTAACAAAGGGCATGCTTCCATGGGAATAACATCACAATCAACAAAATCAGAATAAGCACCCATGGAGAAAGGAACGCGCACGGAACGTGTGATTTTTATTTTACCACCATCATTAAGCCATTGAATGTGATATGGGTTTGGATGCTTACGAGTGGGTAACGATAACTTTTCGACCAGCATGGTACTCGCCAAATTGTTGCAACTGCCGCTGTCGATAATGATGCGAATTGACCGCTCCTGCACAACACCCTTTGTATGGAATAGAGTGTGTCGCTGATTCTTCTCGGGCAAAGCGACCTGTGTACTGAGAACACGCTGCACAACAAGACTTTCATACCTATCAGCGTCGCCCGGGTTGACATGTACCTCCGCCTTAGCTGCATGGTCAGTGGCAAGTAGTGCATGTTCAGTTTCTTCAGAATCACTAGCGGAAGAGTACTCACCATCGTCACGAATGAGCAAAGTGTGCTTGTTTGGGCAGTCCCGAATCACATGGCCAAATCCTCTACAGCGATGACACTGAATATCCCGTGTACGACCTGTGGGTGGGGCAGTGCTGGCTGGTTTGGTCGTCTTCTCGCGTGGAGTAGTGGTGGACGTGGATGGCGCAGGGGGAACTGGTGCTGAGGTGGATGTCGAGCTTCGTCCTGCAAAAGGGTTAGAATATGGCTTAGAGCGGCATCCCTGCACTTCACGTTCAGCTTTGCAAGCATATTCAAATAAAGTAGTCATATCATAATATTCCTTATAATCAAGTATATCTTGGATTTCGCGGTTTAAACCACCACGAAAACGTGCCATAGCAGCGTCGTTGTCCTCCAATATCCCACAACGAATCATACCTTTTTGTAACTCCTGGAAATAGTCCTCAACAGATTGAGAACCTTGCTGAAAACGCTGCATTTTATTAAGCAAATCACGAGCATAATACGAAGGCACAAATCGATGTCGCATCGCAGCTTTCAACTGATCCCAAGTGGTTGGAATGGTAGTGGGATGTTTTATTTTAAACTCACGCCACCAAATTAAAGCAAAATCAGTAAATTCACTAATAGCAGCTTTAACCTGAGAATGTCCAGCAATATCATGGCATGAAAATTTTTGTTCAACCTCTAACTCCCAATCAAGATATGCAGCAGGATCATATTTGCCATTAAAAGGTGGAATTTTAAATTTAATCTTAGAAAATAAGTCATTAGGGGGATGATGAACCACACGGCGTGCACGACCACGGCGATCTCCATCGTCCCACTCAGTGTCACCGCCGTAGTCCTGCTCCATCTTTGTGGTCAACGCATCAAGGCGTGCCAGGATGGTGTCGAGTGTGGTGCGAGTCGCCGTTTGAGCAAGGTCAAGCTGGTTGAAACGCTCGATCGTCGAAGTGACCGTTGAATCAAGCCGTTCATGCATCGTCCTAATGTCATCAGCAAGTCCATCAACTTGTCCCCTTACTTCCAGCAACTGGGCATCCACCGTATCGTGTGCTCCTGCCATAGTTAGCGCAAACACCAAAACACCAAAAGAAGAAGAAAACAAAAACCAACGACAAAAACAGGGGTGTACTGCTCACAAGGCGCTCACACTAGTGCTGTTATCAAGTTCTTATCCGTTCTTACCAAGCCACAGTGGTGAACTGCAACCAACAGGTGGAACCGGTGAAAGATTGGATGAGCGATTGCCTGGAGAAACAGAAGCCTGCTCGTCGTAGAAATATGTGGAGTTCTGGGTAGGCTGCACTCAAGTCAATGATTAGCACAATCAAACAATAATGCAAAGTTGAATTATAGTGCAGACACGAAACTATATTGCTGGCCACAAGTGCAAAGGACGGATGGAACTAGCAGAATGGCAGTACCGTAAATATTGTACTAGCGAGGCCACTAGTAGGAATCACAAGTGATTTTGTTTTTCTTTTTTTGTATGATTTTTTTGATATTTTTCTCAGCACAAGAAGCAACAAAATAGGAGCTACACGAAGTTCCACCTAAAACAGAGATCAGATGTGGTCTACAGAAAATCAGGAAGTTCTCTGAAAAGCGTGCGAGAACTTTGACGAATTTTTTCTTTATTTTCCTGAATTTTTTTTACAATTTTGTCGAAACCAAACAGACCGAGAGTTAGTTTGGCCGGCCTCAGAATGGTGTCAACTAGCTCCTGTAAAAATTTCAGATTTTTTGGACACCCGAGCGAAAAGTTATGCCTAGTTTAAGGAAGGTACCTCAAGTTATGTTTTAAAACGACCGGGATGAGACAACCGTATCCTTTCTCCTTCGTTGTTTTTTGTTTCTGTTTTTTTGACGTAACCGAAGGAGAAAAACAAGGAAACGATGTTGACTCGGTTTGTTTTTTTTCTGTTTTTTTTGTAACCGAAGGAGAAAAACAAGGAAACGATGTTGACTCGGTTTGTTTTTTTTCTGTTTTTTTTGTAACCGAAGGAGAAAAACAAGGAAACGGCTGTTGACTCGGTTTGTTTTTTCTGTTTTTTTTTGACGTAACCGAAGGAGAAAAACAAGGAAACGATGTTGACTCGGTTTGTGGCGTGATCAAACGGGAGATGGTGGCGGCGCTAGGGTTTGAATGGTGGAAGAACACAATGCAACCAGCAACAAATGACGCGAAAGCACACAAATTCAACAATGCAGATTATTGAAAGAAAGTGCGAGGCTCAAAAGGGTGCTGGGATAAGGTCTAACCTGAATTTTTATGTGGTTTTGTGGACTGTAGGAAAAAAACACTCGATAAACTCACCGATCAACCTGGAAATCTGATACCAATTGATGTAGCTGAGGTACCCGATCTTTCGGCGAGTAGAGATAATTCCGATTTGGCGGAAGATGACCCTTGCGATCCGACTACGACGAGCAAGCCCGAGGCGCCAATGCAATCGCTGAACCAACTCCCTGTGGTTACCGACCTTGCTGATGCGAGATCGGCCAGATCACGAAGATCGTTTCCTGTGCGCAATCGAAGAACGAACAAGAAAAAGATGCGAGCAATCTAATCTATTACTCGAGGGTGGAGTTCTGAATACACGAAGACAGCGCAGATTTGCGCGTGTTCGAGAGTAGCTAAAGCTAACGTAAAACAAAACTCGAAAAATAAAGGAGGCGCAACTCCTGGATAAATAGAGAGGGGGCGCAGCCCCTAGGGACGGCCAACCCTACGTCGTCCATTATGGGCCGCAGTTGGGCTGGTCGTCTATTCTTCCGGGCCTTCGTTCTTTAACAGCATGATGTAGTTCAATTCTCTTGCACGGGCCCGAGTCACTGGCCCAGGTGGAAGGGGTGGCGCCTGGACTGGGGAAGATGGTGCCTGGGCTGGAGAAGGTGCTGCTGGTGTAGATGTGCTCGTGTTGGTGTTGATGTCCTCATCATCGGCGATGCCCCCACGCAATACCTAGGGTTCCAGGCTTCCTCTTCATTCGGTACAACTATGAGTGCCCACCGGTGACTCAGTGAAGCACCATTGCTGGCCTTCAAGAGCCCGTCATTAGCGGAATCTACCATGGCGGCATCACCGTTCATCGTTTCGCTCTATGCGACAGTAATAGGAGACCAACGGGGATGGGATGGAGGAGGAGGGGTGGCGCTTGAATACTTATAGCCTGGTTAGTTGGGATCTTAACTGAATCCCGAGTTCCCACCTCCCTAGATTTCACAGCAGCCAACTAGCTCGGACTCGCGAGGGAGAAGAGAAGTTCTGGTGAATGGGCCCCATTCGTCATAGGGTCAGGCTGACATCATGGATGTTGTCATGGTGACATCAGCACTTTAAAGTATATTTTCCCGCGGCGGTAGCGCGCGTGAGGCCGATGACTGGCCCCACATGGCAACACGGGAGAGGGGAAGTGGGCCGCCGGTGGAGGGGAGAAGAAAATGGGCTTTGGGCCGGTACATAGGGTTTTGTCCACCAGCGTTCACTGCTATACTTTTTCCTTTTCTATTCTTTTTATTGTTATGTTCCAACTTGATTCAAATTTGGTTTTCACTTGTTCAGACTTTGATTGAATGCACACAAAAAACCCAGCATGACATGCAGTAGAACTATTCTTTTATCTTATATCCTATTATTTTTTATAACACTTTTGCATAAAGAAATAAGTGTCCCTTTTAAGAAAGATAACTTTATAGTGCATGAAATATTTTAGAAAGCACTTACAATTATATATACTTCACAAAGAAATAATTAAAATCATATGGGGATATCCATAAACCTTTATTAGAATTATATATATATATATATATATTTGTTTTGGAGATATAATTTTATGAACAAGAAAAATTATTATTAAAAAGGTATTTTAAATCGAATCCTTTGGAGAATTTTCTTTAGCTCCTAGAATAACATCTTGGGTGTTACAACAATGGATAGAAACGGTCGGACAAAATGCGCAACCATTTGAAATGAATATTTAGACCAAGATCCGATCTATCATGAGCCACAGCCCAGCCCGACCTGTAGAGGCGGCACACGCGCGCATGTGGCAGTCCTTCATATTTTTCTGAACTTCTCAATAGATGCACCAATGATCCACCTATTTAAGTTGATTGATTTGTCCCTTGAACTTCTAATACGGTGCTAATTTATTAGTACACCATAGCATTTAGTATGGGTCATTAGCATTGACTATTATTGAATATTAATTGAGCCAAACCCGCATTTATCTAACAATCCCCACCAAATGCTAAGTCATACAAAAATGCTCTCATCATCTCAAACGTTTGATATACTGGTGTTTCGATGGAGACCGTTAAGTTGAACATCCACCTAGAGCCTAGACTACACTTAACCACATCTGCATAATGGACTAGGCCTTTGAATTGGTAGTTTTTTGTGGAATGAGTTTCATCTAAACTCTTTACCAGTATTAGATTATCGAACGTATCCCCTCTGATTGGAGCATATATGTCAAACTCCATGGACTTTCATTGGTATCTAGAGACCACCCAGATCTCATAAACTATGACTAGAGTTAACCCATATAGGTAAGTTCGTCTAAAGATGTTCTTTAGGACAACAACTTTGCTTCACAAAGCCACTTGGAACATATTAAGGTGTAAAGACTAACCTACCTTACAGTAAGGAAAGATATGCATCTAAAATGAGCCTTATTAACAGTCTTTCCTCTTAGTCTACCACTAGCTTGTTTCACCATTCTAATTCACGGGATCTCCGATCACATATACCAGGTTACCGCTATGATAAACTTTAGGTGGGTCTCAGGCCCATTTCACTTGATGCACTATCTATCACACTACGTGATAGCCCCTTAGTAAATTGACCTGCTAGAGTTTTAGACGTATGGACATAATGCAACACTATTACTCTAGAGTTTCTCAATTTCCTAACAGATTTCAAATGCCTCTTTATATGCCTTGTTGACTTCATATTACCCTTAGAACTATTTATCTTAATTATCATAGTCTGATTATCACAGTTCATGGAAATAGCCGGCACATGTTTTTCAACCACCGGTAAATCCATAAGGAGTTCAAGAAGCCACTCAGCCTCAACTGAAGCGGTATCTGATGTTGTGAGTTCTGCTTCCATAGTTGACATTGTTAAGATGGTCTGCTTGCAAGACTTCCATGAAACAGTGCCACCTCCAAGTGAAAACACATATCCACTCGTGGCATATATCTCATCAGCATCAGATATCCAGTTTGCATCATAATAATCCTCTAGTACTGTTGGGTACCCGGTATAATGGATGCCTAAACTCATAGTACCTTTTAGATAGCGCAAAACTCTCTCAAGGGCACGCTAGTGATCATCTCCCGGATTTGAAACAAATCGGCTAAGTTTGCTCATAGCAAACGAGATGTTAGGCCTCGTAGCGCTAGCTAAATACACGAGTGAACCAATTATTTGGGAATATCTCAATTGATCCCTTGCTATTCTTTGATTTTTCTTCAATAGCTTACTAGGATCATAAGGCGTTGGAGCATGTTCACATTCGCTAAAACTAAAGTGACTCAAAACCTTTTTCCACATTATGGGATTGCACAAGTGTGATCCCACCATTGCCTTCTCTCAATAGCTTAATGTTAAGAATAACATCAGCTTCTCCCAAATCTTTCATTTCAAAATTATTAAACAAAAAGTCTTTTGTCTCTTTAATCACATCAAGACTTGTCCCCAAGATTAGAATGTCATCAACATAGAGGCATAAAATTACTCCCTAGCCCCGACCATACCGATAGTATACACATTTGTCTACTTCGTTCACAACAAAGTCGACAGATGTCAAAGTTTTATCGAACTTATCGTGCCATTGCTTAAGTGCTTGTTTTAGGCCATATAAAGATATCAATAATTTACACACCATGCCTTCTTGGCCATTTGCTACCCAGTTGGCTGCTCCATGTAAATTTCCTCATCTTGTTCTCCATTTAGGAATGATGTCTTAACATCCATTTGATAGACAAGAAGACTATGAGAGGCAGCCAAAGAAAGTAGCACATGAATTGTGGTCAATTGAGCCACATGTGATTAAGTATCAAAGAAATCCTCTCCTTCCTTTTGTGAATAGCCTTTAATTATAAGTCTCGCCTTGTACCTTTCAATAGTACATTAGGCCTAAGCTTTTTCTTGAACACCCATTTACTCCCAATGGGCTTACACTCATAAGGATGCTCAACGACCTACCATGTTGCATTAGACCTAATAGATTCCATCTCACTCCTTATTGCTTCCTTCCAAAAATCAGCATCAGGAGAGGAATATGCCTCTTCAATGGTACTTGGTGTGTCATCCACAAGATATACAACGTAATCATCACCAAAGGATTTTGCCGTCCTCAGTCTCTTACTCTTTCGAGTTGATACATTGTCATCTTCCACAAGAATTTGTATATTGGATTCCTTAGTGTGTTCTACCGAAATAAAATGCTCATGGGGTATCGTTGGTTCATTATTAGATGCATCATGTGTAATTTTCATAGGAAATTCGTCCTCCAAAATGTAGCATCTCTGGACTCCATAATTGCACCAACCAACATGTCCGGTACTCCAGAGTTTATAATTGAAAACCTATATCCAATGTTGTGCAAAGCATACCCAAGGAAAACACAATCAATAGATCTCGGTCCTAATTTGCGCTTCTTGTTAATTGGCACATTCACTTTAGCCAAACAACCCAAGGTGCGCAAATAGGAGATATTTAATTTCTTCTTTTCCCATTCCTTGAATGGTGTGATTTCTTTATTCTTTGTGTGAACTTTATTCTGGACATGACACGCAATCAAGATCGCCTCACCCCACCATTCCTTGGATAGCCCCAAAGTCTCTAACATGGCATAAACCAAATCAGTTAGAGTACAGTTTTTTCTTTCAGCAACCCCATTAGATTGTGGTGAGTATGGCAGTGTCCTCTCATGAATAATACCATGTTCCACACGCAAATTAGAAAAATCACCCAAAAAATATTCTCCACCACAATTAGACCTTAGCCGTTTAATTTTCCTTTTGAGTTGATTTTCAGCTTTGTAGGTCTTAAAATAATGCAAGGCTTCATCTTTTGATTTTAATAGATACACGTAACAAAATCTAGTAGAATCACCTTAAAATAATGCAAGGCTTCATCGTTTGCCTCCTTTAGTCAATATCCCGTTCATTTCACATAAATCAGAATTTATTTAGTCTAGTGGTGTCAAATTCCTCGCCTCCGTAGCCTTATGAGGCTTGCAAGGTTGCTTAGATTGCACGCACACCTGGCACTTAGAACCTTTGACTAAATCAATTTTATGGATTAAATTTAAATTTGCTAACCGCGATACACAACCAAAATTGATATGAGAAAGTCGTGAATGCTAAACATTCGACTCATTGGAAACAATATTATTCACGAACTCATTACATATATCATGCAAAGATAAGCGGAACAAGTCTCCACTATCATAGCCTTTTCTAACAAATGTTGCATACTTAGACAGTATACATTTATTAGACTAAAAAACAAGTTTGTAGCCATCTCGATATAATTGTGAGCCACTAAATATATTCTTTTTGATGGAGGGGACATGATGCACGTTCTTCAATAGCCCCATTTTTCTCGAAGTAAACTTCAGAATTACTGTACCAACACTAAGAACATGCGCATGTGATCTGTTCCCCATCAGCAAGGCTCCAGTCCCTTTGCACTCATAAGAAGAAAACAAAAAATATCAGCACACACATGAATATTAGCACTAGTATCAGCCCACCACTCAGGGGAGTGACACACTGAAAGATCAGTAGGTAAAAGATTAGCATACCCCGATGTTCCTTCTCTAGTCTCGCTAATAACCATGTTTACTGTTTTCTTCTCTTGAGCTAGTTTTTCTCTTGCTTAAATTTGTGGTCTGGACAAACACTTGCCCAATGATCAGTACTCCTGCAAACAAAGCAACCGGCTCCTTTGTTCTTCTTTTTCAACGTGGTGCTTGCTTGGGCTTCGTGGCATTCTGTTGCTTGTCCTTCTTTTTATTATTACGTGATGCATTGGAATTCTTCTTTTGTACCATATTATCACTAGAAGTCTCAATTCCTTTTCCACGAGTGTCTTTTGCTCTCGCCCTCTCCACAACATCAAGAGAACCAATAAGCTCAGCCACGCTAAACTCTTGTCTCTTGTGTTTTAGAGTGGTAGCAAAGACCGTCCATGAAGGTGACACCTAAGCGATAATACAGCTAGCCACAAACTTGTGAGGCAACACACATGAGATTGTTCGAGTTCCTTGCCAATGCCTGTATTTCATGAGCCTATTCAACTATAGGATGGTTTTCCACCATCTTATAGTTAAACATCTTCTCCATGATGTACAGCTCGCTACTGGCGTCAGAAACACCAAATTTCTCATCTAATGCACCCCATAATTATTTGCAGATGTGCATGTTAGAGAATAATCAACATACTTGTTGTCAAGAGCACCAATCATGGCGCCGCGAAACAGGTTATCGGCAACGTCGAACATTCTCTCCTCTTCAGGAGTGAAATGTTTAGGTTTCCCCTATGCGGAGTGATAGCAGTTCATTGCTGTCAACCGTAGTATCATCTTACTATGCCATCTCTTGTAAAACATCCCATCAAATGGTTCACTTGGTTTTAATGCAACAATAAAACCACTAACAGAAAAATGCCTAATATCACATTTTTGGATTGCTAGAACTTTATGCATTTTTAGTCTTAATTTAATCCAGAAAAATAGTGTTATATATGTGATGACATGTATGTGCATGTGTGTATAACTACTCGCATAAGCAGTAAACGGCAGTAAAACATGCACAAATACGAAGAACAAAATGTACCCTGTGGAGGGACCAATGCTCAAGGCATCAGTGGCTCCATTCAAACGAGTCATATCGTGTGTATGTTCGATGTAGCCGTACTAAGTCGATGCAGGAAGATGTACGTTGTGCAGTACCTCGAACGGTCATGGAAGAAGAACAACAGCACACATCGCCCGGAGAAGACGATGAAGCAGCCGTTGTGTCGAATGGATCAAGCGAGAAGTCGCGAGCACGCTCCCCAAAAATCTGATCGCCCTCACAACCGTGCAAATGTATCTCTATGGGTGGTGATTTTAGAGGCCTGCTCTCCTACTCTCTCTCTATGCTAGCAAAAGATGGGACATGGACGTGATGTTTGCAACGTGTGTGAGAGATATATCACACATACATAGAAGAGTCCACCCTCTCCTTTCTTATTAGCAGTCATAAGGAGGGAGAAGGACAACAGACAGAAACGGTCGCACCATTAGAACTGGAAACCGACGAGTAACTGACATCCGTTACTAGCTAGAAGACAGGAAATAGACGATCATTACTGCAGGCCTCTAAATTATGCTGGTATGCTGTGTGTTTTTACCCATGATGCAGTCATAAATGTCACACCCGGGCTTTAAGGAACAAAGCTAGGTGCATCCCATACATGCACCAAGAAGACAACATATATAATAACAGAGTGTATAGAGAAAAATGTCACAATAAAATCAGAGTACTTATTACATAGCCGAAGTCTTACAAAATAAAATATAAATATAACAGGATCTAAAATCCATCCTTCGCACAGAAAGTCGACTGGGAGACGATGACCTAGACCTCTCACGAACACAGCGCAACATCCACCATGCGCCTCCTCCA
The DNA here is from genome assembly GCA_029449295.1 of Zea luxurians. Classification (NCBI taxonomy): domain Eukaryota; kingdom Viridiplantae; phylum Streptophyta; class Magnoliopsida; order Poales; family Poaceae; genus Zea; species Zea luxurians. The sequence continues at coordinate 192,296 of JAOPSE010000046.1, forward strand.
GTGATACATGCTCTTGACCTGTGGGGGGGGTGTGAGACAGAAAGGGTGAGCTCACACATGTTCATCGCTCAACAAGTTGTGGGGAATAATGTGGCATGAACTCACCAAAGGTGGGAGTTCATGTGAGGTGTAGGGCTTATGTGATACCCAATTTTCTGAAAAGAAGTTAAATGTATTTTTCCCTTTTCTTTCGTGATCTGTGTAGTTGGGGTTGGAGTTTTTTAGGAAGCATTCACCAATAAAACAGTAGAATACTTGTTGGATTTGTGCGTTGGGGTCGGGAGCAGACGTGAGAGCGAGTTTGGGCCGTGGATCTCGATCCGGCGGTGGGGAGCCCATTAGTTTCCCCCCCTAAACCCTAGCCGCCCCCTCCCTCTCACTCCCCCACCCCTTTGGCCGCCCCTCCCCTCTCTCTTCCACTCTTGCAGCCGCCCCAATCCCTCTCCTTCTTCCCCAAGTGATTGCAGCGCCACCCCCTCAACCCTAGCCCCCCCCCCACCTCTTCCTCTCCAAGGTGGAGCCTCCCCGCTTGGTGTCCGTTGTGTGGGTGCGAGTCTTCCATGGGAGTTTGGAGGGAGGAAGAAGGAAGAAAAGAAGGAGGAAAGGAGGAACCCAAGGTGATTTTCGTGATCATTTTGTTGTATTTGTGCTGCAATCCAATTGGTTACATGTTTACCTATGCGATTTGGTAGAGGTGCTGTCCAGAAATTTAGTGGGTGGACGAACAGCAGTAGTTCTAGTGATTTCTGGGAATTTTTCGTGGGCAATTAGTAGGGATCAGTGGGAGAATCATGTAGAGCTTTGTCATACCTTTCCAACGAGTACTTATGCGCTCGATTTGGAGTTATAATTTAGGAGATATCGTTGTTTGAATCCGGTTATGTTGCTGTCCAAAAAAACAGATTTTTCAGGTGGGTGAACAGCAGTAGTATTAGCAGTTTCTGTGAATTTTTCGTGGGTAATTAGTGTTAACCAGTATGATAATCATGTAGGGCTTTGTCTTATCTTTCCAATAAGTACTTATGTGCTTGATTTGGAATTATATTTTAAAAGATATCGCTGTTTGAATCCGGGTATGTCGCTGTCCAAAAGACAAAAAAACAGATTACAGGGTTCATCTTGTGGACTGTTTTGGGCTAATTAGATGTTGGAATTTAATTATAAATTGTATACAAAACTTGTGGGGAATTTCATGTAGATGCCTCTGGAGTTTTTGTTTGTTACCACTCCTGTCATAATTTTAAATTTATGAAATTATTAAGCAGCGCCGCTGCAGTTTGGTGGGTGTGGGGAGAGATGTAACCCGCGGCGGGGTTTGAGTTTGTGCGTAGGTGCGGCGTCGTTTATGAGCCTGATTATGTGAAATTGGTGCACTAAGTTGTGTGTCAAAAACAGGTGGTGGACTTCCGGATCGTACTTAGGGATTTGCCCGAACTTCCGGTAAAGGCAAGTAAATACAGTGGTGGTTGCTACCGTTTGGGTTGCATCCTATTCCCTGACATTGAGTATGCATAAGTTTTAATTATGTTAATCATTGAATTCTATGATGAAGTTTATTTGTTTGGAAGTATTAATTCTCAATTGTCTAATATTGTGGATGATCATAATTTGGTAATGATATATGTGGTTGATTCCCATCTTGGATGAAGTTGAAGTATTTTTTTTGAATCATGTTATATGAAGTGTTGTAGGCATGACATGCTCATCGCATCATCCATCTTGCATTTTGAAGTTATGTCGTGATCTTATGGTCCGACCGTACCGGTACATTTTTAGCATCGTACGTAACCCGAGGAGGGGTACGATGCAGCTTCATATCCTTAGAGGTATGAAGGCAGAAGTCATCCTTGCATTTGCAGACATTTGCACTCATGAGGTATATATGAAGTGTGACATTACTATGTTACTATTGTGGTTTCTACCTGCGAGGTGTGGTGACTAGGTGTGTTGTACGTTGTATACGTGCTGCACCTTCGTAATAAGAAGGTTGTGGAATCAAGTGGTGGTAAAACAATGTTCTTATGTGGTTAAACAGTTTGATATTATTTTACTTGCTGAGATGTGTCATCTCACTCTTGCATTACTCAATGCAGGTACTTGATACATGTTGGGAATGAGGGGAGTAGCAGCACGTCCACTTTCACTCTCACAATAACGCTGCCCAGGCGCAGCCATGATTTAATTAGAAACTTATTGTCAAAGGAAGTTTGTTTTTTTTAACTAGTCGTGCGCACTAGTTAATTCACTTCATGTCGTATGTTTAACTTCTCTTTGCTAGCCGATTAATAATACTTAGTATGTTTTTGTCATGATATATGTTTATACATTGTTGCTCCCTCATTTATGCAATTTTGCAAGGGGGATGCTGCCGAAATTTTATATATAGATGTCAAAAGTGTTGTTTAGTAGCATTCCGGGGTGTTGGTGGACCCCGGGGTGTTACAGTTGGTATCAGAGGATAGGCTTTAGATTCTACGCAATTTGAAGATAAATTTGACACACTTGCACATATAGGAAGGGTATGGGTTCGTATCTCTTTCATATTAGTATTTTATTGTATAGATGACTAGAACTTCCTTACTCCAAATCCCTTTATGGTTTGATGGGGTATGTCGTTAACGACGTAATGCTTGATATGATATGTTACTTCTATTTAGTATTTGTTTCTTGATGTGGTTGTTATTGAAGATATTATGCAAGTGAAGCTACTAATGTACTTGTTTTATATACATATCGTCATGATGTTTTTTGGGATGCAATGTTTTCAAATCTCTGAGCTATTACCATCATATATTTCTATATGCTTGATTGTGGATGTTTTTTTCCCAAAAGGATTCTTGGGTTCTTGTACTTATAGGACCAATTGTTTATTGAGCTTGTGTATAGTGGGTCTAATCCGACTTGGTGTAGTGTGAAAACACTATATAATGTAGTTTTATGGTGTTGTTGAGTTTGATTGACTGTTGGGTTATAACCCAACTTATCAATGTAATATTTCCATGGGTGCAATGCTTTGCGCCTCACTTTTTTTAGGCTAGTGTGGCTACTTGCTAACTTGATCTTAGTATAAAATTGGTTTGTCTCTATAGAGCAATTGCAACGTTGTAATGTCTATGAAATCTTTAGACTGGTAAAACTCGAGTGAATTTGTGACATGACGTAGATTGATAAGTCCAACCATGTCTACCTGATAGGTTTTCTTATTATGTGCAACCTTATTTTTATTAATAAATAGGGTGGTTTCAAGTGGATTTTATGTCGTGCATGTTTTCCTTCTATGGCTTGTTTCAATAGCCATAAAGGCTATGCATATTTTTTTAGTTGTTGCAGGCTAGTCATGTGGGCGATATTGACATCCCGTTTTATATTTTTTTTATTTGCCAACATTGTATGGCAGTTTGATTTTTTTATGAGCAGTTTCTCTATGCTTGCTTGTTGAATCATTATTTGGACCGCTTTATCTTAAACGAAGTCAATGCTTAACTGGGAGTTGCTTATGTTTGTTAGTCATCGATCTCTTTAATGATGGGGTTGTTGCATCGGATTGAGATTTTTCTTATATGAATGATGGTTTGATAGATCATGTATGTCTACTACTTTGAATGCATCCTGTGATATCACGAAGTACAAATTGTTCAAGTGCAGTAATAGTAGGTTTTGTTGTATGTGAGGTTAATCAAGGTAGTTTGATTATGTGGATTGTCTTATTGACGTCCAATTACTCCTATTGAGCATAGTATCGTGTTATTATTTTAGTATTGAAAGTAATATTTATGAAGCTTTTGCATGAGTCTGTGTCAAGAAGTACATTAGTTTTTCTTGTTATCCCTCCATTGCTTTATGAGTATTGCAAATTTTATCTCTTTTGAGTGGAGGAAAAGACGTTACATGACATGAGCACCATTTGCTTCACGTCAACAGAATAGTTGTGGAGAGCTCTAATAGTTGGATTCTAGTGTAATAACAACCATGTTTTATAGTGCTAGAGACGGGTATGTCAGGTGTTTCATACATTGTCGATACATGGATGTTTGACCTTAGTGGCATTAACAAATGAGGTTGTTGAATTCGTTGATTGTGGTGCTTAGTGTTCTAACCTGTTAGGTAAAGTGTTGCTTAAAGCCTTTGGGGAGTTGCATCCCCATTTGGTAGTGGAAAATCCTAATGTTGGTCGCACCTGCCAATGCCTTTGGTTTTATTTTATATTGTTTTTTTATTATGGGTAAGGTGTTGTTTTGTTTTGGGAGTCATTTTAAATTAGTTGGAGGCTGAATCAGGCTTCACTTATCTAGAATGTTTTATAGTAGGTTTCTTCATCTTTGCATAGGATGCTCAATCACCCAGTTTGGTCTAAACATTTGAGAGTTATGGGTTTCCTATAGCAGCCTTAATTTTGTACGGAAGTATAGACATTGAATAAGGTAAATTTTGGGTTTTGTTGGATTATGAAAGTTTTAGTAATTTCATGATCTTCCCAAAGAGTATTGGTTTTTAATTTTCATTGCATATAATTGGAGTTAGGCTACTCTGAAATTGTTGCACCGTTGTGTCTGAACTTTAGGTGTCGTTAAAACCACTAATAAATCGACCGCGTTTTGATAGTTTCAGAGCCCAAATTTGGGAATTCTCTTTAAGAAAAACTTTTAGTTTTCCTTAGTACCTTTTAATGGGTATTTACTTGTAATTGTCTGTTAAATAGATTGGGGGAGGTGGTTGTCCGGATATAAGTCGAATCTCTGATGTGCAGTATCTCAGGCTGAGTTTAGCTGTAGATCATGCAGAGTTGAGGGCTATAAAGATAAATTTGGGTGGAACTTTATTGCAAAAGTCGTGGACAATTTCCAAACTTTTCCAACGCGTGTTCGTTGTAGTTTTAAGTTGAGTATAGCAGGAGTTATAGTATTTTGAATTTTAGTTGTCCATTGTTTCTAACCTATCAGTTTTGCAACAAAGCAATTGCATTGTTTTATCGGTTTGGAAACCAATTCTGAGACACTCATTATAATAAAAGTTTTAGGGAATGTTATAATCTTTTCAATGAGTTTATATTTGTAAAATTTTGTTAGATGCAGAGAGTTATGAGGTTTTGAATTTATGGGTCATGTTCCGTCAGGTTCTGGTGGCAGATCATCTATGTCACCTTACAAGCCAAATTAAAAAAATGGAGATAAAAAAACTTTGTTTATCCTTTGAATACAAAAGTTGTAGGTCATGAAGTTTAGATGATTTTACAATATTTCTTTGTTATCATTGCTTTTATAGTGAAAGAGGTAGAGACAGAATGAGCATTTGTGCTGTTGATTGTCAATTTTCTATTTAGGGATATTTCTTTGGGAGTTTGGTTTAGTTATGGTGAGCTCTTTCGCAATCCATGTTAATTATGTTGTATGGTGGGAGGGAATAGATGTAGTGGTTGTGATAGTTATCTTGTTATTGTATATGTGGAGCGTGGGCTAAAACAGAGAGATAGCGAGGGATATTTGAATAGGCCAGTACGTATTGTTGTGAAGCCATGTTTTCTGGTCTTGGCGTGTTTGCGTAAGTATGAAATAGTTACGTCGTGTGAAGTCTAGGTGGAGATGCAGATTGTCTGAGTTATTGGATGGATATATGGGCAGGCATAGTATACTTAAATTGATTCTTGCTTGCATGATGTGAGATCAGGCTTAAAATGATTTAAAAAGTAAGCATATTGCTTCTACCCTTATGTTGGCTCTAAGTGTCTCGTAATGAAGAACCTAAAGTTATTAGTCCTTCGATGAACACTTAATCTTAGAAGAGTATAGAACCTGAATAAAACTATTGCTTGCTGTTTGGGACTACATGACCAGTTTTGGTTATGCCGCTAGTTCAATGAATTACACCATGTTTTCGGTAGAGGTGTTGTATATAAAAAGTTGTAGCCAACTTCTTCATCTTACTTGTGTAAAATTTCATGACCATAGGTCTAGTAGTTTGGGAGTTATGATTTTCTCAAGTCTACTCTTGGAATCTGTCTAGATTCTGTACAGATTTCGAAACTGACCTTGTTTGCCCAAGTTAAACTTTGAATCAGTTCTTATAAATTATAAAGAAGTGGTAGTACTTTCCTTAAGCTTTCCAACAAATTTTGGATCACCCTTTTTGGTGACCTATAAGTTAAGCTACATCTGTTTTAATTGGAATCTTTGAATCTGTCCAAATTTGGACATCAAAGCCTTTCTTATGTCTTTTGATCTTGATATGCATTGAATTAATCTGGTAGGTTTATAAATGAAATATAGACAATTTTACTGGCTTTCTAAAAAGTCTAGGAGCGCCTGAATGGGATGACTGAGACTCCAATTATGGATTTTTGAAGTGAGTAGTTGAATTCTGTTCAAGTCTGGACAAAATTTACGTTTCGCATTGTTTGGCCTTTCTAAGTGTCAAATCTTGTGGTGATGATAATACCAAGGGTATAGTGGACTTTGTAAGCTTTCCATAAAGTCCTAGTTTACTTCTATTGGATGAATATTTTGTGAGTTATGAGGAAAACAAATAACCGTTGTGCTGCTGTCTAGAAATATGCAAGCATTAAATTGATCTTTTGAAGTTACTCTTGTTTGGATAGGTTTGGTTTAGGCTATTTGAGCACAGTATGTATTGCATTCATATATATATATTTATTGAAGTACTTGCATGTGTCTATGTTGATTTGGTGTTAGGAAAGCTTTGTCCGAGTTATATAGGACCGTCTACTATCTTAGCCCGAGTTGGCAGCTTGGCTTAGCACCTACAATTGTCGGAGTCTAAGATCATAGTACACCATATATTCCATGTCTTTATGTTGAGGAAGTATTTGCGGAATCCAGACCATCAAATCGAGCTAGAGCCGATTCCTATGTAGCAAGACCAGACTCTTGAGTGTCGTCTGCTGCGTATCTTAGAATCCTAGGAGCTTGAGGAGCTGATGCGGCAGAAGTACCCGAACCTTTCTTTATGTGTGAGTTTTGTTGATTTATTGATCTTTCCTTGCGTTCTGATGGAAGCATCGGAATTCGAGGTCGAATTCTTTTTAAGGGGGGTAGAGTGTGATACCCAATTTTCTGAAAAGAAGTTAAATGTATTTTTCCCTTTTCTTTCGTGATCTGTGTAGTTGGGGTTGGAGTTTTTTAGGAAGCATTCACCAATAAAACAGTAGAATACTTGTTGGATTTGTGCGTTGGGGTCGGGAGCAGACGTGAGAGCGAGTTTGGGCCGTGGATCTCGATCCGGCGGTGGGGAGCCCATTAGTTTCCCCCCCTAAACCCTAGCCGCCCCCTCCCTCTCACTCCCCCACCCCTTTGGCCGCCCCTCCCCTCTCTCTTCCACTCTTGCAGCCGCCCCAATCCCTCTCCTTCTTCCCCAAGTGATTGCAGCGCCACCCCCTCAACCCTAGCCCCCCCCACCTCTTCCTCTCCAAGGTGGAGCCTCCCCGCTTGGTGTCCGTTGTGTGGGTGCGAGTCTTCCATGGGAGTTTGGAGGGAGGAAGAAGGAAGAAAAGAAGGAGGAAAGGAGGAACCCAAGGTGATTTTCGTGATCATTTTGTTGTATTTGTGCTGCAATCCAATTGGTTACATGTTTACCTATGCGATTTGGTAGAGGTGCTGTCCAGAAATTTAGTGGGTGGACGAACAGCAGTAGTTCTAGTGATTTCTGGGAATTTTTCGTGGGCAATTAGTAGGGATCAGTGGGAGAATCATGTAGAGCTTTGTCATACCTTTCCAACGAGTACTTATGCGCTCGATTTGGAGTTATAATTTAGGAGATATCGTTGTTTGAATCCGGTTATGTTGCTGTCCAAAAAAACAGATTTTTCAGGTGGGTGAACAGCAGTAGTATTAGCAGTTTCTGTGAATTTTTCGTGGGTAATTAGTGTTAACCAGTATGATAATCATGTAGGGCTTTGTCTTATCTTTCCAATAAGTACTTATGTGCTTGATTTGGAATTATATTTTAAAAGATATCGCTGTTTGAATCCGGGTATGTCGCTGTCCAAAAGACAAAAAAACAGATTACAGGGTTCATCTTGTGGACTGTTTTGGGCTAATTAGATGTTGGAATTTAATTATAAATTGTATACAAAACTTGTGGGGAATTTCATGTAGATGCCTCTGGAGTTTTTGTTTGTTACCACTCCTGTCATAATTTTAAATTTATGAAATTATTAAGCAGCGCCGCTGCAGTTTGGTGGGTGTGGGGAGAGATGTAACCCGCGGCGGGGTTTGAGTTTGTGCGTAGGTGCGGCGTCGTTTATGAGCCTGATTATGTGAAATTGGTGCACTAAGTTGTGTGTCAAAAACAGGTGGTGGACTTCCGGATCGTACTTAGGGATTTGCCCGAACTTCCGGTAAAGGCAAGTAAATACAGTGGTGGTTGCTACCGTTTGGGTTGCATCCTATTCCCTGACATTGAGTATGCATAAGTTTTAATTATGTTAATCATTGAATTCTATGATGAAGTTTATTTGTTTGGAAGTATTAATTCTCAATTGTCTAATATTGTGGATGATCATAATTTGGTAATGATATATGTGGTTGATTCCCATCTTGGATGAAGTTGAAGTATTTTTTTTGAATCATGTTATATGAAGTGTTGTAGGCATGACATGCTCATCGCATCATCCATCTTGCATTTTGAAGTTATGTCGTGATCTTATGGTCCGACCGTACCGGTACATTTTTAGCATCGTACGTTGCCCGAGGAGGGGTACGATGCAGCTTCATATCCTTAGAGGTATGAAGGCAGAAGTCATCCTTGCATTTGCAGACATTTGCACTCATGAGGTATATATGAAGTGTGACATTACTATGTTACTATTGTGGTTTCTACCTGCGAGGTGTGGTGACTAGGTGTGTTGTACGTTGTATACGTGCTGCACCTTCGTAATAAGAAGGTTGTGGAATCAAGTGGTGGTAAAACAATGTTCTTATGTGGTTAAACAGTTTGATATTATTTTACTTGCTGAGATGTGTCATCTCACTCTTGCATTACTCAATGCAGGTACTTGATACATGTTGGGAATGAGGGGAGTAGCAGCACGTCCACTTTCACTCTCACAATAACGCTGCCCAGGCGCAGCCATGATTTAATTAGAAACTTATTGTCAAAGGAAGTTTGTTTTTTTTAACTAGTCGTGCGCACTAGTTAATTCACTTCATGTCGTATGTTTAACTTCTCTTTGCTAGCCGATTAATAATACTTAGTATGTTTTTGTCATGATATATGTTTATACATTGTTGCTCCCTCATTTATGCAATTTTGCAAGGGGGATGCTGCCGAAATTTTATATATAGATGTCAAAAGTGTTGTTTAGTAGCATTCCGGGGTGTTGGTGGACCCCGGGGTGTTACAGCTTACCAAAGAGAATGGTTAAAGCTGAGCATTGCTTTTATAAGTTGGTCAAAATTTTATTAGCAGTTACTATGTGTAAGTGAATACCAAACCATAATAAGAATAATAGAAAAAAATTAATAATAAACCCATGCAAATGCAAATGGCAAATTGAGTTTAGGTTCCATAATTTAATCATCGGAGAGTCCTGAGCTGCTCATGACCGTGAGCTCGGCTAGTATACTAGTTTTACACTCTGCAGAGGTTGTACCCTTTACCCACAAGTCGTGTATCCCATGTCGCTAGGGTTAGCTAAGCCCTTAGACACTACCGAGGTGAATGGCTAGGGATCCACTATGAGGCCTTTACAAAGTTCCACTAGCTTCCAAAAACCCGCTACAGTTATGGGAAGAGCACTTGCAAGAATCCCCCGTCTGACAGCCATTGCAGCAAAATCAACCCGAGAACCTCCTTGCATGCAACACCCCTACTGCCCTTGCCCCTTTCGGGTAAGGTAGTCTTCCACTAGCTTTCCTAATTAGTTAGCCAAGGGGTCCCATTCCTCCCTTGTGGTGGCACATGTTTCTCAAGTTAAGCTCCATGTTCCAATTAACAATAATATAATGATCTTGACATAAACATAAATAGAATAACAAAATAACTGGAACATGGATATAACGAAATATTAACCCAAAACCATGTAAAGCAATAGCATAACTACACATATGATTTAGGGGTAAACAAGGTAAAATGGATAAACAGACTAGGATGACCTATTGGGTCCCATCAAAATTAAACCTATGCATGGTAAATGATTATAAAGAACATTATTGGGTAACAAAAGTGAATCAAGGGCACAACTTGCCTGGCATTTGAGATTCCAGTTACCAGGGTGATTCTTTAGATCCTCATAACCTCGCTGCTAGTCGTAGCAATACAAACATACATGGTATGGATAAAATTAACATCACACCAAACATAAGAATAAACTGAATATAGTAATCTATGCGTTACTACGAGATCGTGGAATCGAGAACTACTAAGATCGGAGTTACGATTAAGAAGTTATAGAAGATCTGTGTGATTAAAATATTAAACTATATTATAAATTGGTTAATATAAATCATATGAGAGGTTATTATATAAATAATTATCTCAATTTAAATCTAAGTTATAAATTGATCATAGATCATATTATAATGATAAGCAGATTAACAAGACTAACCAACATAAGTTAAATAAAGATCTAATTATAAAAGAATAGGACATAGTATAATAAATGTTGTTACTGAGTAGTAAATACTTATATGAAATTAACGCAACTGGAATGAGTCGAATCGGAATTAAAATGAAGAAGTTATGAATTTATAAAGTTTTAAGTGTTGGATAAAAGATTAAGTAGGATATTAATTTTAATATGGCTTTCACATCAAAATAGTGGCATTAATTGATAAACAATAATACTACAAAATTATAGGAACTGGAATGGGTCAATTTGGACAAAATATAAATTTTCTAAGGATTAAATAAGTTCCTAGGTTTATTTTAATACTAAAAACCAATTTCTAGGATTATTTGTTTATTTTCTCTGTTCCCTGGACTTCGCGCAATAATACAGAGAAACACAGGTGTTGGGGACTTGTTCTCAAATGCTATGAGTTAAGAACAAGGCAACATGAAGAATGTTAAATGTTAAAGTCCTTCGTCCTTCGAAGCGTTATTTCCCTTAGGATATGACGACTCTCGGACGAAGGTTATAGAAAGCGTACCTTTGTAAGTACGACGTATATCAAAATGAAGAAGAGTACACACGAAACATGAACAATGCGAACAATCGAATATGTTATTCTTGTTGTATTATTTTTATATTATTATCATGAATAAGTAAAGATAATGCTTTATTACAAGTGTACCTTCGGCTTGAAGGAAGTAAAAATACAAGCGTGACGCAAAAGCAAATGTCCAGTCAGCGTGAACAGTACGGAAGTACTGTTCATCTATTTATAGGCACGGGTCGCAGCCCATGTAAAATTACATTCAGGCCCTTTGCATTTGATAATAACTCTATAGTAATTCATCGGGGTCTAGATAGCCTTTTCCTCTTTAAGTCGGTTTCCTTTTTTCTGTCAACATGCCAAAGCTCCCTTGCGTACAGCTTCAGCTCTGTTCCATCCTTCGTTCCCCTTGTGTTTCTTCTTTCAATGATTTGACTTAAGTCCGACAGGTCCATGACTGAAGGTACCTGCTCATGTATTATACTCCAGAAACATTGTTAAATCATGTTTTTGAGGACCTTCGGAAGCCGAAGGCCCCCAATAGTAGCCCCTCGCAATATTAATTTGTTAGAATGATAAATTTAGATTGCGACAAGGACGAAGGCTCTGAGCCGAAGGTCCGAAAAAAACACCTTCCCTTTGCTAGAATAGCAACAGCCACTGACAAGCGGGCCCCTCCAGCACGCAATGCATCAGGCGTATAAATAAGAGCGCACCACTAGCTCATTTGGCACGCTTTCTTGCCATCTGCTTTGCCTGCTCAAACAGCTCTTTGCTTACAAATGCTTGACCAGATTTTTTAAATTTTAAGCTTCGGCTTTGAGGGCACTTTTCTCAGCACTTTCGAAGATGTCTGAGGATAAGAAAGCTACTGCTGAAATGAAGCTGAGCCTTTCTGAGGAGATGAATCTTGGCTTTATTCAATCGATAGCAAGGACAAATGTGGAGAAGATTGCTAGGGAAACTTTGGAGGGTTTGTCTGAAGATACTAGTGATAGTGACAGCTATGATATAGAGAGTGGTGGGGAAGACTCCGAAGATCGACCCTGGCGACCAAGCCATGCAGTTTTTGGAAAATCAACTATTAAACAAAGCCATCTTGACAACATGAGGGGGAAATACTTTCGGGATATGTCTGTTGTGAGGGCTGACGATGGAGAAAAAACTTGTCCTACACCAGAGGAGAATGAAGTCGTGATTTTTCGGAGCTTTTTGAAGGCTGGGCTTCGGCTTCCTCTTAGCAGCTTCGTAGTCGAAGTTTTGAAGATATTTCAAATTTACCTTCAACAGATTACCCCCGAAGCTATTATAAGAATGGGAATCTTCGTGTGGGCTTTAAGGAGTCAAGGCTTGGAACCAAATGCAAAAAGTTTCTGCAGCATGCATGAATTGTTATATGAGACGAAGCCCTAGGGTAAAGAACAGTATCATAATAATTTCGGCTGCTATAGTTTCATCGCTCGTTCTGGTTCAAGCTCCCCAGTACCGACTTTTCGGAAGAGATGGCCCGGAGACTGGACGAAAGAATGGTTTTATGTAAAGAATGATTTAAAGGCACGGGAAGACATTAAAGACATAATCATGCGCCTATCTGGCAACGCTTCGGGCTCCGTAAACTGAAGGTAGAAATTGATGAAGCGACCGAAGAATGCCGCAAGGCTTTCGGCTTAGTCTGCTCTTTCATTGGGACAAGGGACTTAGTTCAAGAGCACATGGCCTACAGGATATGGCCACTGCTAGCCGACTGGGAGGTGCCAAAAGAATCCATCAACAATCCCCATGAAGGTGGTCTGGTTCGGCTAAAATATACCTTCAGATTCAGAGACCAGTTTGTCGAGCCAGACGACGACTGGTTGAAAAGCGTCGAAGCTACAAGCGATGATCTGCTTAGGCTATATTCCAGAGCAGAAGATAACGTATTATCTGCGGCCTTCGGGAACCTAAAAAGAAGAGACTAAACAGAGTTTTCGATGCCATTGGATTCATGTATCCCGACTACCATTACCCGCCCCGAGGACAAAAAAGAAAAAGTAGAGATTCCGGGAAGGATGATGCTTCAGCTGCTCCAAGCGAGTCTGTGCCGAAGAGGAAAAGAGTGAAAGTCCTTACTCATCGCCCACGCTATATTGAACCGGCCGTAGTGCCTGATTTTGGCGGTGAGACCTCTTCGTTGTCCGAAGGCAAAAAACCTGCGATTACGCAAAAAAGTGAACCTGCTATAGCGCCGAAGACATCACCAGCCAAATCGGATGAGCTGAAGGCTGTTAACATTAAGAGATGAAGGTTGGGAAAACGAGAATATTGGAAGCAATAAGTCCTTCGGCGGAGGTGGCAATGCCGAAGGCACAAAAGGATGTCTCGACAACCCCCAAGAGAAAGAGAATGGTTAATGTATTAGATGTGCTAGAAGTAATAAAAACTTCAAGCTCTAGTCCGAAGAAAGCTGTCGAAGCTTCGGGAACACACATTGGGGCCGAAGCTTCCAAGGTCCAAGTCGATGCCGAAGCCGGGCCCTCAGAGGCCACCAAGGAGAAATCCTTGGAAATCGGAGGCAAGATTGAGAAAGAAACTGCATAAGCAAGTAAAACTGAAAAACCGCCATTCCTATTCCCAAAACATTATCTGAAGCTACTGATTATATTATACGACATGCTTCGGAAAAAAGTTTATCTGAAAAAGAGAAGCGAGAAGCTCAATTTTATGCTCAAAGATTAAAATATCCAAAGGGGGCCCTGGTATTCAACGGTAGCGGGGAAGAAGACTTCTTGTATTGCCTCCCAGACAGCAAAGAAATTTCTGTCTGCCGAGAGATGAGCAAGAGCTTCGGTTTCCCTACACTAGAGGATGGGCTCTCAGTGTTATCAAAAGATGAGTTGGCCAACATCTTAGCATACAATAGCTTAAAAGTGAGAAAGTTAGATTTTTGTATTTAAAGAGAAAGTATTCCATTTACCTACACTTAATACCGCATTTTTTGTAGGGCCTTATTCTTAGCAACGCCCTCAGGGCGCAAAAAAGTGTCGAAGATGAAGGATACACCATAGCCTTGAACAACCTTCGTTCCGAAGTGATTGAACTAAGGAACGAAGGTCTTGAAAAAGACAAAATATTACACTCATTGTTGAACAAAATAAGGGAAGACGAAGCTGCTTCCAAAGCCCAAGCTGAAGCTCAAAAATGCGAAATCGAAGATCTTCAAAAACAGCTACTTGAGGCTAAAGAGAAATGCGGTATTGCAGAGGTTGAACGAGATATTAGTATATATTGGAGGAACCATTTTCAAAAAACAGTTGATGAACTTCGTGCATCCAAGGAGAGGTGCTATGAAAAATCTATAGAGTGTGTTAAGAGAATAAAAACTAGCTTCGCCAATGTTGGCGCATACTCAAGCGAGGAGAATTTCATAAGGAGCGATCCCAAAGGCCCAATTGAATGCATCAGCCATGAAGCTGAAGCCTTTGAGGAAGTTTTGAGTGGCCATGGGGACATATGCGCCTTTTCGGGTGCTAGGGGGATTGCTGCTATCTTAGAGAAGATAGGCTGCGAACACGTAAAATCTTTGGCACAAACCGAAGGTGCCTTATCTATCGAAGATACAAAAGACCCGTTGGCTGAAACAAGCTTAGTTGGTGGAAAGTTTTTCACCGACATCTGGGAAAATGGCGGCCGGGAGATGGCCCAAGAAATCATAAGGAAAAGTGAAAAAGATACTCACGATGCTAGAGAAACAACAACGGCCGCTGAGAAAGCTGCGGATCTCGAGAGGCGGATAGGTATTGCTTAACATCTTTTAACTTTATGTTCTAATTTTGTGCCTTCGAATTTATTTACGTTTTGCATCACAGCCGCGCTATCTCCTCCCCCAGAGCCCGTCGAGCCATTGGCAGACCCCGAAGCGAAGAGAGAAGATGAAATTATTAAAATGGCCCAAGCTATTATGGATGAAGTTGTTGATCAACTACTAAATGAAGCTACGAAAGTAGTCTTAAAAGAAGAATAGCTGTTCTTGTAAAGACATTTGGAATGTAATATTTGCTGAATAAGTTGTGTAATATTTTATGATTTTGAATATAATGTATATGCTGTTTGTAATTCAATTCTTTACGATGCATGAAACTTTACGTACATACCGTTTTTGAGCCTTCGACGAAAAAAACACCTTCCCTTCTTTTCATGCTTCGTGAAGAATATCTATATTCCGTAAAAATATTATGCTTCATAAGCAATAGATCTCCTTTTCATATTAAAGTTGACGAAACCGTACTTCTTTCAAAACTTATTTTGTGCCTTGCCACTTCTTCGAAACAATCTCCGAAGATCAACATTGCATCCCCTTCTTGTGCCATTGATGCAATATGATGTATGATGTTATGCTATGCAAATGATGTAATGATGTTATGACATGCAAAATGATATTTGTGCCGAAGATACACACATTCCCTCATTAAAGCACACAATCTTTTTGCCGTTTATTTTTCGGCTTCACCGTTTATTTTTTGGTGTATCAGCGTTGACTTTTCGCTGTAAGCCTCCCTTAGGAGCTTCTTCGCCTTTTACTTCAGCGGTATCAGCGTTTATTTTTCGCTGTAAGCCTCCCTTAGGAGCTTCTTCGTCTTTTACTTCGGCGGTATCAGCGTTTATTTTTCGCTGTAAGCTCTGCATTCCCTTTGGAACGACTTTTGAGAAGAAAACTTACATTGCGTTCCTTAGGAACGACTTTTTGTTGCTTCGGAAAACTTACGCTGCGTTCCTTAGAACGACTTTTCTAATGCTTCGGCAAAACCTGTAATGTGATTGTGAACCCCGCGCTCTCTTGAGAGCAACTTTCGTGCTTTACCAACTTTTTGGACTTCGTGAGTCTGTAAAAGAGATACATTTCCACTATGGCCAAAACGAAGCTATTACAAGGAACTGAAAATGACAGGAAAAACTTAGGCTTTTAACGATTGTTCTCTATTAAAAAAAGGAAAAACGATAACGAATGCCAGAACTATTTCAGAAGTAGGATATCCTCTTAGTAGATGTGCTTCGATTCTAGCACAGTACTGTTGACTGTGCGAGCTTCGGACTCCTCTCTGAAATCTCGTTGTTGATGAGTGTGATGGCTCCCTTCTGGCTGCTGGCCTCGTTGCAATGGTGGTGGAGGTGGAGGCTGTTGCCAAGATGCCTGAGGTTGGCTTGCCGAAGCAACAGAGGCTGCAGGATGGTTACCCACATACTCTAGAATGTACGATGAGTGGTCCGAAGCAGTATGCATGACTTGCTTCAGCTGATTCTGTTGGGCCGCAGCTTCTGCTATCTCTTTTTGTTTCTGGATGGTGACGTGGCACATCCTGTTAGTGTGGCCCTTGTCCTCACCGCAGAATAGACAATAAATTTTCCTGGGCTGGTCCCCAAACCTTCCTCCGAAGCCCTTGGCGCCTCTGCCCCTTGGAGCTGGGGGCCAAGGACAGCTCTGTTGCTGCCCCGAAGCCTGGGAGGAATATTGCGGCCCCTGTTGTTGACCTCCCCTGTCGTCGTTCTGAGTGGAATGAATTGATCTGACGTGCCTGGGGTGAATTCTCCCTTCGAAGCCCCTAGCCATTTCAGAGAACCTGTAAGCTTCCTCCCTTCTCTGTCGAAAATCATTGTCAGCGCGAATGTATTCATCCATCTTCTAAAGCAGTTTCTCCAGGGTTTGAGGGGTTTTCTTGGCGAAGTATTGGGCTGAAGGTCCTGGCCGAAGCCCCTTAATCATGGCCTCAATGACAATTTCATTGGGCACTGTTGGCGCTTGCGCCCTCAGATGCAAGAACCTTCGGACATACGCTTGGAGATATTCCTCTTGATCTTGCGTGCACTGGAACAAGGCCTGAGCGGTAACCGGCTTCATCTGAAACCCTTGAAAATTGGTGACCAGCATGTCCTTCAGCTTCTACCATGACGTGATTGTTCCTGGCCGAAGAGAGGAGTACCAAGTTTGTGCAACATTTTTTACTGCCATGATGAAGGATTTCGCCATGACTGCAGTGTTGCCACCATACGAAGATATAGTTGCTTCGTAGCTTATCAGAAACTGCTTTGGATCTGAATGTCAGTCATACATGGGGAGCTGTGGTGGCTTGTAAGACGGGGGCCAGGGCGTAGCCTGCAGTTCTGCTGACAGAGGAGAAGCATCATCAAAAGCAAAATTTCCATGATGGAAATCCTCATACCAGTCATCTTTGTTGAAGAAGCCCTCTTGGTGCAGCTCTCTGTGGTGGGGCCTTCGGTGCTGCTCATCTTGAGCAAGATGACGCACTTCTTCAGTGGCTTTTTCAATCTGCCTTTGCAGGTCAGCTAACCGAGCCATCTTCTCCTTCTTCCTCTGTACCTGCTGATGAAGCATCTCCATATTCCTGATTTCTTTGTCCGACTCATCCTCTTGTAGTGTTGTACTAGTGGCCTTTCTCTTTTGGCTTCGGGCCTCCCGAAGAGAAAAGGTCTCCTGGTTTGGGTCCAGCGGCTGCAGAACGGCAGCCCCTGTTGCTGAAGCTTTCTTTGGCGGCATGATGAAGGTCGATGGTTGTTGAAGGTGGTCGAAAAGGGGTTCACCGGAGGTGGCTGCCAATGTTGGGGACTTGTTCTCAAATGCTATGATTTAAGAACAAGGCAACATGAAGAATGTTAAATGTCAAAGTCCTTCGTCCTTCGAAGCATTATTTCCCTTAGGATATGATGACTCTCGGACGAAGGTTACAGAAAGCGTACCTTCATAAGTACGATGTATATCAAAATGAACAAGAGTACACACGAAACATGAACAATGCGAACAATCGAATATGTTATTCTTGTTGTATTATTTTTATGTTATTATCATGAATAAGTAAAGATAATGCTTTATTACAAGTGTACCTTCGGCTTGAAGGAAGTAAAAATACAAGCGTGACACAAAAGCAAATGTCCAGTCAGCGTGAACAGTACGGAAGTACTGTTCATCTATTTATAGGCACGGGTCGCAGCCCATGTAAAATTACATTCAGGCCCTTTGCATTTGATAATAACTCTATAGTAATTCATCGAGGTCTAGATAGCCTTTTCCTCTTTAAGTCGGTTTCCTTTTTTCCTGTCATCATGCCGAAGCTCCCTTGCGTACTGCTTCGGCTCTGTTCCATCCTTCGTTCCCCTTGTGTTTCTTCGTTCAGTGATTTTGACTTAATTCCGACAAGTCCATGACCGAAGGTACCTGCTCATGTATTATACTCCAAAAACATTGTTAAATCATGTTTTTGAGGACCTTCAGAAGCCGAAGGCCCCCAACAACAGGGGGGTAATTCATAGTTTTCCCAAGACCCAATCTACCCCCTCCCTTGGATGGCGGGTTGGTTTCCATGTTTTATAGGGACTTAAATGCGAAAGAGTCAGACCGAAGGGGTATCTAGGATGCCTGTCCATCATATTAGAATCTAACGATCAGGATTATAACCCTGCTATGCGAATCAGAGGTGCACTGGTGGACGCACGATCTCCCATCTACGACTGTGAATCCATCAGCCCGAAGAGTTTTCTACTTCTAATCTGGACCGCCCAATACTGGATCCACGTCGCCAAGCACGCATCGGCACACACCCATCTCCATCGCAGATCACAGATCCGATGGCTAGCAGCCCTCTTCTACCTCACAACCCCACCAGACGGCGGCGCGGGACTGGTGGCCATGCAGACCACGGTGGCGGCATCGACGAGAAGCACCCATCGAGGCCGAGCTCCCCAACGATCACTGCTGGGCGAAAAAGTAGGCGCAGGCAATGCATAACTCGAGAGTGGCATTATTACCGGAGATTAAAGCAGTAGGGAAGCTCTCTGAGCTCGCTCTGGTCCGTGACATGGCCGGACGACGACGCCCGCGCAGCCTTCAACGCCCGGCGAGGGGTGCCGGTCCGCTCCACACCTCACGCACTGGGAAGTCCCTGAACGTCTAGTACGCGACTACGTTTAGCACTCTCCCGGCGGCAACACTCATGTACTCTCTCTCGTTCTCTCTCTGGGCTCGCATGGCGTGACGGCAGCGTATGTACAGTGAGGACTCCGCCACCCCCAACATTCGCCAGCGAACGCCATGAGCAGCAAATCGAGGGATGGGCGACGGCGTGACCGATTCTAGCATCCGGCGGTCATCAGCACACCTTGCCATCTCCCTCAGACCATTCGGCCAGGGCTCCCCGACATTCCACGGCGGCCGCACCATGAGCGAGCGGAGGGGAAAGGAGTTCACAGCAGGGTAGGCCACGAACACCACCTCCCACCATCGTCACGCGATGCTTGATCTACCAGCCTCCGCCAAATGTTGAGAGCGGGCACGGGCGACCCACACTCCCTCACACTTTGCCCTGTCGCTGGTTCACCCAAATCCCATTTGCTCCTGACGGCGGCGGCCAACCCCTCTAATGGCCCTGGCGACTTGCGATTTAGCTGGCCAAGGTCGCCAGGCCCGGTCTTAATAGCAGAGTAGGGCAAGGACCGGAGGGGAGGGAAGCGCAGTCGCATCAGCCCGGTCTCCTCGCATGATCGTGGCGTTTGTTGCGGTATTCCGTTTGGGGACGACGGCCGAAGGAATCGAGTTTGTTGCAGTAGAAATGGCGTTTGTTATGGACGACTCGAACAGAGCATTCGGGGAAAAGGGGTGGCTTCTGGTGGCGGTCCCACTAGCCAGTGGCTTGTGCGTAGAGATCGTTCTGGCGATCCGATTTCAGCGAACGGCAAGCAGTGTAGGCGATTTTGTTACGAGGAAGACGAAGCTTCCGACAGCGCTGGCATGGGTATATTGAAAGGGAAATAGGCTTACACCTTTTCCTAATTAATTTTGGTGGTTGAATTGCCCAACACAAATAATTGGACTAACTAGTTTGCTCTAGATTATAAGTGTTACAGGTGCCAAAGGTTCACAATAAACCAATACAAGTCAAAAGAAAGGGTTCAAATGAAGGGAGCAAAAGATAACCGAAGGCAGCCCTGGTCTGGTGCACCGGACTGTCTGGTGTGCCACCGGACAGTGTCCGGTGCACCAGGGAACTCCAACTCCGAACTCGCCAGTCTTAGGAATTCTGGGAGCCACTCCGCTAAAATTCACTGGACTGTCCAGTGCTACACCGGACTGTCCGGTGTGCCAGCGGAGCAACGGCTACTTCAGCGCCAACGGTCGTCTGCAACCGCATTGAATGCGCTACAGCGCGTGCCAGAGTCAGAGCAGCGCCAGAAGGCACACCAGACAGTGTACAATGACTGTCGGGTGCACCATCGAACTGTCCGGTGGCCCAGAAGACAGAAGCTCCAACGGTCGAACCCTAACAGTCGGGTGACGTGGCTGGCGCACCGGACAGTGTCTGGTGGCGCACCGGACTGTCCGATGCGCCCGTCGACAACAACCTCCACCAAACGGCTAGTTTGGTGGTTGGGGCTATAAATACCCCAACCACCCCACCATTCATTGCATCCAAGTTTTCCACCTTCAAACACATTACAAGATCTATAGCATTCAATTCTAGACACAACCAAAGAGATCAAATCCTCTCCCAAGTCCGGAATCACTCCAAATCAAATAGTGGCTAGAGAGAGTGACATTTGTGTTCATTTGAGCTCTTGCGCTTGGATTGCTTCTTTTCTTTCTCATTCTTCTTGTGATCAACTCAATTGTAACCGAAGCAAGAGACACCAGTTGTGTGGTGGTCCTTGCGGGGACTTAGTGTCCCGTTTGATTGAGAAGA
Organism: Zea luxurians; assembly: GCA_029449295.1. NCBI lineage: Eukaryota > Viridiplantae > Streptophyta > Magnoliopsida > Poales > Poaceae > Zea > Zea luxurians. The sequence continues at coordinate 213,126 of JAOPSE010000046.1, forward strand.
GAAGCTCACTCGGTCTAAGTGACCATTTGAGACAGGGAAAGGGTTGAAAGAGACCCGGTCTTTGTGACCACCTCAACGGGGAGTAGGTTTGCAAGAACCGAACCTCGGTAAAACAAATCACCGTGTCTCACTCTCTATTTGCTTGAGATTTGTTTTGCACCCTCTCTTTTGGACTCGCTTATATTTCTAACGCTAACCCCGACTTGTAGTTGTGCTTAAACTTTGTAAATTTCAGATTCACCCTATTCACCCCCCTCTAGGCGACTTTCAATTGGTATCAAAGCCCGGTGCTTCATTAGAGCCTAACCGCTCGAAGTGATGTCGGGAGATCACGCCAAGAAGGAGATAGTGACCGGCGACAAGCCCGTCACAAGCCACAGGAAGGCTCCATCGTGAGAATCCCACAACAAGGGGAAGGATAAGGCATCCTCCTCACAAAAGTCGCATCGGAGTGGCGACAAGAAAAAGAAGATGAGGAAGGTGGTCTACTACGAGACCGATTCTTCATCGCCGTCCACCTCCGGCTCCGACGCGCCATCCATAATTTCTAAGCGCCATGAGCACAAGAAGTTTAGTAAGATTCCCCTACGCTACCCTCGTATTTCAAAGCGTACTCTGTTACTTTCCGTTCCACTAGGCAAACCACCGGTTTTTGACGGTGAAGATTATAATATATGGAGTGACAAAATGAGGCATCATCTAACCTCACTCCACACTAGCATTTGGAATGTTGTTGAGTTTGGTGTACAGGTACCATCCGTAGGGGTTGAGGACTATGATTCAGAGGAAGTAGCCCAAATTCAACACTTCAACTCCCAAGCCACTACTATACTCCTCGCCTCTCTAAGTCGAGAGGAGTATAATAAGGTGCAAGGGTTGAAGAGCGCAAAGGAAATTTGGGACGTGCTCAAGACCACGCACAAAGGAGATGAGGTGACCAAGATCACCAAGCGAGAGACGATCGAGGGGGAGCTCGGTCGCTTCATGCTTCACCAAGGAGAGGATACGCAAGCCATGTACAACTGCTTGAAGACCTTGGTGAACCAAGTGCGCAACCTCGGGAGCACCAAATGGGATGACCATGAGATGGTCAAGGTTATTCTTAGATCCCTCGTTTTTCTTAAACCTATGCAAGTTCAATTAATTCGAGGTGATCCTAGATACACGCTAATGTCTCCCGAGGAGGTTATAGGGAAGTTTGTGAGCTTTGAGCTAATGATCAAAGGCTCAAAGAAAATCATCGAGCAAGGCGCCTCCTCCACGCCCGAGGCACAACCCGTCGCATTCAAGGCAATGGAGGAGAAGAAGGAAGAGTCTACATCAAGTAGGCTCCCCATCGACGCCTCAAAGCTCGACAATGAGGAGATGGCTTTAATCATCAAAAGCTTTCGACAAATCCTCAAGCAAAGGAGGGGGAAGGACTACAAGCCCCGCTCCAAGAAGGTTTGCTACAAGTGTGGTAAGCCCGGTCACTTTATAGCAAAATGTCCTATTTCTAGTTACAGTGACAGGGCCGATGACAAGAAGGGGAGAAGAAAGGAAAAGAAGAGGTACCACAAGAAGAAGGGCGGCGATGCCCATGTGTGCCGCGAGTGGGACTCCGATGAGAGCTCCACCGACTCCTCCTCCGACGAGGATGCCGCCAACATCGCCGTCAACAAGGGACTCCTCTTCCCCAACGTCTGCCACAAGTGCCTCATGGCAAAGGACGGTAAAAAGAAGAAGGTTAAATCCACATCCTCCACTAAATATGCAACCTCTAGTGATGAGAATAACTCTAGTGATGATGAGGACAATTTGCTTACTCTTTTTGCCGATCTTAACATGCAACAAAAGAAAAAATTGAATGAATTAATTAGTGCTATTCATGAGAAGGATGAACTCTTGGACACCCAAGAGGACTTCCTAATTAAGGAAAACAAGAAGCATGTTAAGGTTAAAAATGCTTATGCTCTAAAGGTAGAAAAATGTGAAAAATTGTCTAGTGAGCTAAGCACTTGCCATGATGTCATTGCCAACCTTAGGAATGAGAATGCTAGATTAATTGCTAAGGTTGATTCAAATGTTTGTGATGATTCATATGCCAATCTTAGAAATGATCATGCTATTTCTATTGCTAAGATTAAAAAATTGAATGCTTCTCTTGCTAGCCTTAGGATTGAAAATGAGAAATTGATTGCTAAGGCTAAAGACTTAGATGTTTGCAATGCTTCCATTTCCGATCTTAGGAGTGAAAATGACATTTTACATGCTAAGATTGTTGAACTAAAAACTTGCAAACCCTCTACATCTACCGTTGAGCATGTTTCTATTTGCACTAGATGTAGAGATGTTAACATTGATGCTATTCATGATCACATTGCTTTAATTAAACAACAAAATGATCATATAGCAAAATTAGATGCTAAAATTGCCGAGCATGAGCTAGATAATGAAAAATTTAAATTTGCTCGTAGTATGCTTTATAGTGGGAGACGCCCTGGCATCAAGGATGGCATTGGCTTCCAAAAGGGGGACAATGTCAAACTTAATGCCCCTCCTAAAAGATTATCTAACTTTGTTAAGGGCAAGGCTCCCATACCTCAGGATAACGAGGGTTACATTTTGTACCCTGCTATCCCAAGCATAAGATTAGGAGAATTCATTCTAGGAAGTCTCACTCTGGCCCTAATCATGCTTTTATGTATAAGAGTGAGACATCTAGTTCTAGGCAATCAACCCATGCTAAATTGCCTAAGAAGAAAACTCCTAGTGCATCAAATGAACCTAGCATTTCATTTAAAACTTTTGATGCATCTTATGTTTTGACCAACAAATCCGGCAAAGTAGTTGCCAAGTATGTTGGGGACAAACACAAGGGATCAAACACTTGTGTTTGGGTACCCAAAGTTCTTGTATCTAATGTCAAAGGACCCAAAACTGTTTGGGTACCTAAAATCAAGAACTAAATTTGTTTTGTAGGTTTATGCATCCGGGGGCTCAAGTTGGATCATCAATAGCGGGTGCACAAACCACATGACAGAGGAGAAAATGATGTTCTCCTCCTATGAGAAAAACCAAGATCCCCAACGAGCTATCACATTCGGGGATGGAAATCAAGGTTTGGTCAAAGGATTGGGTAAAATTGCTATATCACCTGACCATTCTATTTCCAATGTTTTTCTTGTAGACTCTTTAGATTACAACTTGCTTTCTGTTTCCCAATTATGTAAAATGGGCTACTACTGTCTTTTACGGATACAGGTGTTACTGTCTTTAGAAGTGATGATTCAGTAGCTTTTAAGGGAATATTAGAGGGTCAACTATACTTAGTTGATTTCAATAGAGCTGAACTCGATACTTGCTTAATCGCTAAGACTAACATGGGTTGGCTCTGGCGTCGCCGACTAGCCCATGTTGGGATGAAGAATCTTCACAAGCTTCTAAAGGGAGAGCATATTTTAGGACTAACAAATGTGCATTTTGAGAAAGACAGGATCTGTAGCGCATGTCAAGCAGGAGAACAAGTTGGTGTTCATCATCCACATAAGAACATCTTAACGACTGACAAGCCACTCGAGCTCCTCCACATGGATCTATTCGGCCCGATCGCTAACATAAGCATCGGTGGGAGTAAGTACTGTCTAGTTATTGTGGATGACTATTCTCGCTTCACTTGAGTATTCTTTTTACAGGAAAAATCTCAAACCCAAGAGACCTTAAAGGGATTCTTGAGACGGGCTCAAAATGAGTTTGGCTCGAGGATCAAGAAAATAAGAAGCGATAATGGGACGGAGTTCAAGAATTCACAAATTGAAGGCTTCCTTGAGGAGGAGGGCATCAAGCATGAGTTCTCTTCTCCCTACACGCCACAACAAAATGGTGTAGTGGAGAGGAAGAATAGAACTCTATTGGACATGGCGAGGACCATGCTTGATGAGTACAAGACTTCGGATCGATTTTGGGCCGAGGCGGTCAACACCGCCTGCTACGCCATCACCGGTTGTATCTACACCGAATCCTAAGACATCATATGAACTCCTAACTGGTAAAAAGGCAAATGTTTCATATTTTAGGGTCTTTGGTAGCAAATGTTTTATACTTGTTAAAAGAAGTAGAAAGTCCAAATTTGCTCCTAAGGCTGTAGAAGGCTTTTTACTAGGATATGATTCAAACACAAGGGCATATAGAGTCTTTAACAAGTCCACTTGACTAGTTGAAGTCCCTTGTGACATTGTGTTTGATGAGACTAACGGCTCTCAAGTAGAGCAAGTTGATCTTGATGAATTAGATGATGAAGAGGCTCCATGCGCCGCACTAAGGAACATGTCCATTGGGGATGTGTGTCCTAAGGAATCCGAAGAGCCCATTCAAGCACAAGATCAACCATCCTCCTCCATGCAAGCATCCCCACCAACTCAAGATGAGGATGAGGCTCAAGATGATGAAGAAGAAGATCAAGAAGATGAGCCACCTCAAGAAGACGGCAATGATCAAGGGGGAGATACAAATAATCAAGACAAGGAGGATGAACAAGTTCCAAGGCTGCCACACCCAAGAGTTCACCAAGCAATCCAACGAGATCATCCCGTGAACACCATCCTCGGCGACATTCATAAGGGGGTAACCACTAGATCTCGTGTTGCACATTTTTGTGAGCATTACTCTTTTGTTTCCTCTATTGAGCCACACATGGTAGAGGAAGCACTTCAAGATTCGGATTGGGTGATGGCGATGCAAGAAGAGCTCAACAACTTCACGAGGAATGAGGTATGGCATTTAGTTCCATATCCTAACCAAAATGTTGTAGGAACCAAGTGGGTCTTCCGCAACAAACAAGACGAGCATGGTGTGGTGACAAGGAACAAAGCCCGACTTGTGGCCAAGGGATACTCACAAGTCGAAGGTTTGGATTTCGGTGAAACCTATGCACCCGTAGCTAGGCTTGAATCAATTCGCATTTTACTTGCCTATGCTACTTACCATGGCTTTAAGCTTTACCAAATGGACATGAAAACTGTCTTCCTCAATGGACCAATCAAGGAAGAGGTCTATGTTGAGCAACCTCCTGGCTTTGAAGACAGTGAGTATCCTAACCATGTTTATAGACTCTCTAAGGCGCTTTATGGGCTCAAGCAAGCCCCAAGAGCATGGTATGAATGCCTAAGAAATTTTCTTATTGCTAATGGCTTCAAAGTTGGAAAGGCCGATCCTACACTCTTTACTAAAACACTTGAAAATGATTTGTTTGTATGCCAAATTTATGTTGATGATATTATATTTGGGTCTATTAACGAATCTACATGTGAAGAGTTCAGTAGGATCATGACACAAAAATTCGAGATGTCGATGATGGGGGAGTTGAAGTATTTTCTAGGATTCCAAGTCAAGCAACTCAAAGAAGGCACTTTCATTAGCCAAACGAAGTACATTCAAGATATTCTCACTAAGTTTGGAATGAAGGATGCCAAGCCCATCAAGACACCCATGGGAACAAATGGGCATCTCGACCTCGACACAGGAGGTAAATCCGTACATCAAAAGGTATACCGGTAGATGATAGGTTCTTTACTCTATTTATGTGCTTCTCGACCGGATATTATGCTTTCCGTATGCATGTGTGCAAGATTCCAAGCCGATCCTAAGGAAGCTCACCTTAGGGCCGTAAAACGAATCTTGAGATATTTAGTTTATACTCCTAAGTTTGGCCTTTGGTACCCCAGGGGATCCACATTTGATTTAATTGGTTATTCCGATGCTGATTGGGCAGGGTGTAAAATTAATAGAAAGAGCACATCGGGGACTTGCCAGTTCTTGGGAAGATCTCTGGTGTCTTGGGCCTCAAAGAAGCAAAATTTTGTGGCTCTTTCAACCGCCAAAGCCGAGTATATTGCCACAGGCCATTGTTGCGCGCAATTGCTTTGGATGAGGCAAACCCTCAGGGACTATGGTTACAAATTAACCAAAGTTCCTCTTCTATGTGATAATGAGAGTGCAATCCGCATGGCGGATAATCCCGTTGAGCATAGCCGCACTAAACACATAGCTATTCGGTATCATTTTCTAAGGGATCACCAACAAAAGGGGGATATCGAGATCGCATATGTTAGCACCAAAGAACAATTAGCCGATATCTTTACCAAGCCATTGGATGAACAAAGTTTTACCAAACTTAGGCATGAGCTAAATATTCTTGATTCTAGAAATTTTGATTGATACTTTGCACACATAGCTCATATATATATACCTTTGATCATCTCTTTCATGTTCTATGACTAATGTGTTCTTTCAAGTCCATTTCATGCTAAGTCATAGATTGAAAGGGAAAAGGAGTCTTCGGCGAAGACAAGGCTTCCACTCCACTCCATAGAATCATTCATCCTTCGCCGTTGCTCCGCACATCTCTCCAACTTTGGTATAATCTTCACTCATATTTTTGTGTATGCCAAAGGGGGAGAAAGTTTGAAAGGGCTTATATTTCACTCAAGCATCCATTTTTGGCGATTCATGCCAAAGGGGAAGAGAGTATTAGCCCAAAGCAAAAGGACCGCAACCACCACCAATTTCAAAAATTATAGTCTTTCAAATTTGAGTTATGAAAAGAATTTTTCAATTGGTATCTTATTTTTTGCTATAATACCCTCTTCAAAATTAAAATCTAAAACCCTCTTGAACACTAAGAGGAGGATTTCATTAAGGGGGAGTTTTGTTTAGTCAAAGGAAAAGCATTTGAAATAGGGGGAGAAAATTTCAAATCTTGAAAATGCTTCTCAAACTCTTATTCATTTACCTTTGACTATTTGCAAAAGAACTTTGAAAAGAATTTGCAAAACAAAATCCATGGTGCAAATGTGGTCCAAAATGTTAAATATGAAAAGAAAGCTATCCATGCGTATCTTATGAGAATATTTATTGGTTCAATTCCATGTAACCTTTGCACTTACAATTATGCAAACTAGTTCAATTCTGCACTTCTATATTTGCTTTGGTTTGTGTTGGCATCAATCACCAAAAAGGGGGAGATTGAAAGGGAAATAGGCTTACACATTTTCCTAATTGATTTTGGTGGTTGAATTGCCCAACACAAATAATTGGACTAACTAGTTTGCTCTAGATTATAAGTGTTACAGGTGCCAAAGGTTCACAATAAACCAATACAAGTCAAAAGAAAGGGTTCAAACAAAGGGAGCAAAAGATAACCGAAGGCAGCCCTGGTCTGGCGCACCGAACTGTCCGGTGTGCCACCGGACAATGTCCGGTGCACCAGGGAACTCCAACTCCGAACTCACCAATCTCGGGAATTCTGGGAGCCACTCCGCAAAAATTCACCGGACTGTCCGGTGCTACACCGGACTGTCTACACCGGACTGTCCGGTGTGCCAGCGGAGCAACGGCTACTTCAGCACCAACGGTCATCTGCAACCGCATTGAATGCGCTACAGTGTGTGCCAGAGTCAGAGCAGCGCCAGAAGGCGCACCAGACAGTGTACAGTGACTGTCCGGTGCACCACCGGACTGTCCGGTGGCCCAGAAGACAGAAGCTCCAATGGTCGAACCCTAACGGTCGGGTGATGTGGCTGGCGCACCGGACAGTGTCCAGTGGCGCACCGGACTGTCCAGTGCGCCCGTCGACAACAGCCTCCACCAAACGGCTAGTTTGGTGGTTGGGGCTATAAATACCCCAACCACCCCACCATTCATTGCATCCAAGTTTTCCAACTTCAAACACATTACAAGAGCTATAGCATTCAATTCTAGACACAACCAAAGAGATCAAATCCTCTCCCAAGTCCGGAATCACTCCAAATCAAATAGTGACTAGAGAGAGTGACATTTGTGTTCATTTGAGCTCTTGCGCTTGGATTGCTTCTTTTCTTTCTCATTCTTCTTGTGATCAACTCAATTGTAACCGAAGCAAGAGACACCAGTTGTGTGGTGGTCCTTGCGGGGACTTAGTGTCCCGTTTGATTGAGAAGAGAAGCTCACTCGGTCTAAGTGACCGTTTGAGAGAGGGAAAGGGTTGAAAGAGACCCGGTCTTTGTGACCACCTCAACGGGGAGTAGGTTTGCAAGAACCGAACCTCGGTAAAACAAATCACTGTGTCTCACTCTATATTTGCTTGTGATTTGTTTTGCGCCCTCTCTTTTGGACTCGCTTATATTTCTAACGCTAACCCCGACTTGTAGTTGTGCTTAAACTTTGTAAATTTTAGATTCGCCCTATTCACCCCCCCTCTAGGCGACTTTCAGATATGAAGAGAAGTTTCTGTCTAGTGGCAAGTGGTCGGAGCCAGATTCGGCCCAGGCACAAGCACGCGTGTTCCTTTTAATTTTTTTATTTCTAACTCCTCCTTTCAAATTCAAGTTTAAATTTATGGTTCAAATTCAAATCTGAGGGCAATATCTCATTTATCTTTTATATGCACAATTCAAAATCCCCGGTATAAATGCAAAAGTATTTTTTATATCTTTGTTTTATTTTAGTTTATTTACACATGCTTCCAATCATATACTAGGAGAATGTTCACACCTTATTAGTTTTAGGGAAATATAATTTATATTGTAGATTATATTTTAAGAAATAGTTTAATCATAATTCTTCTATATAATCAATTCCAAGGTAATTTAGTTTGTCTATGTATCTTTCTTTTTTTGAGAATATTTCTATCTTGGGAGTAGTAACTTGGTATGAATATACTTGAGGGGTGTTTTGATTTAAAATCTTTGGGGAATTTTCCTTATTTATTTATTTTATTATTATTTTTCTAATGCAAATTTTGGGCCTTACAATAAAAGAATGTGTGGCTCCAGTATCAAACAACACATTTGCAAGAGGAAATTCGACTGAGAACTTACCTATTTGCCACTCCTGGGGTCTCCTGAACTTTATTAGCCTCTAAGTGGTTCACCTTTCCATATTGTGTTGGTGTTTGTGATCCGACCGTGCACCACAGGGTTACCCATGAGATGCTTTTGGGTGGGACGATGCCGTTGATCGCGACTTGATGGTTCGTGCTATAACATATGGGTTGAGACGTAGACTTATACAGGTTCGGGCTACGTAGAGTTGCGTAATACCCAACTTCTTGTGGCGATTTTGGTATTGATGTGAGGATTACAAGTTGAGAGTTGTGGGTGTTGAAGGCTAAGATGAGATGAAATGGTAGGGGGTACCTCCTGGCCTTATATATGCGACCCGGGAGAGTTATCCCGTATAGACGATCATGACTATCAACTTGCTTATCTCCTGGTTTGTAGCAGACTGTATCCCTATACATCCAGAGTCCTCGTCGCCCATTCGCCCAAGCTACCGCTGAGGGCTTGGCCTGTCAGTGATCACAACTATAGCGCCTGATACGTCCGTGCCCCTGTAGCACTTAACTCAGGCGTTGGTTTTAGTCGGCTCAGACTGGGCCTGCCTAGCCTGGCTACATCTAGTTGCCCCGTCCCATAGGACGACCCAGGAGAAACCTACTAGGTGGCCCAGGACATGTTTTAGTGTACATGGGGACCCATGGGTTATCCATCCTCCACAAGCCCTCGAGGCTCAAGCCAACTTTTGAGGACAATTAACTTGAGTCTTTAAAAGAACATAAAGTCTTATGCTTCTTCTAGGCTTTTTCGAAGGTTGCTTTGTACCCAATGGGTGTAGCCCCCGAGCTTTGAATTAATTTTATTACTAACAAATCAAAGGTCTTCATTATTTGATGTTGAGTTTAGCATTTTTATTTTTGCCCTTGCGTCCATTGGATGCATCTCTAGCCCTCGAGCTTTGAATTGATTTGAGTACTAACCAACTCAAAGGTCTTCATTGCCTGCCTTCGGAGAACTTTGATTTATTATAGTTGTCAAGTCTGGGCCAGTTCTTGCCTAGTTTGAACTTGTTCTGACTGAAACCCTTGCTGACTAGGACCTGGTCGACTGAGTCTAGACCGATGGAGGTCTGGCTGGACGGCACTCGACCAAGGTCTTCAATGCTTGTGTTGATTGGAGTTTGGCCGGTAAAGCTCCAGCCGACTTTAGTTTGACCGATCTTGTTTTTTGTTGTTTGGTATTCACTACGAATATTTTGCAAATCGCATTGCTTCAGAAAATCTCGAAAAATCCGGTTTTACACCCAATCGGTGCGCCCAATGGATGTATATCCATTGAGTAGTGTACACTATCTTGTCCAAAAATAGAAGCTAACATGATGGAGGGTATTGCTGAGTCTGAGTAGTTGACTTTACTTTCTTCTAGTGCCGTGTTATGTGAATAGGTGTCAGCAGTCTGCTCCCTTTATTGGAAACTTAAGTGGCTATTGAAGTCCTTGTGTCTGTTCGCTGAACGGGCGGGATGCGAAGAGTCGACCTTTGCCCTCTTTAAATAGTCTACTTGCATGTGCCCGCTCTCTTCACTCGCTCTTGCTCTTCTATGTTCTTCTTCTTCTTTTCCCACTCGTCAGAAAGTACCATGGCCGGCGGCAAAGGAGGGAAAGGCAAGCGCGGCTTGGTGGAGGGAAAACGCAAGCATCCTCTGACTCCCCCGTCGGAGGACTTTGGATAGTCGGAGTTTTCTGAGGACTTCTCCTCCGAGGGCTACGACCCTCTTCTGTTGGCATTCCCGACGGCGTCGTCCAATGACTCGGACGATTCCATGGGGCTATCAGCGGCCGAGTGGGCCTACATCTGATCCGTCGAGTGAGTAGGGCTCGAAGGGTCGGATGACTCGGAGGGGGAGGACACCGAGGAGGACAGCGGTGGCGACGGTGACGATGGTGAGGGCGGGGGCGGCGGCGATGCAGGCCGCGCGAGCGGTGGCATGGGTTGCGGTGGCGACGAGAGTGGTGGCGGTGGAACGGTGGTGGCAATGTCGGTGACAGGGCACCACCGGCATAAATAGTAATATGTAGTAGGTAGTTTGTGTAGGTAGTGGTAGTTGTAGTAGTAGGTAGTATGTGTAGGATGTTGGGGTCGGTTCCTAAAGGGTTGGCCCTCTTCGTTTGTAATGAGCCACTTCTAATGAATGAAAAAACTTTGTTCGTTGCTTTCTGATGTGTTCGCTCTTCTGTTCGGCTTATGCGTTGCCTAACGATTTTGGTTATGTGAGCCAATATTGATAATTCCTGACTGACTAGTTCCGTTCATGAATTCGACTAAAATTTTCGGTTAGCGCCTCTGTTTGATAGCCCGACTGACTTTGCTTTGTTGATGGTCTGGTCCGAGTCACCTCTTTCCTCTTGATGCGCCCGACTTAGTGTGTGCCTATACATTCTCGTTGGCAGTCTCCTGGCAGTGAACCCTAACTCTGCTTTTTTCACCTTGATCCAATTTTTGAAATCCTAGCTCATCTTCGTGACTCTGTTCAACCCCGCCTGCTCACAAGGTCTATTGGCGCCCAGTAGGAAGAAACATGGGACCACCGCCCCTGCTATTCCCCCAATCGACCCTAACAGCCAACTTCCATTTGGCAGTAACTATGCTTCTATTGTTTCCATGTCCGATCTTCTCCACCTTGTTGAAATTGGGGTTCTGCCACCAAAGGAACTGTGCTCTTGGAGGATCTGGCAGGGGATTACCGTCTCCACAGAGAATACCCATGAGTCGGTAGTCTTTGTTCCCTTGTTGATCTAAGGATTAGGTCTACCGGTTGTTCTTTCTTCCACGGCCTTCTCGATTTCTACTCCCTCAACCTGACTCATCTGAATCCCAACTCTGAGGATTTATCCTGTGGCGCCTTCCTGGGGATTTATCCACACTTTGGGTTGTGGAATTATTTGTATCACTGCAAACCCGGAATGCCCGGGGGCAGCATCAGTTGGTCGGCAGCGCCAGTTTGGAACTTCGTCGAGGTAGTAAGTCTGAGTATCTTGATATTCCTTTGAAGTATAGCATCAAGGGATGGCACTTTGAGTGATTTACCATGGAAAATCACCACAAGTCGCTACATGTACGCTTTGGGAGGCAGCATGATGTACGAGTGCCGAGTTGGATGGAGGCCCCAACTGACTTAGAGGCTGCTGAAGCTAGAGTTCTACTTGCTGAGTTAGCTAATTTGAAAAACAAAGGTTTGACTAGTGAGGCTGTTGTCATCGACTTTGTCTTCAAGGACGTCTAGCCTTTAAAGGACATAGTTACTGGCCTATCTGTATACTGGAGTGAATGAATCTTCCTGGGTTACAAACAGACAGATATCTGAGGGGAGTGTTTTGAAACACACTGAAATGATGCTGAGAGGTGCTGTCTCGAATGTCGGTGCTCCTTGTTCTTACTCCGCTTGGAACCTTCCCCTGATGATAAGTTTTAGATGCCTGTACTTTACTCTATCAGGTCATTGTATGCCCTGTTCTCACTACAGGGTTTTGTTGCTGTAGAGCTCTTTTTCCGAGTTCGTGTCCAATTCACCCATCCGAGGGGAGGATGGGGGTCCTGGTCATAGAGTGTGACCTTCTTCCCATGAAGTTGTAACACCCTGAATTTGGGGGTTATAAAATTTCTTCTCTAATACCTACCAAATTCACGTGTTACTTCTTTTCTCACCTCAATAGATTTTCCTTTCCCTTCTTTTAATAGAATTTTGGGTTACTTATGTGAGAGATGTATTATTTTCTTAGAATATTAAAACCTAGGGGAGATATGAATGTTTGCATCATGCTGAGATTAAACTTTGTTTTTAGTTGATGCACATGTTTGAAATATTTGAATTTGAATTTATGGTTTGATTTGATTTGAATTCAATAGAGAAAATAAAAAAAGGAATTAGAAATTCAAAAAAAGGAAAAACCAATTCAGCCTAGCCTCGACCATTCGACCCAACTCGGCCTAGCTCCGTGCGCCCACGTGCGCGCCCGCACCCTCCCTCTGACAGGCGGACCCTACCTGTCAACGCCAGCCAGCACTCACGCACCCCCGTTCCCTCTCTCCCTCAACCTTGCGGGTGCTCCCTCTCTCTGCATCGCGGGCCCAACCCATCAACGCCACGAACCGTTCACTCCGCGCCCTCTCTCTCTCGCTGCGCTGTGGGACCCCCCTGTCACCTCTGTCTTCCCCATGAACCGTGACCAGCGCGCACGCACGCCGAGAACCCTGCCACGTCGCCTGCCCATGCCCCCAGCTCCCTTTTGAGCTCCACCCGCACCCGCTCTCTCTCCCCTGCCTCATTTTGCCCAATCTCGCCCTCTCTCGTCCTCTGCCGCTGACGCCAGAGCTCACCGAAGGAAATGCCCGTCGTGCCTGCTGTCTAGAGTGCCAAGCGTCACACCGAGTCTTCCTGAGCACCGTCTTGAGTTGAGAAACCAGTTCTCGTACTCCAGTTACCTTGATTTTGCTTGGCATTAGCTAATTCGTGCTCACCGGAGCCTTGCCTCACCGGTTTGCCGCACCTGCACGCAGTCCGGTCGATTCAGCGGTGCCCTGTGCCCGTGCCTTGGCCCTTGGAGTCCCTCATGCCTCAGTGGAGCTGGTGCCAGCCTCGGTGCACCCGATTCCCCCTCCCCGCGACCGAGATTGCTCGCCAGAGTTACCTTGACCCGCCTAGAGCACTCCCTCTGCCATTCCCTTGTCCCCAATCCTGTTCTCTCGATCAAAACCTTGACATCGAGTTCGCCGGGTCCCCCTCATCGGTCGTAGTAAACTCCGGGGACCCCAGACCCCCCGGAGTCCGCGCCTGCCCTATCTCCGGTGACTCCACCGCCGTGGACAGGAATGACGTCGGCCGTCTTGCCATTAACCCCTGTGCACCAGATCTCAGCCACCCGTCCTTGATCCAACGATCCAGATCTCTAGATACCGATTTGGACGCGTGCCTCTGCCATAGGGTCCCACCCATCGGTTGCCTGTGCCCCATGGCGCTTGGCCAGAGCGGTCAGCCTGCCTTCCTCCCGAGTCGCTGACCACCCTGACTCGCTTGTTAGTGCTCGCTCGTGCCCGCGCGCGTGCTCGCACTCGGATCTAATCTTGTCCGTTGATTTGTGATCGGACGGCCGAGAGCGCTGGATACCTGTTTGCTTGGGAATTTTGTTAAGAAACCCATCGGTTTCTTAGAAAACAACCCTGGTCCTGTTTTATTGTGCCCAGGCCCCTGGTTTCTTGCAGAGAAGCCCCTGGACTTTATTTTAATCACAGAAATAAGTTTAATTTAGTGTTTTTGAATTCGAAATCTTGTTTGTTTCATATCGTTTGCATATGAACTCCAAATTGGGTGGTTCAAATTGCAAAATGTTCATAATGTTATTCTTTATCTGTTTAAATTATAATCAGTCACCGTTTGCATGTTGTCACACCCGGCTTTAAGGGACAAAGCCAGGTGCATCTCATACATGCGCCAAGAAGACAACATATATAATAACAGAGTGTATAGAGATAAATGTCACAATAATCAGAGTATTTAATACATAGCGGAAGTCTTACAAAATAAAAGATAAATATAACACGAACTAAGGATCGTTGGCGCCAATGTCAACTGAGAAACGCCACCTAGATCGGATCAAACTCCTCGCCTTGTGGCTCCTCCTGAACCACCCGTTCTTCTCCTGTGGGGGGTGTGAGACAGCAAGGGTGAGCTCACACATGATCATAGCTCAACAAGTTGTGGGGAATAATGTGACATGAACTCACCAAAGGTGGGAGATCATGAAGTGTAAGGCTGATCAACAATAGAGGTTAAAGCTGAGCATTGCTTTTAAGTAGTTGATCAAATTTTATTAGCAGTTACTAAGTGTAAGTGAATACCAAACCATAATAAAATAATAGAACAAAATTAATAATAGATCCCATGCAAATGCAAATGACAAATTGAGTTTAGGTTCCATAATTTAATCATCGGAGAGTCCTGAGCCGCTCATGACCGTGAGCTCGGCTAGTATACCAGTTTTACACTCTGCAGAGGTTGTACCCTTTACCCACAAGTCGTGTTTCCCATGTCGCCAGGGTTAGCTAGGCCCTTAGACACTACCAAGGTGAATGGCTAGGGATCCACTACGAGGCCTTTACAAAGTTCCACTAGCTTCAGAAAACCCGCTACAGTTTATAGGAAGTTCCAATGCAGGGTTCTCGTCTGACCGCCATCGCAGCAAAATCAAACAAGGACCTCCCTACACTGACCACTCCCCTACTGCCCTTGCCCCTTTCGGGTAAGGTAGTCTTCCACTAGCTTTCCTAATTAGTCAGCCAAGGGGTCCCATTCCTCCCTTGTGGTGGCACGTGTTTCTCAAGTTAAGCTCCATGTTCCAATTAACAATAATATAATGATCTTGACATGAACATAAATAAAATAACAAAATAACTGGAACATGGATATAATAAATGATTATCCCAAAACCATATAAAGCAATAGCAAAAACTACCCATGTGATTCAGGGATAACAAGGTAATGAGATAAACAATCTAGGGTGACCTATTGGGTCCCATCAAAATTAAACCTATGCATGGTAAATGATTATAAAGAACATTATTGGGTAACAAAAGTGAATCAAGGGCACAACTTGCCTGGCACTTGAGAATCCAGGTACCAACTTGCTTTACAGATGACACGTGTCCTCGCGCTAGTCATAGCAATACAAACAAACATGGTATAGATAAAATTAACATCACACCAAACATAAGAACAAACTGAATAATAATGATCTACGCGTTGCTACGAGATCGTGGGAACGAGAACCACTAAAATCGGAGTTACGGATTGTGAGTTATGAATTCCCGAAGTTTATGTGTGCTTGCTACAAAATTAATTGAGTAATCAATTCTAATATAGATTTTACGTTAAAATAGTGTTACCAAGTAGTAGGTAATATTAATACAAAATTATGGGGACTGGAATGGACTAAAAAGGAATTAAACTCATCAAGTTATGAATTTTCCAAGATTAAGGCATTATTTTTGTATTAAAATGATTTCTGCCCTTAATTAATTCAATTTTCTCAGTGAACTGTACTGCGCGCACAATAACTGGAAACCCCAGGGTCAGTCTGCAAAACTCCCTAGACTCTGCCTACTCTGCACAGGACTGCGGGTTTGTTTACTAAAAACTGAGGGGCGTTTTTATAAATTTACAGAGGCTGAAGGGGGTTGAAGTATCCAGATCCGTCCGATCCTATACCTACGGCTCTGATTAGATTGGCCTCATAACGAATCGGTATGTGATCTGAGCCCTCCGATCACAATCAATGTCTAGGATTTAAAATAAACGCCATGGACACCTAACCGGTCGATCATGAACCAGCGGCTCAGATTGAACGGGCTGAAACGTTTCGTGCGCGTAATCAGGACCACACATCCCAGATCGACGGCCGACCGATCTTCACTCAGCACTGGCCGGACCCTGGTGGCGGAACGAGAATGCCACGGCGGCGCCATTGCCGCGTCATCCATCCCCACGATTCCCTACACTACACTTCGATTCGGTGGGGAAAAATGCAGATAAACAGAAGACGAACCTAGTGGTCACCAATCCTTGGCAGTCTGTGATGGGGTGGTGCCTGACCACGAGGAAGAGCGGAGGCGAGTGTGCGACTGCGCCACGACGACCAATTCACGGCACCACCGAACACCAGCTTCACGGGTGCGGCTCGACACACACCCAACAAGTCTCGAGAAGCCCCAGTGCGCACCAGCCCGACTCCGGTCGTAAGCACGGTGGAGTTCACCCGCGGCGACGTAGAACGTGGTCACGGATGAGATGCAGGCACGGTGAGAAATCGCCTGCACACGGGTCGATCGTGCGCCAAGTTGATGGCACCGGAAGTTCCACTTACGCAGGCGACCCGACCGGATAGCTCACCGAGGCCAAATCATCGGCAGAGCGGTGTTGCCAGCGGAGGTTGACCGCGGCGGCGTCGTCAAGCTCTCCCTCTCATACTGTCTAATCGACCGTGCGTGGTGGTTTAAGCCTAGTCTCTAGCCGAAGGAGGATGCGAGCAACGGACTTATAGGGCGACGGGTGAACTCCGAGCTGGTCGCGGTCAGGCACGCGAGATCCCAGTGGAAGCGGCCTTCGATTACGGGGGTGAGGAAGATCTACAGGGATTCCTTACGTGTGGGACCCGTGTGACAGAGGCGAGAGCACTGAGCGTGCGCAGGGTGCGGCTGTTGAGTGGGCCCGCGCTGTCGGTGCGGCCGCGCGGAGGCGAAGCCAAGGAATGGGCCGAGCGCGTGGGGGGGTTCCTGGTGGGCTGAATTGAGGTAGTAAGGCCCAGTTAGGTGTTTAATTCATTTCTCTTTTATATCTTTACTTTTCCCTTTTCTTTTCTCTTATCTTTGAATCTAAGTTTGAAATTCAAATTTGTGATGAACTTGTACTCAAATTTTCTGAGTATTTGATTTGGATAAATCATTGTGGAATAAATTTGTCTATTTATAAGTTTTATTTTTGTATTGCATAGTATTTTTCTTTCTTTCTTTCCAAATTTTAGAATTTCTTTTAGGATTTAATTTCCCATTTGGATATTTAACATTTTTCACATTATTATATGTTGTCACAAAATGCACACAGAATAAAATCGAGCATGATGCATAATTTGGTAGTATATGTTTGTATTAATTGTTTTTGGGCATGATGTTCACATAAGATGATGCATAAAGATCAAACTCACATAAAGAGAAATTGTTCCTCTACTGGTATTATTCCTAGCAATTACAAAGTGGGTGTTACACATGTCTTAATTTTATGGCTAGACTAGGTTAATTTAAAGTGGTATAATAATTACTAAGGGTAAAATAAAAGTGAAACTCTAATGATTATTCAAGTGCTTAACTTGGTAGATTTAATTTCAATTAATGTATGGTCCCATCCCTGGAATGACTTTGTCCAAATAAGTAGTTCACTAAGATAAATATAATTAGGTAATTAATCAACTGAGTTAGGCAGTAGTTGGAGAAACCACATACCTCTAGGTATATTAATCTACCCTAGAACCTAGAGTTCACTTTTGTGGTTATACTTTTCTATTGAACTTGTGTTCACTCTGTTGCATATGTTTGGTGTACTGTTCTTTTGTCATTTTCTCCATTATGTCCTATTTACTTTATAATTCATTGTCCCGCATACCATGATCAACCTAAGGATTGACTAGCTTTCTATTTACTTGGGCCTTGATTACCTTTTGGGTTACTATAGTTAGCTTCATGCTATTGCTTTACTTTAATCAATGAACATGATGAGAACATTTATGATACAATGATGTTATCCTGATTATGATGATGAACATGTCATACTTTAGGGGACTCAGGTTGTTTCCCGAGTACCTCTCTGTAAGAACTTGTTCGTTGGATGACCACCCAAGAAAACAATACAACCATGAGGGTGGAATGAGACGCCCTTAGCTGATTAATTGGATGAACTAGGGGGTGTAGTTGGCTTTGCCGTTGTGCCGTCAATGGCGGCCAAGGCATAGTGCTTGCTCTACTAAAGGTAGGTTTCGAGGTTCATTCGATTTGGTTTTGTTAGTCACCCACCTTAGGGAGGAGTACTGTGTTTGTACAACTGGCAAAATCTATCGAGCAACTATACACAAGGGGAATCTTTGTAAAGGCTACGTAGTGATACCCTACTAGGCCACCTAGGTAGTGGTCAATGGGGAATATCGCTCCTCTGGCAAAAAGGGAATCACAACTAGTGGGTAAAGTGTGCAACCTCTGCAGATTGTTAGAAATTGGTATATCAGTCGTGCTCGCGATTATGAGCAGCCTTAGGAGCTTCTTTGATTAGAGTATCTCTGGATACTTTTATGATGATGCTTAATGATGATGACTATCTTTATGGTATTTTGGTATTTCCTCTAGGAGGGAGTGCGACTTCAGTAATAACTTGGGTTTATTACTAAAAATTGGCTTCTACTAGTAATAAATACCTAACCAACTAAAAGCAACTGCTTTGAGCTTAACTCCACATACAACTAGTTCACTTTAGCCAAACGGGACATTTGCTGAGTACGTTGATGTCTAGTCACCCATGCTTTAAAAACCACCCAACCCAGTTATCCCCAATGCATTCAGTGCTCAGGAGAAGATGAAGACAACATGGAGGATTTTCATGAGTTTGAGGACTTTGACGAGTTCTAGATTAGTTTAGTGGCAAACCCCCAGTAAGTTGCCTATGAATTCCTTATCATACTACATTTTGTTCAACACTTTGATTATGACTTAAGTTAATGACCCTGTGGATGTCTTGGACATCTTGATGTAATAAAGTGTAACACCCCTAGTGTTACGAGAACTAAAAATTTGACATTTCATCATGTGCACTTTCATTAACTTGCTTGATACACCTAGAATGCATTCACTAGGGTAACAAATTTGCAAAATGGTGAGGTTGTGTCGTTTCGAAGAGAGCAAGAGAAGTTCTGAGACCTTGTTTGAAATCTAGTACAAGCAAACAAATTTTAAACCAATGAAAATTTGGACATGAGCTCTATACACCAAAGTTGGGTTTGAGCTTAAAGTTAACCTTGTTTTTAGTAGGTTGCAATAAATGGATGAAATGCTTGAAGCAGATCAAGTCCAATTTCAACTCTAAACTAGCCTAAAAGTGGATTTTAAGATCTAGCTAAGTTTTGCTAAAAGTCCATATACCAATGTTGTGGAGCTTGGAAAAGTGAACAATTTTCATATTTGGAGCTCTCCAAGTGATGTGGGAGAATTTGAAGTAATTTGCAAAAATTCAGATTTGGGTCAGTTGGAATCAGCCCAAAACAGTTTTATTTATCTGTTTTTGAATCCCTATAACTTTTAATCCATGAGTATTTTGGAAACGATTGTTATAACAAACCTGTAGAGTAACTATAGGAGAACAATGTTTATGAAATGTGGTAGCCCTAAAACCATATGAAACTAGGAGAAAAACTGGTCCAAGCACGAGTTGACAGAAATTGTGGTTTTCACACTTAGTGCAATAACCTGAATCTGAATTTTAGTGTTGTGAGTGCAGTTTTGGAGCTTCTTTGTGCCTAATCCATAAGGTTTTGGACTGTGGGTTCTATAAAAGAATTGAAGACAATATATTGATGAACAAATACCTTTGAGAAGGTTTGGCTTGGGGATGTACGGAAAATAGAATGAAAGCTGTCCAAAATGGACTGTCAGTTTGCACTAACTGAAGTTTTGTTCAGATTAACTGAAAAAAGATAATTGCAGCAGGTTGCTCAGTTTGGAAATGTTTTGTGATCAATATGATTGGTTTTAGACTGTAGTTTCTATAGAAAACTTGGAGACCAAAGTATAGTGAATACGTCTCATAAGGTGAGATTAACATGGTGCTGCATAAAAAGTAGAGTAATGTTTGCCTAAAGATCAGTTGTCAGGTGTTGGGGATTTTCAGACAGTAAAACATCTAAGTCTGAATCTGTGTGTTTTTACCCATCTTTGGAGCTTTGCGTTAATTAAACCAAGGAGATTTGGGTTAAAAATTCTATATAAAAATGAAATACCATATCAAGGTGAACAAGTCTCTTGAAGTGGGTGTACCTTGGTGCTGTACAAAATTGGGGGTAAATTGTCTCAAAATGTTCCTTATCAGGTTCTTGTTTCAGATAACTGAAACAGCAAGTTTAGTGAGTTTGGAGGGATTTTGGGGCATTGCAACTTTTGATCTGTGTGCTTTTAACCCTGAATTTCTATAGTGAGTTGGTATAGTTTTGTTTTGTGAGCATACTTTGTTAGCCTTGGTCGACCTGTTGCCTTTGAAAATAGTAAGATAAAGAGGAGTGAACCGGAAAGGTGCAGGTGGTCATTGTGAGTTCAAACTCATTAGGTCCAGAGCTTGGTTCAGGGATCTAAGAAGAGACTAGTACGGAGCTTATCCACTACTGCTATGTTCCAGTTGCTTCCGGTCAGATTGGGATGTGGCTGAGTTTTGGCACCTAGGGTAAGCGAGTATATTAAGGTTCCAAATATCTATGCCTAGGATGGACCTGAGCTTATCCAGGCCGGCAACCACCTTGCTTGCCGTCTCTGGTTTGACCACTACGAGCCCAAGTCTGTTGTTTCATCATGTACTGATCCTGCGTGGTGCTTATGTAATAAAGTCGCGTGTCCATGCTCGTGTAAGCTGTTGGTAGTGCTTGCCTGCAGTTTCCCCTGGGATAAGCTTCACCGTGACCAGTGGGTGGACAATCTTTGTTCTGCTTCACCGTCCCCTGGGAAACTTGCCTAAGGTGTTTCTCGGCTGTCTTCCAGTTTCTAGCCAACTCACCGAATGTTTTCCATGTCTGTGGCCCACGTTCGTGTAGAACCAGATTACGCCGCTGTCCGAGACTGCCGTTTGTCATCGTTGTCTTTGAAATTGTGATCATGCTACCGGCGTCTCGCCCCTTCGTGGCCAGGTAAGTACGACCATGTTTAACGTTGTTGCTTCCGTGTATCAGTTTCCCTATTGGTTAGTGATACTCATCAGCTCGCCCGTTTCATCGCCACCGCTGTAGAACTTGGAGAACGCTGTGGCGCCGTCGGTGAGCACCGCCTCGGATGACCTCAATATGGCGGACCTAGTCTGGAGCTGGTTGCGAGCGTGTTCATGGGTTGTTCCGCTTCGTGGTGAGCCACCTATGCTACCCGATTGCTGATTTGAACTCTTCTGCGACGTTGTTCCGTGTTGTTGTTGCCGGAGTTTGGTCTCGCAGCCGGCGCGCGCGGAGAGAGCGCGGGCGAGCGCGGAGCTAGTTCCTAAAGCCGTAAGAGCTGCTAGACTGGGCTGGGGTTGTTTAGAGTTGGGCCAGTTGAGTCAGTTCTTGCCCATGGCTGTTCATATATTTAGCATTTTCTTTTGTTTGATGTCTGTTTATTTGCGCCAGAAATTGTGGAAAGGTACTAAAATAGTGAAACAAGTTTTGTTAGGTGGGCGAAGTAGTAGAGTTCCAAGTAAAAATAGATTTGGAGTTTTTGCAGCAAATAGATATTTTAGAGGATTAAAAGGTGCCTTAAAATGATTGTCTGAAATTTTAGTAATAAAATAGAGCACTAAAAATTATAAGAAAAAATTGTGTAAGCTTATGTTGGGCATATGAACCCTTGCGTAAAGTTTGGAACTGTTTGGACAGGATTTGCTTGGCAAACTAGTTGTTGGTCAAAAATGAAAAAGGGATTTATCCCTGGGTGATTAAAGCACCTAATAACTTAGTAAAACAATGAAAATGAAGTTGCTTAGCAAGTTTTGGATGGTTAGATGAGTTCTAAGGATAAGTAGCTCCCTGGTAGTTATGGCTTGTGGTGATAGCTTGTAATTGTAATTTTGTAATGCTTCGTAATACCTTCCTTGCTATTAGCATATACACAGGCATTCATAATCATAGCATTTCAAGTAGAGTACCAAGAAGAAGTGATTTGTGAAGAAGGAGCCTGTTCCAGTTCTGCTGATCCAGTGGTGGATTCCATCTAACTGCTTATCGTGTTAGAAGATCTCAGATCTCCTCCTGTAATAAGGCAAGCCCCGGTGCATTTGCCCTTTCCTTGCGTTTTAAATGCTTTATCACCTGATATGATGCATTAGGTGATAGGAGTTGTGTGATAAACAATTGATGCATTACCATTCCTTGAAAATTCCTAAATCCCTGTTTTATAAAAAGAATTATTACTGCTTAGTCCTGCTTAGAAACTCAAAAATCATTTGTTTTTCAAAAGAATGATGTGTAACATTGGTTATTGTCTTTTGATTCAAAAGTGAAAGCAAACTTATGATGATGAGTCCATCAGGGCTCCAGATGGGTTCATCATCCAAAAAGAGTACCCCTGCCGGGTACCAAAAATGGGGAAATGGTTTGAATAAATCGAGACCAGACGCTGAGCTGACATGGTCGCCCGTCTGTGTTGATTAAGGACCGTACCGTTGACTGGCCTGTTGTGGTTGAGACTTTGCAACTAGCCACATACCCTGGTATGGGACAGGGTAAGCTTGAACCCGGCTATTCCATATGTGAAGAGACAATCGCGCACTGGGAGTGGAGAGATAGCGGGAGTAGCATGTATCCTCCTGGCATAGTTGCACGCCTGGTAGGATAATGTGCTCTCGGGTGGCGTGGACCTGTTCATGTAGTGGAGGACTCCGTGGGAAAGGTTGACATATGCAAGGGTTAAGTGCTACATATGTCGTGTGGTTAGAGATCCCCAGCTGGGTATAATCGGTTCGAATCGTCGTTGCTCCTCGGTTATGGAGACTCATCCCAGTGACCATCATCGTAGTTAGCAAGTGAAATATGAGTATGAATAAAATGCAGCTAGTTTAGGCCATGTTCTTGAACTAGATTAGGAAAATCTAGATGCAGGTAAATACCTAACTTATGAAATAAAACTTGGCTTAGGGATCAACTAGTAGTAAGCTTTTCTGCCAAAAAGGGTCTTCGATAATTGATAAGCTTTACCTTGAGTCCCAAATCCAGCATACCCTTGAGAGTCTTTTCTTTAGTCGGGTAAGTCTTGCTGAGTAATTGCATACTCAGGGTTTTATTCCCTATGTTGTTGTAGGAGGGATTCTTGCTATCTTTAGCTCCTAATAGTTGCTTTGTGGGGAGGCCTTGAAGATTTTAATGCTGAGTTTATTTCTTATGGAAAGGCTTCACCTTTCCCAATCTGTATTAATTCATGCACTTGAGTACTATCAGGACCTGTAATAATTACAACTCTTTCTATGATGTAAAACTTGAGATCTGGAATTGTAAAAGTATGTTTTGTAAAGTCTTCCGCTCTATCTCCGAAGTGTTTGTGTATCAAATGTGATTACTGTAATGTACATGTTATGTGGGAGATCCTTGGGATGATGAGTTCGAGTTGATGAACTCGATAGCCTTGTTAAGTTACCCGGTGCACGTGCACAACCATCCAAGGCCATTAATGGCAAAGATTGGTGCATGTGAGACTGATAACTTGGGAGGGTTGTCACAGCGTGGTATCGGAGCGATCCCCCATTAGCATGAATATTAAAGTAATCATTTGATAAACTTCAAAATTACTTTGAGTCTAAATGATTTTTATAAACTTAATAATATATAAGCAAAGACTGATAGTTGAAGTGCAAATAGTATGTGGTTAAAACTAAGGACTATAAGGTGGCTTAGTTTAAGATGCTAACCACTAACCCACAACCTGGAAGGGGTAATGCATACATGTGTAATGTTATTTTTAGTGTCATTCAATTTTGAATGGATCGACGCTCAGGTAAGGTGAGTTGTGAGAGCTTGACCGAACAAACGTCGGTCTAGGGGAGTGCTTAAATGTGGCACTGGACTATATACATGTTACACATATGTATATATGAAGGTTGCGATGTGGAGTAATTACTTTACTGGGATTCAGTATCCCATGAATGTGTATGGGTATACGGACATGGGAATGCTGAGAGGTGTAATGAATAGTTACCACAATGGGTTGCCCTGTGGTTAAAGTGTGGCAGCGGCGCCTATGCGTGGCTTGGCGCTTAATGAGGAGCTGACCTCCATACAGAAATATAGGGAGTATAAACTATGACAAAGTCTGTGAATTTCATCATGGGGTTCGGGCTGTAATGAAAGTTTCTTCAGGTACACTAACTAAACACTAGGAAAGTGCGACTAGTGTACAACGAAAGAGTGAGTAGGTATGCCACCGCCATAGAACGTGATAGCCACTATGTGTTGGCAAGAGTCGTGAGGACGAATAGGACGAGCATGCATCATGATAAACGCCCTCTGTAGCAGTTTCCACGCATGTTTTACCTACCATATTCATGCTACCTGTCCTTGCTTTTCTATGCTATCCTTTCCTATTCATGAAGATTGGAAGCTAAGTCTCCTTTTGTCGGTAGAATGAGGACCTGCTCCGGAAAGGATCATGGTGCTGGTGTTTCCCAAAAGAATGTTAATGCATCCAATCCATCTCCGGTATCAACTTTAGTCGATGTTGTGGCTCAGCTTGCAAGTGTGAATGCTATTATTCAGCAAATAGCCCAGCCTGCAACATCAGTTCAGCATGGTCGTTACGATTCTGATGCTGCTGTCCTCTACAAGGAGTTCCTCAGTATGCAACCACCATTGTTCTCCAAGGTAGAAGATCCATTGGAAGCAGAAGATTGGCTTCAAACTATGAGCAGAAGTTAGGGCTCATCCGTTGTGATGATATCCAAAAAGTTTAGTGTGCTACCCAACAACTTTAGGGTCCCACTGGGGCTTGGTGGACTGAATACCTTGCACTACAGCCAGAAGGTCATCAAGTTTCTTGGGTGGAGTTCTGTGAGGTATTTCGGGCACATCATATTTCGAAAGCTCTTATGGAAATAAAGTTTAATGAGTTCTTAGATCTGAAGCAACGGGAAGAAGAGAGTGTAATGGGATATTTTGAGAGGTTTACTCGTCTATCCCAGTATGTCTTGGATTTTGTAAATACTAATCAGAAGAAAAAGTTCTATTTCTTATGTGGCCTTAACGAGAAGCTCCAGCGTTTGATGGCAACTAGTTTGGCTGAAGATTATAATGAGGTGGTCAGTCAGGCTGTTTTGGGTGATAACAAGATTCGTCGTCATCAGGAATCTAGAAGAAAGAAACTTGCGGAGGATCCTCTAGTAGTGTCAAGCAGTGCTGGAGGATTATTTATCAACCTGTTTATCATCCTCGTCCTTTTCTACCCCCGTTACCTAGCTCACAACAGTCATGTGAAAGACATGCTATTATTCCTTTTATTCCACATGAGCCGGATGTCCCAGACATTCGTTTTGAAAATATTCCACATAATGCCAATTCATGTGCGAATTATGGTAAGTCGAGACACTCTACTCTGGATTGTCGCTTCCCTAGGCGAGTGAGTGAGCAACAGTCACTTGTGACTCTTCCTCTCGGTAGCCAGTCGAAAGCTAAGAAGAAAGAGGGTGTTCTTAAAATGGGTCAAGTTCATTATACTAAGAGCAAAGCTATTCTTGAGGGTGAACCAGTTATGCTGGGTGCTTTTCCAGTTGCCAATCACTTGGCTAGTATTTTGTTTGATTCTGGTGCTTCCCATACTTTTATAAATCAGACATTTGTGTTAAAGCACTAGTTGTCTTTGGAGGTGGTAGAGAATGGATATAGCATACAATCTCCTAGAGTGTGTTTGCATACTAAGGAGATGGTATACCAGATACCCATAAAGCTAGTTGGTGACATGTTTCCTACCAATATGCTAGTTCTTCCAGGTCAGGATATAGGCATGATTCTGGGTATGAATTGGTTTAATCAGCATGGGGCGGTGATCGATGCTCTACAAAGGACGATACAGTTGGACTCACCTAACGGTAATTATAAGTTGCTAATCCGATTACCAACTCTTAAGAGAGCAGTGGAAAGAGTATGTGTTGCTACAGTTAAAGAGGTCAAGGATATACCCGTTGTCAGGGAATTTCCAGATGTGTTCCCTGAAGATTTACCTGGTTTGCCTCCAAAGCGAGACGTGGAATTTGTAATCGAATTGCAGCCAGGTACTGCACCCATATCTAGAAGATCATACAGGATGGCACCTAAGGAGCTAGCAGAACTGAAGACTCAGTTGCAAGACTTGCTCAATAAAGGTTTTATTCGCCCGAGTTCCTCACCTTGGGGTTGTCCTGCTATCTTTGTGAAAAACTAGGATCAAACGCGCCGGTTATGTGTGGACTATCGACCACTCAATGAGGTGACCATAAAAAATAAATATCCTCTTCCACGCATTGATTTGTTGTTCGATCAACTTTCTGGAGCTAAAGTATTTTTCAAGATTGACCTTAGATCAGGTTATCACCAGATAAGAATTTGTCCGGAAGATGTTCCCAAGACTGCCTTTACTACCCGATATGGTCTTTATGAGTATTTGGTTATGTCTTTTGGCTTAACAAATGATCCAGCTCATTTCATGTACTTAATGAATTCGGTATTTATGCCAGAGCTGGATAAATTTGTGGTTGTGTTTATTGATGACATTTTGTATATTCCAAGACCAAAGATGAAATGAAGAGCA
Source organism: Zea luxurians (assembly GCA_029449295.1). Taxonomy (NCBI): domain Eukaryota; kingdom Viridiplantae; phylum Streptophyta; class Magnoliopsida; order Poales; family Poaceae; genus Zea; species Zea luxurians. The sequence goes on from JAOPSE010000046.1 coordinate 240,001, forward strand.
CTTGCGGGTGGTGCTGACAAGGTTAAGAGAACACCAATTATATGCTAAGTTCAGTAAATGTGAGTTTTTGTTGGATACAATTCCGTTCTTGGGTCATATCTTGTCTGCTGAGGGTGTTGCGGTCGACCCAAGCAAAGTTAAGGATATTCTAGAATGGAAGCCGCCTACCACATTGCATCAGGTCCGGAGTTTCCTTGGAATGTGTAATACTAAAAATTGTATAAAAGGACTATATGGTGATATCCTTATTTTATGTGTCGTATTTGCATCATGAAAAGAGCATACATGTAATTAAGAGGGATTAACCAAAACAAATGATTCCAAAATAAAATAAAGTGCATCATGCGGGGTTTATGTGTTTGTGCATTAAATAAAAATAATAAGGATAATAATAATATGACAATGAATAGAAGTTGGATTAAACCCTAAACAGAAATGAGGGTTTTGAAAATGAGAAGGAGAAAGTATATAAAATATAAAACAAATTTCATATATGTCCCAAATCGGTACTTCCTAAGTTCACAATATAATTCGAGGACAAATTCTGCACAAGGTTTGAAATTTGGATTCAAATGAGAAAGGGAAAATATAAATAAGAAAAAGAAAATAAAAAAGGGGGGAAAATGGACAGCGCTCGGGCTCACTTTACCTCGGCCGGCCCAATCACTCGCGCGGCCCAGCTTATTATCAGAGCGCCTATGCTTGTGCTTCACCTACATGCGGGTCCCACGCGCCATTCGCTCACCGATCACCTCGGGCGTACTCTAGGAAGCTGGAAACCGGGGCCTGCTTGTCTGTCTTCCATTGCGCGCGCTCGGTTTCTCTACCGCTGATCAGTGGGCCGTCTTCGTCAGCTCCATCCCCAACGGAATCCCGAGCATGGCGGGCGGCGCGGCGCACTTCCCCTTCTTTCGGCAATACCTGAATCGGCCGCCAACCCCGCTGACCCGATGCTAAATGCGGGCCGAGGACCCTCCTCACTTTTCCCCTCTTCTTACTCCTCGCGTCCGCCACCCTAGAAAGATCACGGGAGCCCTCGGTGCGGTGTTCGCGCCGTCGCTGTTGAACCTCGCCATGGTCAACGACTCGACCGGGGAGATAGAAATTGAGGGATGCGCGGGCCACGGTGGAGTGCACAGCGTGAACCTGGGGCTCGGGAGCGTCTTGTCCGCCATTAATTTCTCGCCGGAGCTCATACACCATCGCGGCGCCACACTTCGTCGTGTCCAGGCCGCTTGAGTTCCCTTGCCGGTGAGTGATTCACCCCTGTGTCCTTGCCGTGTTCATCTCTATCTTAGCGTGCTTCTCGTTCGGTGCTTGGGTCGCCGGGGGTCGCCGTTGTGCAGGGTCTGCCATGGCCGCCGCCGCGGTGAGCGTGCGCGCTTCACGGCTTGCTCTCTGGCATGGGGAGAGAGATAGATGTGGGCCATTGATGCTTGAGGGAACGGTCAGGATAGGGTGCATCACATGCGTTGATCAGCGAAGGAGTGGTCGGGATTAGGTTATTAGGGGCGATGCGTCAGGATGCATCACAACCGTAGATCAGTGGAGGAACGGATGAGACTGGACTATGGGTATTCATCGTCTGGACCGTTGGATGGGGATCTAACGTACCACAGCGCGTACCGGCTCGGGTCGTGGATAATTTAATCTTAGCCCTCCATCTGTGATCGCACGGCTCAGAATAGACGATACCTCTTCGACCGATCTTTATGCAGAAAAGCCCCTCAGTTTTCAGTGAACCAACCCGCAGTCCATGCGCCAGTAGTCTGAGTCTCGGGTAACTTTGTAGTTTAGCCCCTGCGTTTTCCAGAAAATGAGGCCCCGTCCAGATAATTATAAAATCAGGAAAATAAATTATAAAATGAGTTTTTAATATAAAAACAATTCATAGAATTTGTATAATTCATAGAAAATGCATATAAACTCCAAATTGGTCCATTCCAGTTTCTAAATTTTCATAACATTATTATCTAACCATTAGTGCCTCTGTTTTAACATGAAAGTCAATTTAAAATTTATCTATCACATAATCTTGTATTAAGCACATAAAACATTAGAAAATCCATAACTTAAAATCTATAACTCCAAATTTAATGATCCCAGTTCCTGTGATCATATTTTAATATCTAGTTTATTACTGTATATTCCATTTGCATGTTTGATGTGATGTTAATTTATGCTATGCTATGTATGTATTGTGTTGATACGAGTAGACGAGCAAGCCACTGTGGAATCTGAGGTTCAGCAAGTAGAGACTGCTGAGCAGGAGCTCGTGGAAGGCAAGTTGTGCCCTTGATCACTTCTTTTACCCATTCATGTTCTTATTATTCATAATGATCTGCATAGGTTAATTTTGATGGGACCCAATAGGATACCCTAGATTTTGACTATCTTTATACCTTGTTTCACCCCTGGTCTTACTACTAAAGTTTTGGGTAGTTCATGCTATTGCTTAATGTGGATTTGGGGTATAAAGATATTCATCACTCATTTTTATACTTGTTATTATCTGTTCATTATTTTATGTTCATGATAAGATCATTATGTTAATGGGAACATGGAGAACCACCCAGGAAAACAGTGCTACCACAAGGGTTTAATGGGATGCCCTTGGCTGATTAACTAGGAAAGCTAGTGGAGGGCTACCTTACCCGAAAGGGGCAAGGGCAGTAGGGGAGTGGTCAGTGTAGGGAGGTCCTTGGTTGATTTTGCTGCGATGGCGGTCAGGCAAGAACCCTGCATTGGAGCTTCCTATAAACTGTAGCGGGTAGTCTGAAGCTAGTGGAACTTTGTAAAGGCCTCGTAGTGGTACCCTGCCTCGCTTCCTGGGTAGAGGTGTATGGGGTCTGATCAACTCCGTGGCAAATGGGTAACACGACTTGTGGGTAAAGATGCGCAACCTCTGCAGAGTGTAAAACTGGTATACTAGCCGTGCTCACGGTCATGAGCGGCTCGGACACTCACATGATTAATTATGGAACCTAAATTTAATTTGACATTTGCATCACATTTGGGATTATTTTACTATTACTTTTCTTTATTATTATTAAGGTTTGGTATTTACTTACACCTAGTAATTGCTAATAAAATTTTGACCAACTTATAAAAGCAATGCTCAGCTTCAGCCATTATTACATTGGTCAGCCTTACACTTCATGAACTCCCACCTTTGGTGAGTTCATGCCACATTATTCCCCACGACTTGTTGAGCTATGAACGTATGTGAGCTCACTCTTGCTGTCTCACACCCCCCCACAGGAGAAGAGCAGGTGGTTCAGGAGGAGCCACAAGGCGAGGAGTTTGATCTGATCTAGGTGGCGTTTCTCAGTTGACATTGGCGCCGACGATCCTTAGTTCGTTTTATGTTTATTCTTTTATTTTGTAACAAGTCTTCCGCTATGTAATAAATACTCTGATGTTTTATGACATTTATCTCTATACACTCTGTTGTTATATATGTTGTCTTCATGGCGCATGTATGAGATGCACCTGGCTTTGTTCCTTAAAGCCCGGGTGTGACAGAATGGCAGATATTATCGTCGTTTTATTCCAAACTTCTCGAAGGTATCTAAGCCTATTACAGAGTTGCTAAAGAATAATGTGAAGTTCAATTGGTCTCCGGAATGCAACGAGGCTTTTGAGAAGTTAAAGATGTTGTTGACAACTACACCCGTGTTGGCTCAACCAGACATTGAGAAATCATTCGATGTTTATTGTGATGCTTTAGGTACGGGCATTGGATGCGTGTTAATGCAAGAAGGCCGAGTGATTGCATATGCTTCACGACAACTTCGACGCCATGAGGAGCATTATCCAACTCATGATCTGGAGTTAGCTGCTATTGTCCATGCGCTCAAGATTTGGCACCATTATTTGTTGGGTAATACATGCCATATTTATACAGACCACAAAAGTTTAAAGTATATTTTCACTCAATCTGAACTGAACATGAGGCAACGAATGTGGTTAGAATTGATCAAGGACTATGACCTTGAGGTCCATTATCATCCTGGCAAGGCTAATGTCGTGGCAGATGCTTTGAGCCGTAAGTCCCAATGTAACTGTCTTTCGGCCAAGCCTTTAACTGTGACCTTGTGCCAGGAAATGGAGAAGTTAAACATGGAAATAGTACCATAAGGATCAATAGCCAATCTCCAGTTAGGGTCAATTTTGATTGATCAAATTATCGAAGCCCAAAAGATTAATGTCGGGATAGCTCATATGAAGGAAAGGATGATTATTGATCCAACCACACAATTCCGGGTAGATGATAAGGGAGTTCTTTGGTTCAAAGATCGTTTAGTAGTCCCAAAGGTTCCTGAGTTGCGACAGCAAATACTTGATGAAGCTCACCTATCTCGGTACTCTATCCATCCTGGGAGTAATAAAATGTATCAAGACTTCAAGCAACGATTTTGGTGGACTAAAATGAAGATAGAGATTGCTCGATATGTTGCTAGATGTGATATTTGTCAACGAGTAAAGGCCGTACATTTGAAGTCTGCCAGACCATTGCAACCCTTGTCTATCCCAGGTTGGAAGTGGGAAAGTATTAGTATGGATTTCATTGTGGGGTTACCCAAAACCTCCAAAGGATATGATTCCATATGGGTAATTGTTGATCGACTCACCAAGTTGGCACACTTCATGCCTATGAAGACTACTTACTCATTCAAGACTTATGCAGAACTATATATTGCTCGTATCTTAAGTCTTCATGGAATTCTTAAGATCATTGTGTATGATAGAGGCTCACAATTTGTATCTAGATTTTGGAAAGAGTTACATAACTCGTTAGGAACCAAACTAGTTCATAGTTCTGCTTATCATCAAACAAGTGGACAGACTGAGAGAGTGAATCAGATTCTAGAAGATATGTTGAGAGCATGTGTTCTTGCTTTCTCAGCAAAGTGGGATGAATGCTTACCATTGGCAGAGTTTTCGTATAACAATGGTTATCAGGAAAGTATAAGAATGGCACCTTTTGAAGCCCTTTATGGTCGAAGGTGTAGGACACCATTAAATTGGTCAGAGCCGGTGGAGAGATGTTTCTTTGGACCTGATCTTGTAAAAGAAGCGGAGGAAAAGGTTCAAGTGATCCAACGAAATCTGCAGGTGGCACAATCTCGTCAAAAGTGTTATGCCGATAAAAGACGTCGATCTCTAGTTTTTCAAGTTAGAGATCATGTGTATTTAAAAGTGTCACCAATGAAGGGTGTTAGCCGTTTTGGTGTCAAAGGGAAACTAGCACCTTGGTATGTTGGTCCATTTCCAGTGATCGAACAGTGTGGACCTATGGCCTATAAAGTGCAACTGCAAGAGAATCTTTCAGCAGTGCATAACATATTCCACGTGTCACAGTTAAAGAAATGTCTTCGGGTCCCCAAACATGCTGTTGAAGTTTCAGATGTCAACATTGAACCAGACTTAACCTACTTAAAATATCCCATAAAGATTTTGGATCAAAAGGATCGGGTTCCTTGAAGAAAGGTGATTAATTTTTACAAGGTACAGTGGAATCAACATTCAGAAGATGAAGCCACGTGGGAGTCGGAAGACTATCTAATGGAAAAGTTTCCTGAGTTTCTAGTCACTAGTAAACCCTAAGTTTTGAGTAAATTATATTTGATGTAAACCAACCGGGGCACAGCCCTGCCATGTAAGAGTAAATGTAAGATAAGTTGGTGACGCGTTTTCTTTTCCATTACTTGATCTGGAATTTTAATCTCGAGACGAGATTCCTTTTAGGGGGGAAGGATGTAACACCCCTGGTGTTACGAGAACTAAAAATTTGACATTTCATCATGTGCACTTGCATTAACTTGCTTGATACACCTAGAATGCATTCACTAGGGTAACAAATTTGCAAAAGGGTGAGGTTGTGTCGTTTCGAAGAGAGCAAGAGAAGTTCTGAGACCTTGTTTAAAATCTAGTACAAGCAAACAAATTTTAAACCAATGAAAATTTGGACATGAGCTCTATACACCAAAGTTGGGTTTGAGCTTAAAGTTAACCTTGTTTTTAGTAGGATGCAATAAATGGATGAAATGCTTGAAGCAGATCAAGTCCAATTTCAACTCTAAACTAGCCCAAAAATGGATTTTAAGATCTAGCTAAGTTTTGCTAAAAGTCCATATACCAAAGTTGTGGAGCTTGGAAAAGTGAACAATTTTCATATTTGGAGCTCTCCAAGTGACGTGGGAGAATTTGAAGTAATTTGCAAAAATTCAGATTTGGGTCAGTTGGAATCAGCCCAAAACAGTTTTATTTATCTGTTTTTGAATCCCTGTAACTTTTAATCCATGAGTAGTTTGGAAACAGTTGTTATAACAAACCTGTAGAGTAACTATAGGAGAACAATGTTTATGAAATGTGGTAGCCCTAAAACCATATGAAACTAGGAGAAAAACAGGTCCAAACACGAGCTGACAGAAATTGTGGTTTTCAGACTTAGTGCAATAACCTGAATCTGAATTTTTGTGTTGTGAGTGCAGTTTTGGAGCTTCTTTGTGCCTAATCCATAAGGTTTTGGACTGTGGGTTCTATAAAAGAATTGAAGACAATATATTGATGAACAAATCCCTTTGAGAAGGTTTGGCTTGGGGATGTATGGAAAATATAATGAAAGCTATCCAAAAATGGACTGTCAGTTTGCACTAACTGAAGTTTTGTTCAGATTAACTGAAAAAAATAATTGTAGCAGGTTGCTCAGTTTGGAGCTGTTTTGTGATCAATATGAGTGGTTTTAGATTGTAGTTTCTATAGAAAACATGGAGACCACAGTATAGTGATTACGTTTCGTAAGGTGAGATTAACATGGTGCTGCATAAAAAGCAGAGTAATGTTTGCCTAAAGATCAGTTGTCAGGTGTTGGGGATTTTCAGACAGTAAAACATCTAAGTCTGAATATGTGTGTTTTTACCCACCTTTGGAGCTTTGCGGTAATTAAACCAAGGAGATTCGGGTTAAAAATTCTATATAAAAATGAAATACCATATCAAGGTGAACAAGTCTCTTGAAGTGAGTGTGCCTTGGTGCTGTACAAAATTGGGGGTAAATTGTCTCAAAATGTTCAATATCATGTTCTTGTTTCGGATAACTGAAATAGCAAGTTCAGTGAGTTTGGAGGGATTTTGGGGCATTGCAACTTTTGATCTGTGTGCTTTTAACCCTGAATTTCTATAGTGAGTTGGTAGAGTTTTGTTTTGTGAGCATATTTTGTTAGCCTTGATCGACCTGTTGCCTTTGAAAATAGTAAGATAAAGGGGAGTGAACCGGAAAGGTGCAGGTGGTCAGTGTGAGTTCAAACTCATTAGGTTCAGAGCTTGGTTCAGGGATCTAAGAAGAGACCAGTACAGAGCTTATCCACTACTGCTATGTTCCAGTTGCTTCCGGTCAGATTGGGATGTGGGTGAGTTTTGACACCAGGGGTAAGCGAGTATATTAAGATTCCAAATATCTACGCCTAGGATGGACCTGAGCTTATCCAGGCCAGCAACCACCTTGCTTGCCGTCTCTAGTTTGACCACTACGAGCCCAAGTCTGTTGTTTCGTCATGTACTGATCCTGCGTGGTGCTTATGTAATAAAGCCGCGTGTCCATGCTCGTGTAAGCTGTTGGTAGTGCTTGCCTACAGTTCCCCCTGGGATAAGATTCACCGTGACCAGTGGGTGGACAATCTTTGTTCTCTCTGTGTCGCCGTGACCAAACTCGCCTAAGGTGTTTCTCGGCCGTCTTCCAGTTTCTAGCCAACTCACCGAATGTTTTCCATGTCTGTGCCCCACGTTCGGGTAGAACTAGATTACTCCGCTGTCCGAGACTGCCGTTTGTCGTCATTGTCTTTGAAATTGTGATCACGCTGCCGGTGTCTTGCCCCTCCGTGGTCAGGCAAGTACAACCATGTTTAACGTGTTTAACGTTGTTGCTTCCATGTATCAGTTGCCCTATTGGTTAGTGATACTCATCAGCTCGCCCATTTCATCGCTACCGTTGTAGAACTTGGAGAACGCCGTGGCACCGTCGGTGAGCACCGCCTCGGATGACCTCACCATGGCGGACCTAGTCTAGAGCTGGTTGCGAGCGCGCTCATGGGTTGTTCCGCTTCATGGTGAGCCACTGATGCTACCCGGTTGCTGATTTGAACTCTTCTGCGTGGTTGTTCCATGTTGTTGTTGCCGGAGTTTGGCGTCGCATCCGGCGCGCGCAGAGGGAGCGCGGGCGAGCGTGGAGCTGGAGCCTAAAGCCGTAAGCGCTGCTTGACTGGGCTGGGGTTGTTTAGAGTTGGGCCAGTTGAGTCAGTTCTTGCCCACGGTTGTTCATATATTTAGCATTTTCTTTTGTTTGATGTCTGTTTATTTGCGCCAGAAATTGTGGAAAGGTACTAAAATAGTGAAACAAGTTTTGTTAGGTGGGCGAAGTAGTAGAGTTCCAAGTAATAATAGATTTGGAGTTTTTGCAGCAAATAGATATTTTAGAGGATTAAAATGTGCCTAAAAATGATTGTCTGAAATTTTAGTAATAAAATAGAGCACTAAAAATTATGAGAAAATTTTGTGTAAGCTTATGTTGGGTATATAAACCCTTGGGTAAAGTTTGGAACTGTTTGGACATGATATGCTTGGCAAACTAGTTGTTGGTCAAAAAGGAAAAAGAGATTTATCCCTGGGTGATTAAAGCACCTAATGACTTAGTAAAACAATGAAAATGAAGTTGCTTAGCAAGTTTTGGATGGTTAGATGAGTTCTAAGGATAAGTAGCTCCCTGGTAGTTATGGCTTGTGGTGATAGCTTGTAATTGTAATTTTGTAATGGTTCGTAATACCTTCCTTGCTAGTAGCATATACACAGGCATTCATAATCATGGCATTTCATGTAGAGTACCAAGAAGAAGTGATTTGTGAAGAAGGAGCCTGTTCCAGTTCTGCTGATCTAGTGGTGGATTCCATCTAACTGCTTATCGTGTTAGAAGATCTCAGATCTCCTCCTGTAATAAGGCAAGCCCTGGTGCATTTGCCCCTTCCTTGCGTTTTAAATGCTTTATCACCTGATATGATGCATTAGGTGATAGGAGTTGTATGATAAACAATTGATGCATTACCATTCCTTGAAAATTCCTAAATCCCTGTTTTATAAAAAGAATTATTACTGCTTAGTCCTGCTTAGAAACTCAAAAATCATTTGTTTTTCAAAAGATTGATGTGTAACATTGGTTATGGGCTTTTGATTCAAAAGTGAAAGCAAACTTATGATGATGAGTCCATCAGGGCTCCAGATGGATTCATCATCCGAATAGAGTACCCCTGCCGGGTACCAAAAATGGGGAAATGGTTTGAATAAATCGAGACTAGACGCTGTGTTGACATGGTCACCCGTCTGTGTTGATTAAGGACCGTACCATTGACTGGCCTGTTGTGGTTGATACTTTGCAACTAGCCACATACCCTGGTATGGGACAGGGTAAGCCTGAACCCGACTATTCCATATGTGAATAGACAATTGCGCACTAGGAGTGGAGAGATGGCAGGAGTAGCATGTATCCTCCTGGCATAGTTGCACGCCTGGTAGGATAATGTGCTCTCGGGTGGCGTGGACCTGTTCATGTAGTGGAGGACTCCGTGGGAACGATTGACATATGCAAGGGTTATGTGCTACATATGTCGTGTGGTTAGAGATCCCCAGCTGGGTATAATCGGTTCGAATCATCATTGCTCCTCGGTTATGGAGACTCATCCCGTTGACCATCATCGTAGTTAGCAAGTGAAATATGAGTATGAATAAAATGCAGCTAGTTTAGGCCAAGTGCTTGAACTAGATTAGGCAAATCTAGATGCAGGTAAATACCTAACTTGTGAAATAAAACTTGGCTTAGTGATCAACTGGTAGTAAGCTTTTCTGCCAAAAATGGTCTTCGATAATTGATAAGATTTACCTTGAGTCCCAAATCCAGCATACCCTTGAGAGTCTTTTCTTTAGTCGGGTAAGTCTTGCTGAGTAATTGCATACTCAGGGTTTTATTCCCTATGTTGTTGCAGGAGGGATTCTTGCTATCTTTAGCTCCTAATAGTTGCTTTGTGGGGAGGCCTTGAAGATTTTAATGCTTAGTTTATTTCTTATGGAAAGGCTTCACCTTTCCCAATCGTGTATTAATTCATGCACTAGAGTACTATGAGGACCTGTAATAATTACAACTCTTTCTATGATGTAAAACTTGAGATCTGGAATTGTAAAAGTATGTTTTGTAAAGTCTTCCGCTCTATCTCCGAAGTGTGTGTGTATCAAATGTGATTACTGTAATGTACATGTTATATGGGAGATCCTTGGGATGATGAGTTCGAGTTGATGAACTCGATAGCCTTGTTAAGTTACCCGGTGCACGTGCTCAACCATTCGAGGCCGTTAATGGCAAAGATTGGTGCTTGTGAGACTGATAACTTGGGAGGGCTGTCACATAAAGTACTATTTCCGCTATTATATTGAGCAATGTGTGATGATGTCTAACTATGTAATCACTGTGTACGTGAGTTTCTGATCCTGGCACATACATGGTTGGCATTCGGTTTGCCTTCCAAAGCAGGGTGTGACAGAAGTGGAGGCCATTATTGCCACACACAAGAGTCTGCCCGAGGAGGAAAAATAGACCGACTTCCTGATGCAAGCTGCTGCCGATGACTCTAAAATTATGTTGTTCTTGGCATGCTGGCTAACGGGTCGTCTGAGTCACCATGAGTTGAGTCAGGGGGTGGAGCTCCTAGTAAGTCGGGTGCCGAGAAAAAACTTAGCAGTCCCGAACGTGGCCGTTGGAAGAGAGCATGCCAAGTAGATTCTCAAGCTAAATCTGTCGAGGTAAAGAGGAAGAAAAGAAGGCTTCATCGTTTGTCAGGCCTGGAGCTAGTAACCGCCCCTATTGCGTCGAACCTTGGTGACAATATAATGATGCTGATCTGGAGGATGTTGTTGAGGACTGCGGTGGTACGAGGGCTAGTAGATATGTGGTGGAGGAGGAGGATGATGATGATGAAGAAGAGGTGCTCCCCTGGTTCATAGGTAGCGACGCAGTAAGGCTGGTAGTGATATACCGAGCCTCGCTCCCTCAGGGCTAATGAATATCCAGGGATTGACTATGTCCGCTATTGATAGCATGCTGGAAGAAGCTATTCCTAAGGATCTTTTGCTCGAACTTCCTGAGATCAGGGTCATCGACGTCCATGTAAAGTGCCCAGACGACGCGTTGTAACACCACAAGTGTTACTAAGGTTCCTGCTTAGCACCTTCACCAGCTTTATTATCACAAGTAGAGTAAAAATACAACAAGTAAAGTCATACTCAGGAACTAAGACCTTAAGTAAATACCAAAGTTAGCATGAATCATCATCTAAATTATCTTATGATTCTCAAGAAGAAAAGATGGCCCAAGATCCCAAAATGCCCTACCTTGAGCAAAAGGAAAATCAAATGAGAAAAACTAATTGAGCCCTACTATTATGACCTTGTACCAATAACATAAAAAGGTAACACACCAATTTTTACCTACAAGTTTAGTCTGCAAAACATCACCAAAAATATTGGTTAAAGTTCCCCTAAACAAGCTAAAAAAGAGGACAAATGAAGACGAAATTCACCACACTCTATTCTAAAATTTTAGACCCAAATTAGAACATCCCCATGTTGTCACACCCTATTTTAGAAGGCAAACCGAATGCGAACCATGTACGTGCCAGGATCAGCAATTCACGTACACAGAAGTTACATAACATGGACATCATCACACAGTGCTCAAATAGTATTAAAAAGGGAAATAATAGTCGATTACATCATGTGTCTGAGACATCCACATAGTCTTTACAATAAATCAAAGTGCGAAAACGAAACGTAGATAATCGCGGCCTTCACAGGCAGCCGACTGGGGGTTACCGCTAACCCACACCTAGAACTCGTCGTAGTCTTGGAACTCCTGGAAGTCTCCTTCCACAGCTTCATCTTCTCCTGAGCAGTGGTTGCAATGCTGACAACCTGGGGGGGGGGGGTTTGGTGTGTAGAGCAAGGGTGAGTACACATCAACATACTCAGCAAGTATCCTGTTTGGCTGTAGTGGACTAGCTTTATGTGGGGATAAGTCAAGCAGTTGCTTTTAGTTGGTCAGATTATTATTTACTAATAGAAAGCCGGGTTTTAGCATTAACCCAAGTTATTAGCCCGATGTACCCTTTCCAAACGGAAAGAATACCACTTACCAGCACCATAATCATAACCAGAACCATCGATCTCATAGCCACCTGTACCATAATGTCTCTGATCAAGTACCACTAATCACTGGAGCTCCCTTGGCCGCTCATAACCGCGAGCACGGCTGATATATCAGTTTTCAAACACTCTGCAGAGGTTGTGCACTTTACCCACAAGCCGTGATTCCCTTTCTGCCCGGAGAGAGCTACTCCCCATTGACTACTACCTAGGTGGTCCATTAGTGCATCACTACGTAGCATTTACAAAGATTCCCCGAGGCTGTAGCCGCCCGTTAGGTTTCCTAAATGTACCGTACTCCTCCCCAAGGGACAAATCAACCTTGGCAGAGCGAGCCGCATACACCGAGCCCCATTGACGGCACGATGGCTAAGCGAACTACACCCCGGTTCCTCTAATTACTCAGCTAAGGGCGTCCCACTCCACCCTCATGGTTGCACTGTTTTCCCGGGCGGTCATCCATAGAACAGGTCCTTACGGAGAGGCACTCGAGAAACCGCTCGAGCCCCCTTAAAGGCCACAAGTATAACATCATAATAAGAAGAGGGAAAAACAGTGTATCATAGATAATCTCATCATGTTCATTGATTATAGTTGAGCAATAGCATAAAGCTAAACAATAATAATCCAACCCAAATAGGTAAACAAGGACATGGATAACAAAAGCTAGTCAATCCTTAGGTATAAATGTGTAATGCGGGAGGTGAATAAAAGAATGAATAGGACAGAGATAGGTCAAAGGACACTTGCCTCCACCAACCGACTGCTGCTCAGGGGCTTCTCCTGCGAGTTCCTCGGGCTCTTCGACCGGATCATTCTCTATGCGAGCGCAAACATACATACATCCACATATTTAATACAAAAGAACAGTACACCGTACAATAGAACGCAGTAAGTAAACAGACGTCCCACGCGGGCTCGCAATTACGGTTAAGAGGGAAAGAGAAACAAACAGTCGAGAAGCGATCACGTTACATCATTATGAATTAACCACTCGCTTAATAGAAGAGAATTAATTTGGACTCTACGCTCAGCATAAAGTAAAGTCATGTTTCATGTTTAATCATTATAAGCAGATGAATATAATTAAAAGGACTGTCGCGCGGCGAGACACACGACATAGCACCTTAAATCGAATTAAGAAATCAATGACTCGTCGCGCGACCGAGCGCACAACGAGACGCTTTGCATTAATTATGAAGAGATGTTAAGCATCGCGCGACGAAGCGCACGACGGCATACGTCAACAGAGCTAAGTTTAAAGTGGAACGTCGCGCGTCTGGACACGCGACATCTCACCTTAAACAACCTGAAATTAAAATAGATCGTCACGCGACGAAGCGCGCGACACAACACTTTAATAAATATAAACTAAAAGAATCGTCGCGCGACGAAGCGCGCGACGCAGCACAATAATAGAATCTAAAATTAGACAAATTCGTCGCGCGACGAAGCGCGCGACGCAGCACGTTAACTAACGGAGTTTGAGAATTAACTACAACCGAAAAAATCACCGCGCGCGTGGGTTTTGCACGCGCGGGAACGCGCTAGGGGCCAACAAGGCCACGCGAGCCGCGACGGGGCCGGGATGCCGCGCGCAGGGGCCGAAGGCCGCGCGCAAGCGCCGAGGCCGCGGGCGAGCCGCGCCGGGCCACGGGCGGGCGAACCGCGCCGCCGCGCCAAGGCCGCGGGCGAGCCGCACCGGGGCTGCGCGCACGCGCAGGGGCCGCGCCGGGGCCGGAGGTCGCGCCGGGGTGCCGCCGCGCGGGCAGGGGCGGGGCCGCGCGCCACCGCGGGCAGGGGGGCGGGGGCCACCGCGCCGAGGGTCGGGGTGGGGGCGGGGGCCGCCGCGCCGAGGGCCGGGGTGGGGGCGGGGGGCGCCGCCGAACGGGGAGGAGGGGGGGCCAGCACCGCCGCGGGGGGAGGCTGGGGCGGGCGAGCGCCACCGTGCGCAGGGGAGGGGCGGGGCGGGCGAGCGCCGCCGCGTGCAGGGGAGGGGCGGGGCGGGCCGCGCCGCCGACGAACGGGGAAGGGCAGGGGCGCGCGCGAGCAGGGGAAAGGGAGGGTGCGCGCCATGTCCAATTCCTAGGGCACCACGGGGAGAGAGAGGTGGAAGAGGGAGAGGGAAGTTGTTGCGCGGGAGATCCAAATGAAAGAGAGAGAAGAGGGGGGGGCGCATGGGGGGGTGTGGGCGCCTGGGGCGCGCAGGGCCGGACCGGGCCGGGCCACTTCGCGGATCGAAACCCACGACGCGCACAACCCAAACCGAGACGCACGACACGGGCTCCAATCGCGAACCAAAAACCGAGACAGAGCGAGACGGACACGCGATATCAGACAAAGAAATGCGCCTCAGCATGATGCAACACCCATGACACTTAGGTTTTGGTTTATACATGACACGGACACCTGTCACTATACTGGTTTGAAATTGGGAAGAAGGAGTGAAACAGGAAAGAGAAAAGAGAGTAACGCCCAAATTTGGTGAGAGAAAAGGAGAAAAAATTCTACCCCCAAATTCAGGGCGTTACAAACCTATCCCCCTTAAAAGAATCTCGCCCTCGAGATTCAGAGTTGGCTAGCAAAGAGCTCAGGGTATTTGGCCATCAGATCATCTTCACGCTCCCAGGTTGCTTCTTCCTCAGAGTGATATTCCATCTGACTTTGCACATTCTGATGGTCTTCCTTCGGGTGACTCTGTCTGCGGTTTCAAGGATTTGCACTGGCTCCTCAACGTAGGTCAAGTCCTCCTGGACTTCAAGACCTTCCACTGGCAACTGCTCTTCTGGCACACGCAAGCACTTCTTCAACTGAGACACATGAAAAACATCATGCACAGTGGACAAATTCTCTGGCAGACTGAGCTAATAGGCCACTTCTCCACACCTTGAGAGAATTTGGTACGGACCAATGTAGCGGGGTGCTAGCTTGCCTTTGACTCCGAACCTTCTGACTCCTCTGATCGGTGACACTTTCAGATAGACAAAGTCTCCGACTTCGAAACTCAGCTCTCTTCTTCTTGTGTCTGCATAGCTTCGCTGCCTCGATTGCGCTACCTTCAGATTCTCTCGGACCATCTTGATGTTCTCTTCAGCTTCAAGCAGAATGTCTGGCCCAAACACCTGCTTTTCTCCAGGCTGATCCCATTGCAACGGAGTTCTACAACTCCTCCCATAGAGCGCCTGAAATGGTGACATCTTCAAACTGGCCTGGTAACTGTTGTTATAGGAAAACTCTGCATAAGGCAATCGCTTATCCCATCCAGACTGATCTTGCAGCGCACAGGCTCTCAACATATCTTCAAGAATTTGATTGGTTCTTTCGGTCTGGCCATCTGTTTGCGGATGATAAGCTGAACTGAAATTCAGATGCGTGCCCAAAGCTTCATGCAACTGCTGCCAGAAATGAGAGGTGAACTGCGTTCCTCTGTCTGACACTATCTTCTTTGGCACACCCTGAAGACAAACGATCCGAGACATATACAACTCTGCCAATACTGCACTGCTATAGTTGGTCTTGACATGTATGAAGTGGGCTGACTTGGTCAAACGGTCCACTACTACCCAAATAGAATCGTAGCCGGCTCGAGTGCGAGGCAATCCAACTATGAAATCCATACTGATTTCGTCCCATTTCCACTGAGGAATCTGCAACGGTTGCAACAATCCAGCTGGTCTCTGGTGCTCTTCCTTAATTCTTCGACAACTATCGCACATAGCCACATGCTCTGCGATTTCCCTCTTCATTCCGTACCACCAGAATTTCTTCTTTAGATCCTGATACATCTTCTCACTACCAGGGTGAATCGAATAGCCTGTCTCATGAGCTTCCTTGAGGATCAACTCCCGAATGGATTGGACATTGGGAACACACAAGCGGTCTTTGAACCATATCACACCTTCTGCATCTTCTCGAAAATCTTTGCCTCTACCATCTAGAATTAGTCGCCGAATCTCACTGATCTTCTCATCATTCTTCTGCGCTTCTTTGATTTCCCGTTCCAAGGTAGGTTCCAACTCAACTGTAACTCCTCGCGAATTGTTCAGAAATCCGAGACTTAACCTGTCAAACTCTTTGGCCAACTCGTAAGGCATCGGACGAGCGACCATCAGATTGACTTGACTCTTCCTGCTCAAAGCATCTGCCACTACATTCGCTTTGCCTGGATGGTAGTGAATCTCCAACTCATAGTCTTTGATCAGCTCTAACCATCTTCGCTGCCTCATGTTCAGCTCTGTCTGAGTGAATATGTATTTCAGACTCTTGTGGTCTGTGTAAACATCGCATTTCTGTCCATACAGGTAGTGCCTCCATGTCTTCAGTGCGTGAAACACTGCTGCCAACTCTAGATCATGAATTGGGTAATTCTGCTCATGAACCTTCAGCTGTCGGGACGAGTAAGCCACAACTCTTCCCTCTTGCATCAACACACATCCCAAACCTGTGTAACAAGCATCACAATACACCGAGAAGGGCTTGTGCACATCAGGCAAGACTAGGACAGGCGCTGTTGTCAACTTCTCTTTCAGCGCTTCAAAGGCCTCTTGGCATTTCTGGGTCCACTTGAACTCAACCTTGTTGCCTAGCAACGCTGTCATTGGTTTCGCAATCTTCGAAAACCCTTCGATGAATCGCCGATATTATCCGGCCATTCCAATGAAACTCTTGATTCCTCGGGCATCTGTTGGCGCTTCCCAGTTTAGAATGTCTACCACTTTCTTCGGATCCACATCCAATCCTTCTTTGTTGATTATGTGACCCAAGAACAGGACTTCATTGATCCAGAATTCACACTTGCTCAACTTTGCATACAACTGGTGCTCTCGCAATCTCTGCAATACCATTCTCAAATGATCTGCATGCTCTTCTTCGCTTTGAGAATAAACCAGAATGTCATCAATGAACACCACCACAAACTTGTCAAGATAATCCATGAATACACTGTTCATCAAGTTCATGAAGAACGCTGGTGCATTGGTTAGACCGAAAGACATCACAGTGAACTCATACAACCCATACTTGGTAATGAATGTCGTCTTCAGAATATCTGAAGGTCGGATCCTGAGCTGATGATAACCTGACCTCAGATCAATCTTGGAGAACGCACTGGCTCCTCTCAACTGGTCGAACAGATCTTCTATTCTAGGCAAAGGGTACTTGTTCTTGATCGTGACTTCATTCAGAGCTTGATAATCGATACACATCCTTTTGGTGCCATCTTTTTTTCCACAAACAAGACAGGGGCAGCCCAAGGCAAGGTGCTTGGCCGGATGTAACCTTTCTCTGACAACTCATCGATCTGCTTCTTAAGCTCAACCAACTCTGGTCCGGATATTCGGTAAGCTCTCTTAAAGATAGGGGCGGTTCTAGGAAGAATCTCTATGGCAAACTCAACTTTCCGCTCTGGTGGCATACCCGGTAAATCCTTTGGAAACACATCTGGAAATTCATACACAACCTTGATACTCTCGATTGGGTCTGCTTCACTGCTATCGACAGCCATCTGATAACAACTTCCTCTCTTCGGCTCAGGCGGGACTAACTCGGTCACCACTTCCTCTCCAAGTGGGGACACCAACTTGATTGTCCTTTTATCACAACTGATAACTGCCTGATACTTATCTAGCCAATTCATCCCTAGGATGACATCTATTCCCTGAGTGCCCATTACTATAAGGTTAACGGGAAACACTATCCCCCTTATTTCCACACTTACATTCAAACAAATGCTATCGGCTCGAATTCTACCACCGGCTGAGTCAATTTGAATGGGGGTTGACATGGTAGTAATTGGAAGATTATGTGCTTCTACCCATGATGCAGTAATGAAAGAATGCGTTGCTCCAGTATCAAATAACACTTCTGCAATATGGGAGTCGACTGGGAACATACCTACTATCATGTCAGGGGTCTCCTGAACTGCTTCAGCCTCCAAGTGGTTCAGTCTCCCATGATTGTAACGCGGCTGAGGGCGATTGCTTGCTCCAGGCTGAGGCACATTCTGCTTTGCTGGGGCATTGGGGCCTGACTGCTGCTGGGCTACCTTCTTCGGGCATTGCATCACCCAATGGCCTTGCTCTCCACAGTGGAAACATGCTCTGTTTCCAACCTGAGCTAGTGCTGCCTGACTGTTCTGCTGGCTTGCTGGGGCAGGAAGACGAGGTGCCTGCTGATTCTGCCTCTGAAACTGACCTCCTGACTCTAACGGTTCTGATACTGGTGCTGAGGATACTGCCTCTGGAACTGCTGATGCTGCTGAGGTGGACGCTGGTTCTGCCTGAACTGCGGAGGTTGATTGCCTGAGAAACGAGGACGACTGCTGCTTCCAGGCTGGGGTCCACTGATCTTGCGCTTACGATCCTCCATCTCCTTACGCTTCCTCTCTGTCATAATTGCTCTGTCAATCAGGTGCTGGAATGTCGGGAAGGTATGATTCATCAGTTGGTAGTGCAGAGGGTCAACCAAGCCTCTCAAGAAACGGTACTGTCGCTTGGCATCGGTGTTGACATCTTCAGGAGCGTAGCGAGACAACTGCATGACAATGACCCTTGCTTGAGGGCCAGGAACTCCTCCTTCTTCACTGTCATCAGACCTGCAGGAACATGGTACTGACGAAAGCTACCTCTAAACTCTTCCCAAGTGATGGCGTCGGGGTTGGCATGGGTGGCGAGATAAGACTCCCACCATGATTGAGCTGCTCCTCTCAACAGACGAGAACCATACAAGACTTTCTCTCTGTCATCACACTGAGCGGTATGCAACTCCCGCTCCACAGTGCGCAGCCAATCTTCAGCATCCATGGGGTCAGAAGAGTGAGCAAATGTTGGGGGATGACCTCTCATGAATTCAGCACGCTTGTCTCTGGGCATCTGAGGCATCTGAGGCTGAGGTGGTGCTTGCTGCTGCTGCTGCTGCTGAATGGCGGCTAGAGTCTGACCGATGGCTTGAACTGCCTGAGTCTGCATCAGAAACATCTGCTCAATGGACATCGGGGGCGGGGGCGGCAGGTGCTGCTGCTGGGGCACCTCATCCTGCGGAGCGACTCGCTCCTGCTGAGCACGCCTTCCTACTCTGCGCCTGTTCTCTGACATCTGCAGAACGCAACCACACATCAGAACTGATCTTGCAAATCTTGCAGCATAAGAAAAGAGTATAGAATTCTTCAACAGCACTGAACAGATGAGCATCTTCACTGATCTCCAACACAGACCACACAACTTCTCAGATAAAGAGGAAAGTGGAATAAAAGGTTTCCAACTATATAACTAACTCCATTAACATATAACAGGTAAACCATAATGCAGGGGATACCCACACTCTGGTGACAGTCATTACAAAGATCCAAACCAAACATAGTTCATCATGACAAACATAAATGCAAAGGATATAGCAAACTACCCTGTCTAACTAAGACTAACTAAAAGCGAGACTAACGCTAAGACTATAGCTTCTACGTATATATTTTGTATTAATTACAAGATCCGACTCTAGCGATCTATGGTTCTAGATTTATCTTGGTCTTGCAGTCGGGATTGCCATAAGACTGGTGTCCACGCTGAGGTGAGCGGTACGGGTGCTGAGTCCCGACGGGAGCGGGGGAACCATCATCCAAGTGACGACGTTCCGCGCGCTCAGCCCGCAGCAGGGCGATCTCAGGACGAGCCCTACTCAGCTCGTCTAGTGCATGGTCCAGCTCCGTGTTTAGCACGGCGGCTAGGTTGACTGTGCTGCTCAACCTAGGATTGTCCTCACCAGCAGGTGAAACAATCACGCCTCCTGTGCTGCCAGATGGACGACGGGGGTAATACTTCAGGTTGAGACCATCAGCTACCCCACCGAGAACCGAGCAGTAGTGCGAAAGCACACGCCGTGCAGCATCTTGCATGGCCGCCTTAGCTGAGTCCCGCTCAGAGATAGAATAGTGCTCTGAGCAGGCCTCCGCGCCTTGGAGACTGTTCTCCGGACGGCGCACCAAGCATGTTGCCTCCCAGCGGTCCGGGTAGACACCGTGACTATGCTGGTAGACCACACAGCGATACTCGATGGACCAAGTACGCCGGTTAAGTGCCCGACGTAGCAGGGTGTCGAGCGCGTCGTGGAAGTGACACCCGCGAGCAGCGTCACGAGTGATGGGTCGAGCAACCCATCCTTCCGGCTCCTGGTCAACAGGGAAGTCGGTGTCGTGGCTCGAGCTGTCATCGCCACCTCCGTCGTCTGGGTCTCCTCCAGCGGCTACTCCAGAGGCTGGGGCGCCCAGTGGTGGTGCAGGGGGCACCTCCAGGGGAAGCACAGGGGAGCAGCTCCTCACGGACTCTATCTCCTGCTGGAGCGAGAAAGAAGAGCCCTGATGCTCCTGTCGTCGACGTTCCTGCTCCTCATGCAGGCGGTGGTGCAGTCTCTCCAAGTGGCTGGACTGTCCGGCCACGGGACGGCGAAGCGGACGCTCAGCAAGGCGGGAGGGTAAGAAGGGGATGACGGACTTTCGTGCAGTGTGTCTAAGTCGAGCCATCTACAAAAGACACCGCAAGCAAAAGAGTGAGAACATAATTAATATGACTAGCAAATAATGAATCATAAATAAATGAAGGATTAGAATAAAACAAAATTTTTTCAGCAAGGTATAATATATAGTAGAACATAGGTTTGGTCGATATGACCAACTTTTGAAGGGGTACCAAAGTCAAGGCAGGGACAGAGGTCTATAGCCCTTAGAACGACCATTCTACTCTAGGTTAGCGGTCCTACAGTCAGCACGGCTTTGATACCACCTTATGTCACACCCGGTTTTAGAAGGCAAACCGAATGCGCATGTACATGTCAGGATCAGCAATTCACGTACACAGCAGTTACATAACATGGACATCATCACACAGTGCTCAAATAGTATTAAAAAGGGAAATAATAGTCGATTACATCATGTGTCTGAGACATCCACATAGTCTTTACAATAAATCAAAGTGCGAAAACGAAACGTAGATAACCGCGGCCTTCACAGGCAGCCGACTGGGGGTTGCCGCTAACCCACACCTAGAACTCGTCGTAGTCTTGGAACTCCTGGAAGTCTCCTTCCACAGCTTCATCTTCTCCTGAGCAGTGGTTGCAATGCTGACAACCTGTGGGGGGGTGGGGTTTGGTGTGTAGAGCAAGGGTGAGTACACATCAACATACTCAGCAAGTATCCTGTTTGGCTGTAGTGGACTAGCTTTATGTGGGGATAAGTCAAGCAGTTGCTTTTAGTTGGTCAGATTATTATTTACTAATAAAAAGCCGGGTTTTAGCATTAACCCAAGTTATTAGCCCGATGTACCCTTTCCAAATGGAAAGAATACCACTTACCAGCACCATAATCATAACCAGAACCATCGATCTCATAGCCACCTGTACCATAATGTCTCTGATCAAGTACCACTAATCACTGGAGCTCCCTTGGCCGCTCATAACCGCGAGCACGGCTGATATATCAGTTTTCAAACACTCTGCAGAGGTTGTGCACTTTACCCACAAGCCGTGATTCCCTTTCTGCCCGGAGAGAGCTACTCCCCATTGACCACTACCTAGGTGGTCCAGCAGGGCATCACTACGTAGCCTTTACAAAGATTCCCCGAGGCTGTAGCCGCCCGTTAGGTTTCCTAAATGTACCGCACTCCTCCCCAAGGGACAAATCAACCTTGGCAGAGCGAGCCGCATACACCGAGCCCCATTGACGGCACGACGGCTAAGCGAACTACACCCCGGTTCCTCTAATTACTCAACTAAGGGCGTCCCACTCCACCCTCATGGTTGCACTGTTTTCCCGAGTGGTCATCCATAGAATAGGTCCTTACGGAGAGGCACTCGAGAAACCGCTCGAGCCCCCTTAAAGGCCACAAGTATAACATCATAATAAGAAGAGGGAAAAACAACGTATCATAGATAATATCATCAAGTTCATTGATTATAGTTGAGCAATAGCATAAAGCTAAACAATAATAATCCAACCCAAATAGGTAAACAAGGACATGGATAACAAAAGCTAGTCAATCCTTAGGTATAAATGTGTAATGCGGGAGGTGAATAAAAGAATGAATAGGATAGAGATAGGTCAAGGGACACTTGCCTCCACCAACCGACTGCTGCTCAGGGGCTTCTCCTGCGAGTTCCTCGGGCTCTTCGACCGGATCGTTCTCTATGCGAGCGCAAACATACATACATCCACATATTTAATACAAAAGAACAGTACACCATACAATAGAACGCAGTAAGTAAACAGACGTCCCACGCGGGCTCGCAATTACGGTTAAGAGGGAAAGAGAAACAAACAGTCGAGAAGCGATCACGTTACATCATTATGAATTAACCACTCGCTTAACAGAAGAGAATTAATTTGGACTCTACGCTCAGCATAAAGTAAAGTCATGTTTCATGTTTAATTATTATAAGCAGATGAATATAATTAAAAGGACTGTCGCGCGGCGAGACGCACGACATAGCACCTTAAATCGAATTAAGAAATCAATGACTCGTCGCGCGACCGAGCGCACAACGAGACGCTTTGCATTAATTATGAAGAGACGTTAAGCATCACGCGACGAAGCGCACGACGGCATACGTCAACAGAGCTGAGTTTAAAGTGGAACGTCACGCGTCTGGACGCGCGACGTCGCACCTTAAACAACCTGAAATTAAAATAGATCATCGCGCGACGAAGCGCGCGACACAACACTTTAATAAATATAAACTAAAAGAATCGTCGCGCGACGAAGCGCGCGACGCAGCACATTAATAGAATCTGAAATTAGACAAATTCGTCGCGCAACGAAGTGCGCGACGCAGCACGTTAACTACAACCGAAAAAATCACCGCGCGCGTGGGTTTTGCGCGCGCGGGAACGCGCTAGGGGCCAACAAGGCCACGCGAGCCGCGACGGGGCCAGGATGCCGCGCGCAGGGGCCGAAGGCCGTGAGCACGCGCCGAGGATGCGGGCGAGCCGCGCCGGGCCACGGGCGGGCGAACCGCGCCGCCGCGCCAAGGCCGCGGGCGAGCCGCGCTGGGGCTGCGCGCACGCGCAGGGGCCGCGTGTAACACCCGGTTTTAAAGAAACAAAGCCGGGTGCATCTCATACATGCGCCAAGAAGACAACATATATAATAACAGAGTGTATAGAGATAAATGTCATAAATCATCAGAGTATTTATTACATAGCGGAAGACTTATTACAAAAATAAGATAAATGTAAAACGAACTAAGGATCGACGGCGCCAATGTCGACTGAGAGACGCCACCTAGATCAGATCGAACTCCTCAGTGTTAGGCGGCTCCTCCTGAACCACCTGCTCTTCTCCTGTGGGGGGGGTGTGAGACAGCAAGAGTGAGCTCACATACGATCATAGCTCAACAAGTCGTGGGGAATAATGTGGCATGAACTCACCAAAGGTGGGAGTTCATGAAGTGTAAGGCTGATCAATGAAATAAAGGCTGAAGCTGAGCATTGCTTTTATAAGTTGGTCAAAATTTTATTAGCAATTACTAAGTGTAAGTAAATACCAAACCATAATAATAATCAGTAAAAGTAATAATAAAATAATCCCAAATGCAATGAAATGACAGGTTAAGTTTAAGTTCCATATATTAATCATGTGAGTGTCCGAGCCGCTCATGACCGTGAGCACGGCTAGTATACCAGTTTTACACTCTGCAGAGGTTGCGCATCTTTACCCACAAGTCGTGTTACCCATTTGCCACAGAGTTGATCAGACTCCATACACCTCTACCTAGGAAGCGAGGCAGGGTACCACTACGAGGCCTTTACAAAGTTCCACTAGCTTCAGACTACCCGCTACAGTTTATAGGAAGATCCAGTACAGGGTTCCTGGCTGACAGCCATCGCAGCAAATTCAACCAGGGACCTCCCCGCACTGACCTCTCCCCTACTGCCCTTGCCCCTTTCGGGTAAGGTAGCCCTCCCCTAGCTTTCCTAGTTAATCAGCCAAGGGCGTCCCATTAAACCCTTG
This sequence comes from Zea luxurians, assembly GCA_029449295.1. Lineage (NCBI taxonomy): Eukaryota > Viridiplantae > Streptophyta > Magnoliopsida > Poales > Poaceae > Zea > Zea luxurians. The sequence continues at coordinate 264,233 of JAOPSE010000046.1, forward strand.
TGGTAGCACTGTTTTCCCGGGTGGTTCTCCATGTTCCCATTAACATAATGATCTTAACATGAACAAGGAACAATAAAACAGATAACAATAAATAGTATAACAATGAGTGATGAATATCTCTATACCCAAATCCACATAAGGCAATAGCATGTACTACCCAAAACTTTAGTAGTAAAACCAGTGGTGAAGCAAGGTATAAAGATAGTCAAATCTAGGGTATCCTATTGGGTCCCAGCAAAATTATCCTATGCAGATCATTATGAATAATAAGAACATGAATGGGTAAAAGAAGTGATCAAGGGCACAACTTGCCTTCCACGAGCTCCTGCTCAGCTACTTCAACTTGTTGAAGCTCAGGTTCCACAGTGGGTTGCTCGTCTACTCGCATCAATACAATACATACATGGCATAGCATAAATTAACATCACATCAAACATGCAAATAGAATATACAGTAATAAACTAGACATTAAAATAAGATCACAGGAACTGGAATCATTAAATTTGGAGTTATATATTTTAAGTTATGAATTTTCTAATGTTTTATGTGCTTAATACAAGATTAAGTGGTAGATAAATTTTAAACTGTCTTTCATGTCAAAACAGAGGCACTAATAGATAGACAATAATTTTATGAAAATTTAGGAACTGGAATGGTCTAATTTGGAGTTCATATGCATTTACTATGAATTAAACAAGTTTAACATTTATTTTTGCACTGAAAATTAATTTCTGATATTAATTTCTGATTTTTAAAGTTCTCTGGATCGGGCCTCATTTTCTGCAAAACACAGGGGGTTTCGGGTAAGAATTTCTAAGACTCAGCGCACTATACAGGTGGACCGCGGGTTAGTTTCCTAAAAACCGGAGGGCTCTTATGCAAAACAACCCGGCCGAAGGGGTATCGGCCGATCGTGGCCGTTGGATCAACTCTGGAGGGCTGTGATTAGATCATCTATTAGCTGAAGCGGTATGAATCTATGGCCCATCCGATTCCAATCCAACGGTCGGCAATCAATTAAACCCAGGTTCGCTTTCAATCACACGATCTCGCATCCACGGTCCCAATGCCACGCGTGAAGGGGGTAACTTGAATCTAATCTCGTCCGTTCATCTCGCATCAACGGTCAGGGAGCCATCTCCCCAATCCAGCTCAACTCGCACCTACCCGACGGCGCGGTCGTCAGGCGCGGTGGCGCCATCGCCGGCGCCCGCCAACTCTCAGTTTCCTGCTCTCGAACTCCAATCGGAACACTACTATACGAAGACAGTACTCTTGCGAATGCATAGACGGGGTTCTTACCGGAATCCGAGCGGTGCCCAGGCCTGCCCGCGGCGCGCAGCGGACGCACGACGACGGTGAGAAATTCCGGAGTCCTCAGTGCACTCCAGGCTCCAAGACCGCAAGCATCAACTCCCAAGGACCCCGGCGAGTACCGACGTTCACGCCTCGAGCCACCGGACCCCGGCAACACGAGGAGCAGCACCGACGGAGGACTACCTAACTCTGCGTGTGAGCCTGGCGGCGCTACGGTTTGGGATGGCCTCAGGAGTTCGATGTGGCTTAACAGGTGGGTCTTCCGTCTCCAATTTATCCCCGAGGTGCCTGCGGACTCCGTCGCCCGCTTCCCCGGCCGCGCCATGCGGAGCTGTTGCAACCGAACGCCCGCGAGGAAAGGGGAAGAGCGAACTGACCTGCGGGGGCCACACGTCGGCGACAGCTTCACCGCCCACGCGACTGGTGAATGGACCCGTGGTGTCAGCGAAAGTGGAGTGGAGTCGGGCTGCGGTGGAGAGAAGAGAGATGGGCCGAATAGCACGTAGTTGGCCCATGAATCCCTTTTATCCTTTTCTTTTTCTTTTATATTTTCTGTTTTCTTTTCTTTTTCTCCATTTTCTAATCCCATTTGGATTCAAGTTTTAAATTCAAACTTTGTGGCCACATTTACACTATGTTTGTACAGTAAAAAGTAGTAAGCCCAAGAATATTTAAATTTTTTGTATTTCTATGTCATTCCTATTCTTCTTATTTTCAAACCCCTAAATTTTAATTTAGGGCTCAATTCAATCTTTAGAATCATTGTTTTGTTATTATTATTAACATTATTATTTTATTGAATGCACAAACAATAAAACTCCAACATGATGCAAATTTTTCTATCATTTGTTGGAATTAAGCTCTTAAATTTTGTGTAGGCTCTTTTCATGATGCAAATGAGACATACAAAATTGAGAATAACTCTCTATTATTCCTGGTATACAATTTGGAGTATTACAAATCCTACCCCCTTAAAAATAATCTCGTCCTCGAGATTTAAGAAGAACTAGGGAAAAGGTGGGGAAAATCTATACGAAGCTCTTCTTCTCTTTCCCAAGTTGCTTCATCTTCTCCGTGGTGACTCCATTGAACTTTGCACATCTTTATCACCTTGTTTCTTGTAACTCGAGTCAAAGTGTCCAAAATCTTGATAGGGTACTCAGCATAAGTCAAATCCTCTTGAACACTAAGGTCTTCCATTGGTAACTGCTCCTCAGGTACCCTGAGGCACTTCTTTAGCTGAGACACATGGAACACATCATGTACATCTGACAGATGATCGGGTAACTCCAGTTGATATGCAACTTCACCCACTCGCTTTAAGATTAAGAAGGGTCCAATGAAGCGAGGGGATAACTTTCCTTTAACTTTAAATCTCCTCATACCACAAAGTGGTGACACCTTCAAATAGACATGATCACCCTCCTTAAACTCCAGTAATCTTCTTCTATTATCAGCATAACTCTTTTGCCTTGATTGCGCAACTCTCAAATTTTCTCTTATCATCCGAACTTGCTCTTCTGCCTCTTGAATAAGTTTAGGCCCAAAGAACTGTCTTTCTCCAGTCTGATCCCAAAACAGGGGAGTCCTGCATTTTCTACCATACAGAGCTTCAAATGGTGACATCTTCAAACTGGCCTGGTAGCTATTATTATAAGAAAACTCAGCATATGGTAAGCTCTTCTCCCAACTGCCACCATGCTTGAGAGCACAAGCTCTTAACATATCTTCCAGCACTTGATTGGTTCTCTCTGTCTGTCCATCAGTCTGGGGATGGTAGGCTGAACTAAAATTCAACTTTGTATCCAAACTCTCATGCAACTTCTTCCAAAATCGAGAAGTAAACTGTGATCCTCGATCAGACACGATCTTCTTAGGCACTCCATGTAGACAAACTATCCGAGTCATATACAATTCTGCTAGCTTGGCTCCCGTGTAATTAGTTCTCACAGGTATAAAATGAGCCACCTTTGTCAATCTGTCCACAATTACCCAAATAGAGTCATATCCTGCTGGCGTGCGGGGTAGTCCAACAATAAAATCCATACCAATTTCTTCCCATTTCCACTCGGGTATCTTCAATGGGTGCAATAATCCAGCGGGTCTTTGATGTTCGGCCTTAACTCTTTGACATACATCACACTTAGCCACATGAGCAGCCACATCTCTTTTCAGTCCATACCACCAATACTTTCGCTTCAAATCTTGATACATCTTAGTGCTTCCAGGGTGGATGGAGTAATCAGAATCATGAGCTTCTTTCAATATAGCCTCACGGAGGCTATCAATCTCCGGAACACATATCCGATCTTTGAACCATATGGTGCCTTGCTCATCCTCCGTGAATTCCGGAACTCTTCCTTCAGTAATAAGATCCTTGATCTCTTGAATCTTAGCATCACCAACCTGACCTTTACGAATCTCTTGCTCCAAAGTAGGTTCCAACTCTATGGTAACTCCTTCAGTATGAGTAACAATTCCCAAATTGAGTCTCTCAAAATCTTTTGCTAAATCATCAGGTAGCTGGACAACGAAAGCGGAGTGAACATGTTCTTTCCGACTCAAGGCATCTGCAACCAAATTCGCCTTGCCTGGATGATAGTGAATCTCCAAATCATAATCCTTAATAAGCTCCAACCAACGGCGTTGCCTAAGATTGAGATCCTTCTGAGTGAATATATACTTCAAACTCTTGTGATCCGTGTATACTTGGCACTTAATTCCCATAATGTAGTGTCTCCAAATCTTAAGTGCATGCACAACGGCAGCTAGTTCCAAGTCATGAGTGGGGTAGTTCAGTTCATGCTTCCTCAACTGACGAGATGCATAGGCAATCACATGACCATCTTGCATAAGCACACATCCAAGTCCTTGGCCACATGCATCACAATAAATGTCAAATCCCTTCTGCAGATCTGGCATAATCAATATTGGTGGCGACATTAGTCTCTCCTTCAACTGATCAAAGCTTTCTTGGCACTTCTCATCCCACTTGAATTCTCTTCCTTTCTCCAAAAGCGAGGTCATAGGCTTGGCAATCTTGGAGAAACCTTCAATAAATCTCCGATAATATCCTGCGAGTCCCAAGAAACTCCGAATCTCAGTAACTGTAGTGGGAACTCTCCACTCCATTATCTCCTTCACTTTAGCAGGATCCACTGCTATTCCTCCATTAGAAATGATATGACCAAGGAATGGCACCTTGTCAATCCAAAACTCGCATTTACTGAACTTGGCATAGAGCTGATTATCCCGTAGCTTTTGTAGCACCAACCTTAGATGTTGTTCATGATCACTTTCATTCCTAGAATAGATAAGAATATCGTCAATGAACACCACGACGAATCTGTCCAAATACTCCATAAACACCTTATTCATCAAATTCATGAAGTAAGCTGGTGCATTGGTTAGTCCAAATGACATAACAGTAAACTCATATAATCCATATCGAGTCGAGAAAGCCGTCTTGGGAATATCCGATGGTCTAATCCTCATCTGATGATAACCCGATCGGAGATCAATCTTCGAGAATACTCTAGCACCTCTCATTTGATCAAATAAATCCTCAATACGGGGTAATGGATACTTGTTCTTCACCGTAACATCATTAAGAGATCTATAATCCACACACATTCTTTGGGATCCATCCTTCTTCTGTACAAACAGTACCGGTGCTCCCCACGGTGAGGAACTTGGACGAATGTAACCAGCCTCTTGTAACTCCGTCAACTGCTTCTTAAGTTCCTTCAACTCTTCTACGGACATTCTATATGGCCGTTTAGAAATAGGGGCGGTTCCAGGTAAGAGGTCAATAACAAACTCAACTTCTCTATTAGGTGGCATCCCTGGTAACTCCTCTGGAAAGACATCCGGAAAATCTCTAACCACCCGGATGTTGTCACCAACAAACTCCTCAGGCATAAGGAACATTGCGCGCATGGATGAGGAGGTTACTGCAATATTAACTTGAAATCTTTCTCCTTTAGTGGTAGTGAGCTCTATGGTACCTCTACCACACGCTATAACGGCCTTTGCCTTCCTTAGCCATGACATACCAAGGATCAAATCTATACTGCTTGACTCTAATATTATAGCAGTAGCTCCAAATTCTCTACCCATGATGGTTAATGTCAATCTACGTGTCATTTGATTCGCCTCAACAGGCCCTTTAGGTGTAATTACTATCAGGGGTTTTCTCATATTTAGCAGTGGTATTTCATTGGTGTTGGCATATCTAGCAGACATGAATGAATGTGTAGCACCAGAATCAAATAATATGGTTGCAGGAATTGCATTAACATAAAACATACCAATTACGAGGTCACCCCCATCAGGAGTATCATCAACGCTGACTTGATTCACCCTGGCTATAGAATATCCCTTGCCAGGGGTCTGTTGCTTGTTCTGGGCTGGAGTAGTAGCAATCCTCTGTGGGCAGACATTTGCATAATGGCCAATCTTCCCACACTTGAAACATTGAGTGCCCGCACTCTGTCCTGCAAACTTCGTCGGGGTGCCAGTGGGTGTAGCCTGTCGAGTAGGTGTCCTCAGTGGTGATTGCTGAACTGGGCGCGGTCCTCCTGGTCGAGGCGGTGTACTCTGTGGTGAACTGTAGCGCGGACGAACACTGCTGCTACCCTGTCCTTGTGAGATAGCCTTCCTCTTCAAATCTCCCAGCTGAACACGCTTGTGTTCAATAGCAAGAGCCTTATCCAACAGTCTCTGGAATGATGGAAATGTGTGTGCCACTAGAGCATACTGCAGTGGCCCATTAAGTCCTTCAATGAAATGCTCCTGCTTCCTCTCATCCTCAGCAACTTCCTCCGGAGCATATCTCGACAACTGAATGAATTTGTCTCTGTACTCGCTAACTGACATATTGCCTTGCTTCAATGACAGAAACTCCTTCTTCTTGATCTTGATCATACCAGCTGGAATATGGTAGTTCCTGAATTGTGTACTGAACTCTGCCCAAGTAATAGTATCCGCAGCATCATGGGCAGCTGTATAAGAATCCCACCAGTCAGCAGCAGGACCGGTCAGACGTCCAGAAGCATATAAGACCTTCTCCCGATCAGTGCATTGTGCAATATTCAGCATCTTCTCAATTGACTTCAACCAATCATCCGCGTCCAGTGGATCAGGTGAGCTGGCGAATGTAGGTGGCTTATGACTCATAAACTCCCGGTGCTTATCCCGAGGTGGTACTGGTGGTGGTGGTGGAGGCAATGGCACTTGCTGCTGTTGCTGCTGTTGTTGAAGTTGTTGTTGCAGCTGCTGTTGTTGCGCCCTCCTTTCTTGACGTATCTCATCTCTCTCCTGGCGCAACTCCTGGCGTATATCTTCTCTTTCTTGACGCATCTCCTGGCGTTCTTGCTGCATCTGGGCACGCATATCAGCCATGGTGTCTGCCATCTGCTGCATCACCGCCATCTGAGCAGCAACCAGTGGGTCAACTCCGCCTGGTGGAGGATTGGGAGGATTCATCCCAGCAGGTTGTGGCTGAGATTGTCTTCGAGTGTGTTGGTTAGGAGGCAAGTCAATTCCACCACCCCGCCTGGTATTGACCATCTGAGTTAGGTACATATGGTAAGAAGATAATAGACAAGGCAGGTATTTACAAATCAGGTTACTTTGGGGGACTTTTAGCTAAGCAGATTAATATTTTACATATCCTAGCCAATTCAATACCTTATGGTGGTACATGCTAAAATGTCCATCCATACTATTCCAATCAATCAAAGAAGCAAATCAGACATTTAGCATCAGAACAATCAAACAACATTTTTAAATATAGAAAATAGTTTTGGGTTGGTCTTAGGCCTCCTATCTCTTAAAATGTCATAGGGGTAGGGATTCCAAGGTTTGAAATCCATCTTGTCTCAGAGTAGAAAAGGTAAGAATGATCAGAGTAGAACAGTAGAAGGTGAGACAGGATCAAGATAAGGTAAGTATGGAATAATTCAGAGTAAGGTGAGTGTAGAATGAATCAGAGTAAGATAAGTAGGTAAGGGTTTTGTCCATTTCTATCTAGGTTTCGTCCTACAGTCAACATTTCCTCTGATACCACTTCTGTAACACCCGGTTTTAAAGAAACAAAGCCGGGTGCATCTCATACATGCGCCAAGAAGACAACATATATAATAACAGAGTGTATAGAGATAAATGTCATAAATCATCAGAGTATTTATTACATAGCGGAAGACTTATTACAAAAATAAGATAAATGTAAAACGAACTAAGGATCGACGGCGCCAATGTCGACTGAGAGACGCCACCTAGATCAGATCGAACTCCTCAGTGTTAGGCGGCTCCTCCTGAACCACCTGCTCTTCTCCTGTGGGGGGGGGTGTGAGACAGCAAGAGTGAGCTCACATACGATCATAGCTCAACAAGTCGTGGGGAATAATGTGGCATGAACTCACCAAAGGTGGGAGTTCATGAAGTGTAAGGCTGATCAATGAAATAAAGGCTGAAGCTGAGCATTGCTTTTATAAGTTGGTCAAAATTTTATTAGCAATTACTAAGTGTAAGTAAATACCAAACCATAATAATAATCAGTAAAAGTAATAATAAAATAATCCCAAATGCAATGAAATGACAGGTTAAGTTTAAGTTCCATATATTAATCATGTGAGTGTCCGAGCCGCTCATGACCGTGAGCACGGCTAGTATACCAGTTTTACACTCTGCAGAGGTTGCGCATCTTTACCCACAAGTCGTGTTACCCATTTGCCACAGAGTTGATCAGACTCCATACACCTCTACCTAGGAAGCGAGGCAGGGTACCACTACGAGGCCTTTACAAAGTTCCACTAGCTTCAGACTACCCGCTACAGTTTATAGGAAGATCTAGTACAGGGTTCCTGGCTGACAGCCATCGCAGCAAAATCAACCAGGGACCTCCCCGCACTGACCTCTCCCCTACTGCCCTTGCCCCTTTCGGGTAAGGTAGCCCTCCCCTAGCTTTCCTAGTTAATCAGCCAAGGGCGTCCCATTAAACCCTTGTGGTAGCACTGTTTTCCCGGGTGGTTCTCCATGTTCCCATTAACATAATGATCTTAACATGAACAAGGAACAATAAAACAGATAACAATAAATAGTATAACAATGAGTGATGAATATCTCTATACCCAAATCCACATAAGGCAATAGCATGTACTACCCAAAACTTTAGTAGTAAAACCAGTGGTGAAGCAAGGTATAAAGATAGTCAAATCTAGGGTATCCTATTGGGTCCCAGCAAAATTATCCTATGCAGATCATTATGAATAATAAGAACATGAATGGGTAAAAGAAGTGATCAAGGGCACAACTTGCCTTCCACGAGCTCCTGCTCAGCTACTTCAACTTGTTGAAGCTCAGGTTCCACAGTGGGTTGCTCGTCTACTCGCATCAATACAATACATACATGGCATAGCATAAATTAACATCACATCAAACATGCAAATAGAATATACAGTAATAAACTAGACATTAAAATAAGATCACAGGAACTGGAATCATTAAATTTGGAGTTATATATTTTAAGTTATGAATTTTCTAATGTTTTATGTGCTTAATACAAGATTAAGTGGTAGATAAATTTTAAACTGTCTTTCATGTCAAAACAGAGGCACTAATAGATAGACAATAATTTTATGAAAATTTAGGAACTGGAATGGTCTAATTTGGAGTTCATATGCATTTACTATGAATTAAACAAGTTTAACATTTATTTTTGCACTGAAAATTAATTTCTGATATTAATTTCTGATTTTTAAAGTTCTCTGGATCGGGCCTCATTTTCTGCAAAACACAGGGGGTTTCGGGTAAGAATTTCTAAGACTCAGCGCACTATACAGGTGGACCGCGGGTTAGTTTCCTAAAAACCGGAGGGCTCTTATGCAAAACAACCCGGCCGAAGGGGTATCGGCCGATCGTGGCCGTTGGATCAACTCTGGAGGGCTGTGATTAGATCATCTATTAGCTGAAGCGGTATGAATCTATGGCCCATCCGATTCCAATCCAACGGTCGGCAATCAATTAAACCCAGGTTCGCTTTCAATCACACGATCTCGCATCCACGGTCCCAATGCCACGCGTGAAGGGGGTAACTTGAATCTAATCTCGTCCGTTCATCTCGCATCAACGGTCAGGGAGCCATCTCCCCAATCCAGCTCAACTCGCACCTACCCGACGGCGCGGTCGTCAGGCGCGGTGGCGCCATCGCCGGCGCCCGCCAACTCTCAGTTTCCTGCTCTCGAACTCCAATCGGAACACTACTATACGAAGACAGTACTCTTGCGAATGCATAGACGGGGTTCTTACCGGAATCCGAGCGGTGCCCAGGCCTGCCCGCGGCGCGCAGCGGACGCACGACGACGGTGAGAAATTCCGGAGTCCTCAGTGCACTCCAGGCTCCAAGACCGCAAGCATCAACTCCCAAGGACCCCGGCGAGTACCGACGTTCACGCCTCGAGCCACCGGACCCCGGCAACACGAGGAGCAGCACCGACGGAGGACTACCTAACTCTGCGTGTGAGCCTGGCGGCGCTACGGTTTGGGATGGCCTCAGGAGTTCGATGTGGCTTAACAGGTGGGTCTTCCGTCTCCAATTTATCCCCGAGGTGCCTGCGGACTCCGTCGCCCGCTTCCCCGGCCGCGCCATGCGGAGCTGTTGCAACCGAACGCCCGCGAGGAAAGGGGAAGAGCGAACTGACCTGCGGGGGCCACACGTCGGCGACAGCTTCACCGCCCACGCGACTGGTGAATGGACCCGTGGTGTCAGCGAAAGTGGAGTGGAGTCGGGCTGCGGTGGAGAGAAGAGAGATGGGCCGAATAGCACGTAGTTGGCCCATGAATCCCTTTTATCCTTTTCTTTTTCTTTTATATTTTCTGTTTTCTTTTCTTTTTCTCCATTTTCTAATCCCATTTGGATTCAAGTTTTAAATTCAAACTTTGTGGCCACATTTACACTATGTTTGTACAGTAAAAAGTAGTAAGCCCAAGAATATTTAAATTTTTTTGTATTTCTATGTCATTCCTATTCTTCTTATTTTCAAACCCCTAAATTTTAATTTAGGGCTCAATTCAATCTTTAGAATCATTGTTTTGTTATTATTATTAACATTATTATTTTATTGAATGCACAAACAATAAAACTCCAACATGATGCAAATTTTTCTATCATTTGTTGGAATTAAGCTCTTAAATTTTGTGTAGGCTCTTTTCATGATGCAAATGAGACATACAAAATTGAGAATAACTCTCTATTATTCCTGGTATACAATTTGGAGTATTACACCGCGTCGGGGCCGGAGGCCGCGCCGGGGTGCCGCCGCGCGGGCTGGGGCGGGGCCGCGCGCCGCCGCGAGCAGGGGGGGCGGGGGTCGCCGCGCCGAGGGCCGGGGTGGGGGCCGCCGCGCCGAGGGCCGGGGTGGGGGCGAGGGGCGCCGCCGAACGGGGAGGAGGGGGAGGGGGCGAGCGCCGCTATGGGGGGAGGCCGGGGCGGGCGAGCACCGCCACGCGCAGGGGAGGGGCGGGGCGGGCGAGCGAAGCCGCGCGCAGGGGAGGGGCGGGGCGGGCCGCGCCGCCGGCGAGCGGGGAAGGGCAGGGGCGCGCGCGAGCAGGGGAAAGGGAGGGCGCGCGCGGGGGAGGAAGAAGAGGAGGGAGAGGGAGAGAGAGAGGAGGAGGGGAGGGGAGGGGAGCTCACCTCGGGGTCCAAATTCCGGTGATCGCCGTCTCCAATTCCTAGGGCACCACGGGGAGAGAGAGGTGGAAGAGGGAGAGGGAAGTTGTTGCGCGGGAGATCCAAATGAAAGAGAGAGAAGAGGGGGGGGGGGGCGCATGGGGGGGGTGTGGGCGCCTGGGGCGCGCAGGGCCGGACCGGGCCGGGCTGGGTTGGGCCGGGCCACTTCGCGGATCGAAACCCACGACACGCACAACCCAAACCGAGACGCACGACACAGGCTCCAATCGCGAACCGAAAACCGAGACAGAGCGAGACGGACACGCGATATTAGACAAAGAAATGCGCCTCAGCATGATGCAACACCCATGACACTTAGGTTTTGGTTTATACATGACACGGACACCTGTCACTATACTGGTTTGAAATTGGGAAGAAGGAGTGAAACAGGAAAGAGAAAAGAGAGTAACGCCCGAATTTGGTGAGAGAAAAGGAGAAAAAATTCTACCCCCAAATTCAGGGCGTTACACATGTTCATTAAGAATTTGACCTTAGTCACTCTAATTGACAAAGTCGTGCCAAATTAACTAACCTAACCCATATTAGAAGATGGCATTGGGACTCCACACTTGGACAAGACAAAACACATGTTTTGCATTGGTCCTACCCTCTATGATAGACCCAACTTTGGCTAGAGATAACTTGGTGTCCCTGACACAAAACCCTAGGAGATCTGCACCTCTCGACAGGGTGAAGAGAAGATAGGAGATCAAACAAAGGGATTTCACCCAAATTCGGCGGGATTCGTAACCTATGGGCATTTGAATGTGACAAAACACCACGAACCAGCCATTTGCCGCAGAGGCCGGGAACCGGGGCCGAATTTGGGTGCGCTAACCAGGGCCGAGGTTTTGCCATGCGTAGAGGTCCGGAACCGTAGCACCGCGCGCGTGCCTGCTCCTATAAAGGCCGCTCCACCCTATGCCCTTCCTTCCCCACCATTGTCTAGCCAACCTTTGTCAGAATTTCACCGAGTACGAGAGCACTGTTGCCCGCCATTGTTTCTTAAAGTCGATCATGGTGAACCACCACGTCCGGTCACGTGCCACCCCCACCAGTGCCACCACCAAGGTCCCATGAGTTCCCTATGGCTCTCTAAAGCCCCAGCCAGAGCTCTACCTCACCGGAACCGTGCATTTCACCTTTGTCGGAGCACGGTTGCCACTGGTGAACATGGAAGTCACTAGTAGAAAAGAGCTCATAGCCTGCGGCACCCATAAATTATCACTGGCGGTTTCAGTTATCACGCGCCAGTAAAAAAAACAAGGTGGACCCGACTTAGGAACCGCCAGTGGAAACCCATTTTCACTGGCGGTTATCTTAACACAACCCCAGTGGAAATAGGGTATTTCCACTGGCGGTTGGTGTAACAGAACCGCCAGTAGAAAGCAATTTCCACTGGCGGTTGGTGTAATAGAACCGCCAGTGTAAATACCCTATTTACACTGGCGGTTGTGTTAAGATAACCGCCAGTGGAAATAGGTTTCCACTGGCGGTTTTTCAAGCCAACCGCCAGTGAACTGTCTGTTATGAATACCCCTCTTCTTCCCCGCGACAGTGAACTGTATGCTCGCAGCCAGCTTCCACCTGGAGGCGATTTTGGAGGTCCAGATTTCACAAAAATATAAGGGGGGAGGTTTTGGTCTTCATTTCTTGGAAGAAGGTGGATAAGAAAGGTTGGTTTATGTTTCTTTGTCAATTTTTGTTCATTCTTGCTCAATTTTAGCCACATTTTGGATCTAGGGTTTTACATGTGAGAGAGAAGAGTATAGCTAGGTAATTTTCTCTATTTCCTCAAATGAGGTTGCATAAGATGGTTAGTTTTTGTCTATTCCCTCTCTTTTTCATGTTTAGTTGCTTAATGAATGGTGAATGTGTTGTATGGAAGATTGGTTTAATTATGTTTCAATTGTTAGTTATTGTTTATTTTTGCTCAATTTTAACTACATTTTGAAACTAGGCTTTCACCATATGTTAAAGATAGGTTTGGGTATTAATTTTTTTTGTTTATTAGTTGCTAGGAAAGTTTGGCTTATGTTTCTTTTGCCAAATTTTGTTCATTTTTCCTCCATTTTAGCCACATTTTGGATATAGGGTTTCACCATGTGTTAGAGATAAAGTAGTCTAACTACTTTTATTGGAAGAGATAAAGTAGTCTAACTACATTTGTATATATACCGATCAATATGTACTGTATATATACATGCATGGTAATCTGACTTGCCATGAAAACTTTGGACTGGAAGGGTAGGCAGCAGATGTCGCACTCCAACGCGTCCTTCTCCATGGATAGTGTCACAGTCGCCTCTTCCTCATCCTCCAACCCCGACTCTTCCTCATCCTCCATGTGCAGCATGTAATTTTACACGACTTTCTAGAGAGGAGAGGGAGAGGGAGAGAGAGCTATTGTTGCCAATGCGCTCGGAGCAGGTGCAGCACTTACCGTCCGTGCGGATGCAGCACTTTGCACATCCAGAATGCCCGTTCTTGCACTGACTTTAAGTAAGTGTGATTTTGCATAAATAAAATTAATAATTTCAATACACATGCATCACAAATTTGATTCGTACAGGGACCACTGGATATGCTTCCTCATTTATCCTAAGGTTGGAAAGGTGCTGGTGCTCGACTCCTTGAACTTCGACCCTTCGACATATGCAGAATTCCTCAGCATCTTAGAGCTGTAAGCCTTTTCTATGCATGCATACTTTTATCGATTAAAATTTGAGAATAACATGGTGATTCTATTTGAGATCACAGGGCTTATAGATTCTATAAGATGAGAGGTGGAAAGTACGACCTGTCGAAAAAAGGCGTGCCACTAGACATCCATCATCACTGGCCGGTAAGTATGTGATTTTATGAATACATATCATACACAATGTTGCAACTAAATAACCAATCTCCCGTTATGTAGTGCCACAAGCAACCACAAGGATCGGTCCTATGTGGATTCTATGCGTGCGAGTTCATGAGAGTGAACGGACGATACATCACGAACCCTGACAAGGTATTATTAGTAATAGTCAAGTATGTATTTATGTCATTAAAGATGCAAATGTGTTATTATTGAGTATAAATAGATGATGTTTATAAAATTCCTTTACAGCAATTTCAACGAGGAAACCCGGAGAACTTGACCGAAGCTGCATTGTATGGCATAATCGAGGACCTCTGCACATTCATATTGAAAGAGGTCATACCCGCAGAAGGAAAATATCACGATGCTTCCGAGACATTAGCTTTGCCAGAGTTTAGAATACTAACAGAAATTAGTAGATTATCTCTTAGCCGAGATAGTTATTAGAGCTTAGGTGAAAACTTATGATGTATAGAATGCATGAAGCATATATGGTTGTAAACAGAATACTTTGATGTATATAAATGTATGATAGAATTTAATTTCATGTTGCTTTCAATATCAATATAGATCTATATATATATATGTTTGTGTGTGTGTAAATAAATATATATATAATTCAGTATTGTTTGAAATTTTGAAAAAAGGCGGGAAAACTTCCACTGGCGGCTAAATAAAGAAAACCGCCAGTGAAAAGTGCATTTCCACTGGCGGTTTGCTTTATAAAACCGCCAGTGGAAATGCATTTCCACTGGCGGTTTTCTTTATTCAGCCGCCAGTGGAAATGCACTTTTCACTGGCAGTTCCTTAAGAAAACCGCCAGTGAAAATGCACTTTTCACTGGCGGTTCCAAAATAACCGCCAGTGGAAATGCTGATTTCCACTGACCCCTAGCACTGGCGGTACTGAAAAACGCCAGTGTAAATAGGTTTAGAACCGCCACTATAGAGCTTCTGTGCACTAGTGAGTGCTTCAACAGCCAACCCCAGTCCAATTCCATGGCGTAATCGTCTCCCCGACACCCCATGAAGCTTCCCCACCAGTGGAATTGGACCCTACCATCGCCGACTAGTCGGAGCGCCACCACCGATGAACTCTGACCACAGGGAGACATAGACCAGGCAACTCCGACCATCACCGGCCGTCATCCAATCACCGACGTGTTCGCCGAAGCCTCCCTGACCTCACTGTTACACCCAAGTTTAGGGGGGCCAAACCTGGGCGCGACTCACATGTGTGCTGGGATCAAGTCTCACACATATGACGACTCATTGTATAGAAACGAATGTCACATCTTTAATATATAATATAGTTCTGTATAAAATAGTTAAATAATTACATCATACAAAGACAACAATCGAGCAACCATAGTTGACTGGGAGACGATGGCCTAGACCTCACACGAACATCATCGCGACATCCTTCATGCTCCTCATCTTGACAGTACCTATTCTTGACCTGGGGTTGTGAGTACAGCAAGGGTGAGCACACATAGGTTCATCGCTCAACAAGTTGTGGGGAATAATATGCATGAGCACACTTATAGTGGGGCTCATGTGAAGTGTAAGGCTTACCAAAGGAGATGGTTAAAGATGAGCATTGCTTTTAAAGTTGGTCAATGTTTTATTAGCAATTACTAAGTATAAGTGGATACCAACCCAAATAAATAAGAGATCAAGATTAATAATAACACCCACAATGCAATGCAAATTACAAATTAAGTTTAATTCCATAGTTTAATCATGCGAGAGTCCTAAGTCGCTCTTGACCGTGAGCACGACTGATATACCAGTTTTACACTCTGTAGAGGTTGCACCCTTTACCCACAAGTCGTGTTACCCATTTTCCATGGGGTTGTACGGACCCCGTACACCTCTATCGAGGAAGCGAGGCAGGGTAGCACTACGAGGCCTTTACAAAGTTCCACTAGCTTCAGAAAACCCACTACAGTTTCTGAGCAAGGCAATATAGGAATCCCTCATCCGAAAACCCATCGTAGCATGATCGACCCGAGAACCTCCCTATACGCAGCTCCTCTACCGCCTTGCCCCTTTCGAGTAAGTTAGTCCTCCACTAGCTTTCCTAATTAGCCAGCCAAGGGCATCCCATTCCACCCTTGTGGTAGCACGAATATCTCAAGTTAAGCTCCATGTTCCAATTAACACAATGATCTTGTCATGGACAATAATTAAAACAATAGCATAATTGGAACATGATCATAATTCAAATATAACATTAATCCCAAAACCATGTAGAGCAATAGCACATACTACCCAAAATTTCAGTGGTAAACAAGGTGTGGGATAAACAAATTTAGGGAAACTTATTAGGTCCCATCAAATTAACCTGAGCATGTCACAGTGATTAACCATAACGTTATTAGGTAAACAAGAGTGATCAAGGTCACAAGTTGCCTTAGACTTGAGATTCCTAGGTACTTCACCAACTTTGGTCTTCTAGAGACTCGTAACCTTGTTGCTAGTCGTAGCAATACAAATAAACATGGTATAAGGGAAAATTAACATCACACCAATCATTAGAACATATTGCATAACAATGATCTACGAATTGTAACAAGAACCTAGTTTCGAGAACCACTAAATTCGAAGTTACGATTAAAAAGTTATGATTTTCTAAAGGTTTAGGTGTTTACTATAAAACAAATGATGAGATTTTAGCCATAGGTTTCATATTAATACAAGTTTACTAGATGATAAATAATATTAATATGAGATTAGTACAACTGGAATGGACCAAAAAGGAGTTAAAATGGATTAATTATGATTTAAACAAGTTTCTAGAATTATTTTCCTACTAGAAAAACATTTTAAATATTAATTAACTAATTTCTGGTATCATATGGAATGTGGACACAAAAACTAGGGAGTATAGGGGTTAAACTGCAAATTCTAGGGCTCTATTGTAATTATCTTCTAACAGATGGACGGCAGGTTGATATGTAAAAACACCAGGGATCATTTATAAATTGCCTGGTCGAAGCGGTATGGGCAGATCAGGGTCACCAGATCCAACAGGGACAACCCAGATTAGATCGCGTAAACAGCGAACTGGTACATAAAACTGATCGTTAGATCAGAGATCCACGACGTTGATTTAAAACACCCAGATCGAATAGGACCCGCTTGATCCAAGATCAACGGCCAAAATGCTTCTACCCAAACCAAGACATCGATCAGATCTAGACCACACATCGGGATCCAATGGCCACGCGACCCTCTCCTTACACTGGCCGGAGACGGCGGCGCACAAGCCCATGCAGCGGCGCCATTGCCGAATTGCCATGCCCTACATCCCTCAGCGACCAACCTCGACGGGGCTACACGTAGGAAGGAATACGACAAACTTCGTGGGGAGGCATTTACCTCAGATCGTAGCGGTGGTGAGGATGCCAGCGCGAGATGGAGGACCCACGGTGGCAACATTGCTCCAATGAGCAATTCCCCACACTCGGGTCAAGGTATTGCCTCGAAAATCCCTCGAACCCACTCCACACAACCAGGCCCAGACCCGGAGCACCTCCACGGCCACCGAACAGTCCTGAGGATGAGGTTCGTCGCTGACGGCCCTCTTCCACGCGTTTTGACGCGAACTCGGTCACGGGGCGGCTAGATTCGTGATAGGTTTGGGTTCCACGGCCATGGGAATGCCCGTAGTTGTACCCGCAACCTAGGCGAGGGTGGGGATTAGTACCTCCGGCAAAGTCGGCGCAACCATTGGCACGAATTGGGATTGTGTCATGGTGGGTCTGAGACTGACGGGGCGGACCCGTTTGGCAGCCACATAGAGGAGGCACACGCGCACGTGGCTAGTGGCTGACCAACGGGCCCCAACGGTTAGCGCACGCACGCGTAGGTGATGGTGGCGGGCTGGCATGCGAGAAGCAATGGGTCAGACAACGATTTTGGCCCAAGTACGGTATGGACTTTGCTTTTTCTTTTTATATATTTTCTGTTTTCCTTTTTCTATTGAAATTTAAAAATCTTAAATTCACTCCTGAGTTGGTCATCCGAATTCAAACTAAATTCAAAATTCAAAATCTAGCATTGATGAAAAATTATTATTTTGTTATTGTATCTCATTATTTATTTTGTTTGCTCATTACCTGCTCCAAATATGTAATGCACAAACATATATGTAGCTACCAAATTTGGAGGTGAAGTCAAATCTAAAGTTACTTCCAAAATGAAATATTATTTGCTTAGCAGAAAATTTTCTAAAGTATACTTTCTATTGTATAATATTCATTAAGAATTTTAAACTTATATAAGATCTCATCATTTATTTTGCATATAATCATATTTATCTTTTTTTAAGTCTCAAATTTGATGACTATTTTCAAAAGTTCACTCTAAGTTTGAATCATTTTTTCTTTTTTACCCCTTTATAAATCCCACAATAGAATTTTGAAGTGTTATAGATTCTACCCCCTTAAAAATAATCTTGTCCTCGAGATTAATAAGAAAAGGGATGTATCTCAATCTTGTCTCAGCACATATGCACAATCAAGAATCTCAGCATGACACATAACTTGTTATTTAAAACATAGGTTCAAATAGACCTTATTACTATTCCTAAAATAATAAACAACTAGCTACTATCTAAGGCCTTGTTTTAGGTCTTACAATTACTATCCCCTAACAATATATATAAATAAATAAATATATACTCTAATCTTGTTGCTCATTGCCTTCCTCACTGGCTTCTTCACCTTCAACCGGCACCTCCTCCGGCTTTTTGGGTTCTCCAGGTTCAGCTTCTGCTTCCACATGGTTGACCTTACCCCGATTGATCGATAAGGCCTGACTCTTACCTCCAGAGGCCTGACCTTGCTTCATCGGAGCTAGAGTGGTGTAAGCAGCCCTGTTGGGAAAATAGTTGGCATAATGATCAGCCTGTCCACATTTGAAGCATGACCTATTTGTGGATATATTAGGAGCAACAGATCCTGCTGGGGTGTTTGCTTGAGGAGGAGTAGATTGAGTTTGTTGAGTCTGTTGCCCAGAACTGCCATGAGCTGGTGTCCGTTGAGGTGTAGCACAACGGGGATGGGTACTACATCCAGCCTGTCCTTGGTTAGTAGCCCTTCTTTTCTCTCCTACCTCAACTCGTTTATGTTCCAGAGCGATAGCCTTGTCTAGCAGTCTCTGGAAGGACGGGAATGTGTGGGACATCAGTTGATATTGGAGTGGCCCGATCAATCCTTCCAGAAATAACTCCTGCTTTTTCTCATCATCATCAACTTCCCAGGAGCATATCGAGATAGCTGGATGAATTTGTCTCTGTATTCACTTACTGACATGCCTCCCTATTTGAGGGATAGGAACTCCTTTTTCTTTATCTTCATGAGACCAGCAGGAATATGGTAATTTTTGAAGTGATTGGAGAATTCTGCCCAGGTAATGGTGTTAGCAGTAGCATGAGCAGCATAGTATGCATCTCACCAATCCAAAGCGGGGCCAGTGAGGTGACCCGATGCATATAACACTTTCTCCCTGTCGATGCACTGAGCTATATTGAGCATCTTTTCCATGGACTTTAGCCAGTCATCAGCTTGTAGTGGGTCTGAGGAGTTAGAGAATGTAGGTGGCTTGTGACTCATAAACTCCCGGTGTTTATCCCTAGGTGGAGCTGATGGTGGTGGAGGTGGTTGTTGTTGTCGTTCCTACCGCTCTTGACGCATTTCTTGACGTTCTTGATGCATTTCTTGTCATTCTTGCCGAATCTATGCTTGCATTTCTATCATCGTGTTGGCCATTTGTTGTAGTAGTCGCATTTGAGCAGCAGCCACGTCATCAACAGATGAGGGATTCAGAGGAGGATTCATTTTTGGTTCTGGATTAGCTATAGCCCTTCTTCGACGGATTCGTGTGGGTAGATCAACAACTCCTCCCCGCCTGGTATTAACCATCTAGGTTAGAGACATATGGTAAGATAGTTTTGTAAGGGGAATAATTTAGTAGGCAGAACAGATAGCCTAGTAGCTGGTCA
The DNA here is from genome assembly GCA_029449295.1 of Zea luxurians. Taxonomy (NCBI): domain Eukaryota; kingdom Viridiplantae; phylum Streptophyta; class Magnoliopsida; order Poales; family Poaceae; genus Zea; species Zea luxurians. Next base: position 284,149 of record JAOPSE010000046.1, read on the forward strand.
TACACTGAAGGATCTTAGGCAGAGTTTTGATATGTTGTTTTGTGTCTATGCCGGGATAACTATGCTTATAAAATGAATCTCCCAGGATAAGATATAATCTGCTAAGATAAGATAGATATGTGATACTAGATACATTTTAATGGTGGATAATCTAGGTTGGCTAGTTATCTTATAAACACATTTTTATGCCTATATGTATATGTAGATGCAATTGTGGACATTACTCCACAACTCATCACACTCAATCAAAGAACCCAATCAAATAGTTATCATAAAAACAAACATTCAAGTGTATAGATACTTACAAAAATAGTTTTGTATTTGTTCCTAATATTAGGTCTCCTATTACTAAAGGACACTTTAGGTACATGATTTCAAAGTGTGAAATCCACTTTTGTCTTTAGAAGAGGAAAGGTAAGAGTAATTAGAGTAAAGTAGTAATAGATGAGAAGAGATTAAGGAAAGTTTTGAAAGAATTATAGTAGCAAGGGTAAGTAGGTAAGTGTTATCCAGTTCTATTCAGGTTTCGTCCTAAAGTCAACATTCCTCTAATACCACTTCTGTCACACCCGGGTTTAGGGGGCCAAACCCAGGCGCGACTCACATGTGTGCTGGGATCAAGTCTCACACATATGACGACTCATGGTACAGAAACAAATTTCACATCTTTAATATATAATGGAGTTCTGTACAAATGACATATTAAGTTTAATTCCATAATTTAATCATGCGAGAGTCCTGAGTCGCTCTTGATCACGAGCACGGCTGATATACCAATTTTACACTCTGTAGAGGTTAAGCCCTTTACCCACAAGTCATGTTACCCATTTTCCACGGGGTTGTATGGACCCCATACACCTCTACCGAGGAAGCAAGGCAGGTAGCACTAAGAGGCCTTTACAAAGTTCCACTAGCTTCAGAAAACCCGCTACAGTTTCTGAGAAGGGAAATATAGGAATCCCTCGTCCAAAAAGCCATCACAACATGATCGACCCGAGAACCTCCCTATATGCAGCTCCTCTACCGCCCTTTCCCCTTTCGGGTAAGGTAGTCCTCCACTAGCTTTCCTAATTAGTCAGCCAAGGGCATCCCATTCCACCCTTTTTGTAGCACGGATATCTCAAGTTAAGCTCCATGTTCCAATTAACACAATGATCTTGCCATGAACAATAATTAAAACAATAGCATAATTGGAACATGATCATAATTCAACTGTAACATTAATCCCAAAACCAAGTAGAGCAATAGCACATACTACCCAAAAATTCAGTGGTAAACAATGTGTGGGATAAACAAATCTAGGGAAACCTATTAGGTCCCATCAAATTAACATAAGCATGTCACAGTGATTAACCGGAACATTATTAGGTAAAGAAGAGTGATCAGGGGAACAACTTGCCTTAGACTTGAGATTCCCAGGTACTTCACCAACTTTGGTCTTCAAGAGACTCATAACCTCGCTACTAGTCGTATCAATACATACAAACATGGTATAGGCAAAATTATCATCACAACAATCATGAGAACATATTGCATAACAATGATCTACACATCGTAACGAGAACCTAGGTTCAAGAACCACTAAATTCGGAGTTACGACTATGACGTTATGATTTTCTGAAGGTTTAGGTGTTTACTATAAAACAAATGAGGTACAAGATTTTAGCCATAGGTTTCATATTAATACAAGGTTACTAGATGATAAACAATATTAATCTGAGATTAGTGCAACTGGAATGGACCAAAAAGGTGTTAAAATGGATTAATTATGATTTAAACAAGTTTCTAGAATTATTTTCCTACTAGAAAACATTTTAAATATTAATTAACTAATTCCTTGTATCCTATGGACTGTTGACACAAAAACCAAGGAATATATGGGTTGAACTGCAAATTCTAGGGCTTTGTTGTAATTATCATCAAACAGATATGGACGACGGGTTGATATGTAAAAACAGCAGGGGCTCATTTGTAAATTGCCTGGCCGAAGCAGTATGGGCAGGTTAGGGTCGCTAGATCTAGCAGGGACGACCTAGACTAGATCGCGTAAACAGCGAACCGGTAAATAAAACTGATCGTTAGATTAGAGATCCACAACGTTGATTTAAAACAACCAAATCAAATAGGACCCGCTTGATCCACGATCTACGGCCCACAACGCTTCTACCCAAACTGAGACACCGATCAGATCTGGACCACACATCGGGATCCAACGGCCACGTGGCCCTCTCCTCACCCTGGCCGGAGATGGCGGTGCACCAGCCCGCGCGCCAGTGCCATTACCGAACTGCCATGCTCCGCATCCCTCAACGACCAACCTCAACGCAGAACGGTGCTACACGTAAGAAGGAATACGACAAACTTCATGGGGAGGCATTTACCTCAGATCATAGCGGTGGTGAGGATGCAGCACAAGATGGCGGACCCACGGTGGCAACACTGCTCCGGTGAGCAATTCCCCACGCTCGGGTCGAGGTATTGTCCTAGAAATCCCTCGAACCCACTCCACACAACCAAGCCCAGAACCGAAGCACCTCCATGGCCACCGAACAGTCTCGAGGATGAGGTTTGTTGCCTGCGGCCCACTTCCACGTGTTTTGACGTGAAGTCGGTCACGGGGCGGCTAGATTCACGATGGGTTTCTGTTCCACAGCCACGGGGACACCCATATTTGTACCCACAGCCTAGGCGTGGGTGGGGATTAGTGTAACATCCACTTTGTAATTGCTAGATAAAATACCAATAGAGAAAACAATTTCTCTCTTTTTGTGAGTTGATCTTATCACATCATCATCTGTGAACACCATATTAAAAAAATAAATAAATAATTAATAAAAGACTTACCATAAAAATGTGCATCATGCTGGTCCTTTATTTTGTGTGCATGTTGTGGCAATATAAAAGTAATGTGATAAGAAATATATTAAGCTACCAAGGGGAAATTTTGAATATAAAAGAAAGTATAGAAGTTAAAAAAGAAGGGGAGAAGATAAAAACAATGTATATATGAATACATCTCCAAATGGATACTGTACATGACATAATATAAAATTGAGGATAAATTTTCCACAAGAATGGAAATTTAAATTTGAAGGGAGTTTGAATTTGAAATGGAGAAAAGAAAATAGAAAATAAAATGGAAAAAGATTAAAACCATACTTGGGCTCGCTGCACCAATTTCGGCCCAGCCTGGAATTGCCTCCGCGCGGCCCACGAAACCACTTATCACGCGCTCGCGCTTCACCTGGTGCCGACAACACGGGCCCACTCGTCATTTGCTCCGCCTCGTGCCCTCCTACGCTGTTTCACTGGCACGCGGGCCCTTGCTTGTCAGGTCGTCTCCTCCCCCTCGTAACGGAATGTCCCGAGCATGGCGGAGCGCGTGAACGGCAAACGCGACGCTGGCGCTAGCTTTGCGCGCACGAACCGATTGACCGTGCCAGGAGATAAAGCACCAGCCGCCCTTGCCTTCCCCCGTTCCATAGTTTCCTTAGGTTCGCAATCGCCTTGATTTCCAGAGCCACCATATCACCGAGTGACGGAACGTGCGGCGCCGCCGTGCCCTCCCGTCCATTCACCGCCGTTTGAAGCTGTTGGAGGGGTCGGGGGTCTACACCGAGCTAGTGAGAGGCCGTCCGTGGCGTTTGCGGGAGGAATCATCGACCGAGCGCCCCTTAATTGCTCGCTGGAGAGGGCGGAGCGCCGCCAAATCGCCTGGACTCGTGGCTAGCTCAACTGCGCGCGCGATCCCTTGGTAAGAAGATCTTGCCAAGCTCACTAGGTCCCTAGCTACGCGTTGCACCTCTCGATTCGGAGTTTGGGCCGTTGTCGCGTAGATTTTGGTGGTCGCCAGTAATGGCGCCGCCGTAGGGGGGGGCAGCTTCTGATTCCGGCAGATGGCTCCTGAGATGGTGAGGATCAACTCTCCCTTGTTGTTTGTATAATCAAGAACTACGTTTAGCACGCCTTGGATTGGGGTGGGAGCACCGGGATGGCCATCGGGTGCTACTCCGGTGATGCGCCGCCGCGTAGGTCGCGCGGTGCCACCGTCTGAGACCGCGGGAGAAGACCAAATCTGGACCGTGGATTTCTAGATCTGTGATCACGATTAGATGAGGACGCCAGGTGTTTGCAGTCGTAGGATATGTGATGGGCGGCTGAGATCAATTGGCGCATAACGTTTTGTCGTATTGAACTAGGACCGTCCGATCGGGATCGGATGGCGGTCATCGCTCTGGACTTCATTAAACCAGGGGCGTCGGATCTGGATCCAGCGGATCGCGCAGCATACCGGTTCGCCGCGATCCAGACCTAATCTCGGCCGTCCGCGCTTGATCGGATGGCCGTGCTTGGCCGATACCCCTTCGCGATGGCTAATTCACTAAAGAGTCCCTCGGTTTACTTGAAAACAACCCGCCGTCCACCCTGTACAGCGCGCTGAGTCTAGGATATTTTACCATCTAGCCCCTGCTGTTTTCTGTATTTGAGGCCCGATCCAGAGAACTTTGAAAATCAAAAATTAATATCAGAAATTAATTTTTAGTGCATAAATAAATGTTAAAACTTGTTTAATTCATAGTAAATGCATATGAACTCCAAATTAGACCATTCCAGTTCCTAAATTTTCATAAAATTATTGTCTATCTATTAGTGCCTCTGTTCTGACATGACAAACACATTAAAATTATTCTTTCACTTAATCTTATATTAAATGCATAAAACTTTAGAAAATCCATAACTTAAAATATATAACTCCAAATTTGATGATTCCAGTTCCTGTGATCATATTTTAATGTCTAGTTTATTACTGTATATTCTATTTGCATGTTTGATGTGATGTTAATTTATGCTATGCCATGTATGTATTGTATTGATGCGAGTAGACGAGCAACCCACTGTGGAACCTGGGCTTCAACAAGTTGAAGTAGCTGAGCAGGAGCTCGTTGAAGGCAAGTTGTGCCCTTGATCACTTCTTTTACCCATTCATGTTCTTATTATTCATAATGATCTGCATAGGATAATTTTGCTGGGACCCAATAGGATGCCCTAGATTTTGACTATCTTTATACCTTGTTTTACCACTGGTTTTACTACTAAAGTTTTGGGTAGTACATGCTATTGCTTTATGTGGATTTGGGTATAGAGATATTCATCACTCATTGTTACTATTTATTGTTATCTGTTTTATTCTTCCTTGTTCATGTTAAGATCATTATGTTAATTGGAACATGGAGAACCACCCGGGAAAACAGTGCTACCACAAGGGTTTAATGGGACGCCCTTGGCTGATTAACTAGGAAAGCTAGGGGAGGGCTACCTTACCCGAAAGGGGCAAGGGCAGTAGGGGAGAGGTCAGCGTAGGGAGGTCCCTGGTTGATTTTGCTGCGATGGCGGTCAGCCAGGAACCCTGCACTGGATCTTCCTATAAACTGTAGCGGGTAGTCTGAAGCTAGTGGAACTTTGTAAAGGCCTCGTAGTGGTACCCTGCCTCGCTTCCTAGGTAGAGGTGTATGGAGTCTGATCAACTCTGTGGCAAATGGGTAACACGACTTGTGGGTAAAGATGCGCAACCTCTGCAGAGTGTAAAACTGGTATACTAGCCGTGCTCACGGTCATGAGCGGCTCGGACACTCACATGATTAAATTATGGAACTTAAACTTAACCTGTCATTTCATTGCATTTGGGATTATTTTATTATTACTTTTACTTACTATTACTATGGTTTGGTATTTACTTACACTTAGTAATTGCTAATAAAATTTTGACCAACTTATAAAAGCAATGCTCAGCTTCAGCCTTTATTTCATTGATCAGCCTTACACTTCATGAACTCCCACCTTTGGTGAGTTCATGTCACATTATTCCCCACGACTTGTTGAGCTATGATCGTATGTGAGCTCACTCTTGCTGTCTCACACCCCCCCCACAGGAGAAGAGCAGGTGGTTCAGGAGGAGCCGCCTAACACTGAGGAGTTCGATCTGATCTAGGTGGCGTTTCTCAGTCGACATTGGCGCCGACGATCCTTAGTTCGTTTTACATTTATCTATATTTTGTAATAAGTCTTCCGCTATGTAATAAATACTCTGATGTTTTATGACATTTATCTCTATACACTCTGTTATTATATATGTTGTCTTCTTTGGCGCATGTATGAGATGCACCCGGCTTTGTTCTTTAAAACCGGGTGTTACAGAAGTGGTATCGGAGCAAATGTTGACTGTAGGATGAAACCTAGATAGAAATGGACAAACCCTTATCTACTTATCTTACTCTGATTCATTCCATACTTACCTTATCTTGATCCTGTCTCACCTTCTACTATTCTACTCTGATCATTCTTACCTTTTCTACTCTGAGACAAGATGGATTTCACACCTTGGAATCCCTACCCCTATGACATTTTTAAGAGATAGGAAGCCTAAGACAAAATTCAAAACTATTTTCTCTATTAAAAATGTTGGTTGATTGTTCTGATGATCAATGCCTGATTTGCTTCTTTGATTGATTGAATTATTATAGATGGACATCTTAGCATGTACCAACATAAGGAATTGAATTAGCTTTAGTAGGTGAAATATTAATCTGCTTAGCTAATAAATCCCCCAAAATAACCTGATTCGTAATTACTGCCTTGTCTACTGCTTTCTCTTACCTTATGTATCTAACTCAGATGGTCAATACCAGGAGGGGTGGTGGAATTGATTTGCCTCCTAATCGACACACTCGAAGAATTTATAGACAACCTCAGCCACAGCCTGCAGAGATGAATCCTCCTAATCCTCCACCAGGCGGAGTTGACCCGCTCGTTGCTGCTTAGATGGCGGTGATGCAGCAAATGGCGGACACTATGGCTGATATGCGTGCCCAGATGCAGCAAGAACGCCAAGAGATGCGTCAGGAAAGAGAAGATATACGTCAGGAGCTGCGCCAGGAGAGAGATGAGATACGCCAAGAAAGGAGGGCGCAACAACAGCACCTGCAACAACAACTTCAGCAGCAGCAGCAACAGCAACAAGTGCCATTGCCTCCACCACCACCACCAGTTCCACCTCGTGATAAGCACCGAGAGTTCATGAGTCATAAGCCACCTACATTTGCAAGTTCGCCAGATCCACTTGATGCAGATGATTGGCTGAAAGCAATAGAGAAGATGCTCAACAATGCACAATGCACTGACCGGGAGAAGGTTTTATATGCTTCTGGACGTCTGACTGGTCCTGCTGCTGACTGGTGGGATTCATATACGGCTGCCCACGATGCTGCTGATACTATTACTTGGGCAGAGTTCAGTACGCAGTTCAGGAACTACCATATTCCAGCTGGGATGATAAAGATCAAGAAGAAGGAGTTTCTGTCATTGAAGCAAGGCAATATGTCGGTCAGCGAGTACAGGGATAAATTCATTCAGTTGTCGAGGTATGCTCCAGAGGAAGTTGCTGAGGATGAGAGAAAGCAGGAGCATTTTATTGAAGGACTTAATGGACCGCTGCAGTATGCTCTAGTGGCACACACCTTTCCATCCTTTTAGAGGCTATTGGATAAGGCTCTTGCTATTGAACACAAGCGTGTTCAACTAGGTGATTTGAAGAGGAAGGCTATCTCACAAGGACAGGGTAGCAGCAGTGTTCGTCCTCGCTACAGTTCACCACAGGGTACACCGACTCGACCAGGAGGACCACGCCCAGTTCAGCAATCACCACTGAGGACTCCACCTCCTCGACAGGCTACTCCCACGGGCACCCCGACGAAGTTTGCAGGACAGAGTCTGGGCACTCAATGTTTCAAGTGTGGGAAGATTGGTCATTATGCAAATGTCTGCCCACAGAGGATTGCTACTACTCCAGCTCAGAACAAGCAACAGACCCCTGGCAAGGGATATTCTATAGCCAGGGTGAATCAAGTCAGCGTTGATGATACTCCTGATGGTGGGGACCTCGTAATTGGTATGTTTTATGTTAATGCAATTCCTGCAACCATATTATTTGATTCTGGTGCTACACATTCATTCATGTCTGCTAGATATGCCAACACAAATGAAATACCACTGCTAAATATGAGAAAACCCTTGATAGTAATTACTCCTAAAGGGCCTGTTGAGGCGAATCAAATGACACGTAGATTGACATTGACTATTATGGGTAGAGAATTTGGAGCTACTGCTATAATATTAGAGTCAAGCAGTATAGATTTGATCCTTGGTATGTCATGGCTAAGAAAGGCAAAGGCCGTGATAGCATGTGGTAGAGGTACCATAGAGCTCACTACCACTAAAGGAGAAAGGTTTCAAGTTAATATTGCAGTAACCTCCTCATCTATGCGTGCAATGTTTTTATGCCTGAGGAGTTTGTTGGTGACAACATCCAGGTGGTTAGAGATTTTCCGGATGTCTTTCCAGAGGAGTTACCAGGGATGCCACCTGATAGAGAAGTTGAGTTTGTTATTGATCTCTTACCTGGAATCGCCCCTATTTCTAAACGGCCATATAGAATGTCCGTAGAAGAGTTGAAGGAACTTAAGAAGCAGTTGACGGAGTTACAAGAGGCTGGTTACATTCGTCCAAGTTCCTCACCTTGGGGAGCACCGGTGTTATTTGTGCAGAAGAAGGATGGATCGCAACGGATGTGTGTGGATTATAGATCTCTTAATGATGTTACGGTGAAGAACAAGTATCCGTTGCCCCGTATTGAGGATTTATTTGATCAGATGCGAGGTGCAAGAGTATTTTCAAAGATTGATCTCCGATCCGGTTACCATCAGATGAGGATTAGACCATAGGATATTCCCAAGACGGCTTTCTCGACTCGATATGGATTATATGAGTTTACTGTTATGTCATTTGGATTAACCAATGCACCAGCTTATTTCATGAATTTGATGAACAAGGTGTTTATGGAGTACTTGGACAGATTCGTCATGGTGTTCATCGACGATATCCTTATCTATTCTAGGAATGAAAGTGATCATGAACTACATCTAAGGTTGGTGCTACAGAAGTTACGAGATAATCAGCTCTACGCTAAGTTCAGCAAGTGCGAGTTTTGGATTGAAAAGGTGCCATTCCTTGGTCATATTATTTCTAATGGAGGAATAGCAGTGGATCCTGCTAAAGTGAAGGAGATAATGGAGTGGAGAGTACCCACTACAGTTACGGAGATTCGGAGTTTCTTAGGACTCGCAGGATATTATCGGAGATTTATTGAAGGATTCTCTAAGATTGCCAAGCCTATGACATCGCTTTTGGAGAAAGGAAAAGAATTTAAGTGGGATGAGAAATGTCAAGAGAGCTTTGATCAATTGAAGGAGAGATTGATGTCACCTCCAGTATTGGTTATGCCAGACTTACAGAAAGGATTTGACATTTATTGTGATGCATGTGGCCAAGGACTTGGATGTGTGCTTATGCAAGAAGGACATGTGATTGCCTATGCATCTCGTCAGTTGAGGAAGCATGAATTGAACTACCCCACTCATGACTTGGAATTAGCAGCGGTTGTGCATGCACTTAAGATTTGGAGACACTACATCATGGGAACTAAGTGCCAAGTATATACGGATCATAAGAGTTTGAAGTATATATTCACTCAGAAGGATCTCAACCTCAGACAGCGTCGTTGGTTGGAGCTTATTAAGGATTATGATTTGGAGATTCACTATCATCCAGGCAAGGCAAATTTGGTTGCAGATGCCTTGAGTCGGAAGGAGCATGATCACTCCGCTTTCGTTGTCCAGCTACCTGATGATTTAGCAAGAGACTTTGAGAGACTCAATTTGGGAATTGTTACTCATACTGAAGGAGTTACCATTGAGTTGGAACCTACCTTGGAGCAAGAGATTCGTAAAGGTCAGGTTGGTGATGCTAAGATTCAAGAGATCAAGGATCTTATTACTGAAGGAAGAGTTCCGAAATTCACGGAGGACGAGCAAGGTACCATATGATTCAAAGATCGGATATGTGTTCCAGAGATTGATAGCCTCCGTGAGGCTATATTGAAAGAAGCTCATGATTCTGATTACTCCATCCACCCTGGAAGCACTAAGATGTATCAAGACTTGAAGCAGAAGTATTGGTGGTATGGACTGAAAAGAGATGTGGCTGCTCATGTGGCTAAGTGTGATGTGTGTCAAAGAGTTAAGGCTGAACATCAAAGACCCGCTGGATTATTGCACCCATTGAAGATACCTGAGTGGAAATGGGAAGAAATTGGTATGGATTTTATTGTTGGACTACCCCGCACTCCAGCAGGATATGACTCTATTTGGGTAATTGTGGACAGATTGACAAAGGTGGCTCATTTTATACCTGTGAGGACTAATTACACGGGAGCCAAGCTAGCAGAATTGTATATGACTCGGATAGTTTGTCTACATGGAGTGCCTAAGAAGATCGTGTCTGATTGAGGATTCTAGTTTACTTCTCGATTTTGGAAGAAGTTGCATGAGAGTTTGGATACAAAGTTGAATTTTAGTTCAGCCTACCATCCCCAGACTGATGGACAGACAGAGAGAACCAATCAAGTGCTGGAAGATATGTTAAGAGCTTGTGCTCTCAAGCATGGTGGCAGTTGGGAGAAGAGCTTACCCTATGCTGAGTTTTCTTATAATAACAGTTATCAAGCCAGTTTGAAGATGTCACCATTTGAAGCTCTATATGGCAGAAAGTGTAGGACCCCTCTATATTGGGATCAAACTGGAGAAAGACAGTTCTTTGGACCTGAACTTATACAAGAGGCAGAAGAACAAGTTCGAATGATAAGAGAAAATTTGAGAATTGCACAATCAAGGCAAAAGAGCTATGCTGATAATAGGAGAAGATTACTGGAGTTTAAGGAGGGTGATCATGTCTACTTGAAGGTGTCACCACTTCGTGGTATGAGGAGATTTAAAGTTAAAGGAAAGTTGTCCCCTCGCTATATTGGACCCTTCTTGATCTTAAAGCGAGTGGGTGAAGTTGCATATCAACTGGAGTTACCCGATCATCTGTCAGATGTACATGATGTGTTTCATGTGTCTCAGCTAAAGAAGTGCCTTAGGGTACCTGAGGAGCAGTTGCCAATGGAGGACCTCAGTGTTCAAGATGATCTGACTTATGCTGAGTACCCAATCAAGATTTTGGACACTCTGACTCGAGTTACAAGAAATAAGGTGATTAAGATGTGCAAGGTACAATGGAGTCACCACGGTGAAGATGAAGCCACGTGGGAAAGAGAAGAGGAGCTTCGTATAGATTTTCCCCATCTTTTCCCTAGTCCTTCCTAAATCTCGAGGACGAGATTATTTTTAAGGGGGGTAGGATTTGTAACATCCACTTTGTAATTGCTAGATAAAATACCAATAGAGAAAACAATTTCTCTCTTTTTGTGAGTTGATCTTATCACATCATCATCTGTGAACACCATATTAAAAAAATAAATAAATAATTAATAAAAGACTTACCATAAAAATGTGCATCATGCTGGTCCTTTATTTTGTGTGCATGTTGTGGCAATATAAAAGTAATGTGATAAGAAATATATTAAGCTACCAAGGGGAAATTTTGAATATAAAAGAAAGTATAGAAGTTAAAAAAGAAGGGGAGAAGATAAAAACAATGTATATATGAATACATCTCCAAATGGATACTGTACATGACATAATATAAAATTGAGGATAAATTTTCCACAAGAATGGAAATTTAAATTTGAAGGGAGTTTGAATTTGAAATGGAGAAAAGAAAATAGAAAATAAAATGGAAAAAGATTAAAACCATACTTGGGCTCGCTGCACCAATTTCGGCCCAGCCTGGAATTGCCTCCGCGCGGCCCACGAAACCACTTATCGCGCGCTCGCGCTTCACCTGGTGCCGACAACACGGGCCCACTCGTCATTTGCTCCGCCTCGTGCCCTCCTACGCTGTTTCACTGGCACGCGGGCCCTTGCTTGTCAGGTCGTCTCCTCCCCCTCGCAACGGAATGTCCCGAGCATGGCGGAGCGCGTGAACGGCAGACGCGACGCTGGCGCTAGCTTTGCGCGCACGAACCGATTGACCGTGCCAGGAGATAAAGCACCAGCCGCCCTTGCCTTCCCCCGTTCCATAGTTTCCTTAGGTTCGCAATCGCCTTGATTTCCAGAGCCACCATATCACCGAGTGACGGAACGTGCGGCGCCGCCGTGCCCTCCCGTCCATTCACCGCTGTTTGAAGCTGTTGGAGGGGTCGGGGGTCTACACCGAGCTAGTGCGAGGCCGTCCGTGGCGTTTGCGGGAGGAATCATCGACCGAGCGCCCCTTAATTGCTCGCCGGAGAGGGCGGAGCGCCGCCAAATCGCCTGGACTCGTGGCTAGCTCAACTGCGCGCGCGATCCCTCGGTAAGAAGATCTTGCCAAGCTCACTAGGTCCCTAGCTACGCGTTGCACCTCTCGATTCGGAGTTTGGGCCGTTGTCGCGTAGATTTTGGTGGTCGCCAGTAATGGCGCCGCCGTAGGGGGGGGGCAGCTTCTGATTCCGGCAGATGGCTCCTGAGATGGTGAGGATCAACTCTCCCTTGTTGTTCGTATAATCAAGAACTACGTTTAGCACGCCTTGGATTGGGGTGGGAGCACCGGGATGGCCATCGGGTGCTACTCCGGTGATGCGCCGCCGCGTAGGTCGCGCGGTGCCACCGTCTGAGACCGCGGGAGAAGACCAAATCTGGACCGTGGATTTCTAGATCTGTGATCACGATTAGATGAGGACGCCAGGTGTTTGCAGTCGTAGGATATGTGATGGGCGGCTGAGATCAATTGGCGCATAACGTTTTGTCGTATTGAACTAGGACCGTCCGATCGGGATCGGATGGCGGTCATCGCTCTGGACTTCATTAAACCAGGGGCGTCGGATCTGGATCCAGTGGATCGCGTAGCATACCGGTTCGCCGCGATCCAGACCTAATCTCGGCCGTCCGCGCTTGATCGGATGGCCGTGCTCGGCCGATACCCCTTCGTGATGGCTAATTCACTAAAGAGTCCCTCGGTTTACTTGAAAACAACCCGCCGTCCACCCTGTACAGCGCGCTGAGTCTAGGATATTTTACCATCTAGCCCCTGCTGTTTTCTGTATTTGAGGCCCGATCCAGAGAACTTTGAAAATCAGAAATTAATATCAGAAATTAATTTTTAGTGCATAAATAAATGTTAAAACTTGTTTAATTCATAGTAAATGCATATGAACTCCAAATTAGACCATTCCAGTTCCTAAATTTTCATAAAATTATTGTCTATCTATTAGTGCCTCTGTTCTGACATGACAAACACATTAAAATTATTCTTTCACTTAATCTTATATTAAATGCATAAAACTTTAGAAAATCCATAACTTAAAATATATAACTCCAAATTTGATGATTCCAGTTCCTGTGATCATATTTTAATGTCTAGTTTATTACTATATATTCTATTTGCATGTTTGATGTGATGTTAATTTATGCTATGCCATGTATGTATTGTATTGATGCGAGTAGACGAGCAACCCACTGTGGAAGCTGGGCTTCAACAAGTTGAAGTAGCTGAGCAGGAGCTCGTTGAAGGCAAGTTGTGCCCTTGATCACTTCTTTTACCCATTCATGTTCTTATTATTCATAATGATCTGCATAGGATAATTTTGCTGGGACCCAATAGGATGCCCTAGATTTTGACTATCTTTATACCTTGTTTTACCACTGGTTTTACTACTAAAGTTTTGGGTAGTACATGCTATTGCTTTATGTGGATTTGGGTATAGAGATATTCATCACTCATTGTTACTATTTATTGTTATCTGTTTTATTCTTCCTTGTTCATGTTAAGATCATTATGTTAATTGGAACATGGAGAACCACCCGGGAAAACAGTGCTACCACAAGGGTTTAATGGGACGCCCTTGGCTGATTAACTAGGAAAGCTAGGGGAGGGCTACCTTACCCGAAAGGGGCAAGGGCAGTAGGGGAGAGGTCAGCGTAGGGAGGTCCCTGGTTGATTTTGCTGCGATGGCGGTCAGCCAGGAACCCTGCACTGGATCTTCCTATAAACTGTAGCGGGTAGTCTGAAGCTAGTGGAACTTTGTAAAGGCCTCGTAGTGGTACCCTGCCTCGCTTCCTAGGTAGAGGTGTATGGAGTCTGATCAACTCTGTGGCAAATGGGTAACACGACTTGTGGGTAAAGATGCGCAACCTCTGCAGAGTGTAAAACTGGTATACTAGCCGTGCTCACGATCATGAGCGGCTCGGACACTCACATGATTAAATTATGGAACTTAAACTTAACCTGTCATTTCATTGCATTTGGGATTATTTTATTATTACTTTTACTTACTGTTACTATGGTTTGGTATTTACTTACACTTAGTAATTGCTAATAAAATTTTGACCAACTTATAAAAGCAATGCTCAGCTTCAGCCTTTATTTCATTGATCAGCCTTACACTTCATGAACTCCCACCTTTGGTGAGTTCATGTCACATTATTCCCCACGACTTGTTGAGCTATGATCGTATGTGAGCTCACTCTTGCTGTCTCACACCCCCCCCCCACAGGAGAAGAGCAGGTGGTTCAGGAGGAGCCGCCTAACACTGAGGAGTTCGATCTGATCTAGGTGGCGTTTCTCAGTCGACATTGGCGCCGACGATCCTTAGTTCGTTTTACATTTATCTATATTTTGTAATAAGTCTTCCGCTATGTAATAAATACTCTGATGTTTTATGACATTTATCTCTATACACTCTGTTATTATATATGTTGTCTTCTTTGGCGCATGTATGAGATGCACCCAGCTTTGTTCTTTAAAACCGGGTGTTACAATTAGCGCCTTTGGCGAAGTGGCGCGGCCGTTGGCACGAGCTGGGATTGCGGCATGGTTGGTCTGAGACTGACGGGGCGGACCCATTTGGCGGCCACCCATAGGAGGCACACGCACATGCAGCTAGTGGCTGACTAGCGGGCCCCAACGGTCAGTGCACGCGCGCGCAGGTGACGGTGGCGGGCTGGCACGGAGAAGCAATGGGCCGGGCAGCGATTTTGGCCTGGCCCAAGTATGGTATGGACTTTGCTTTTTCTTTTTATATATTTGTTGTTTTCCTTTTTCTATTGAAATTTGAAAATCTTAAATTCACTCCTGAGTTGGTCATCTGAATTCAATCTAAATTCAAAATTCAAAATCTGGAATTGATGAAAAATTATTATTTTATTATTGTATCTCATTATTTATTTTGTTTGCTCATTACCTTCTCTAAATATGTAATGCATGCACATATATGTAGCTACCAAATCTGGAGGTGAAGTCAAACCTAAAGTTACTTCCAAAAAGAAATATTATTTGCTTACTAGAAAATTTTCTAAAGTATACTTTCTTATGAAGGGCTACATTCTATTGTATTATATTCATTAAGAATTTTAAACTTATATAAGATCTCATCATTTATTTTGCATATAATCATATTTATATTTTTTAAGTCCCAAATTTGATGTGTATTTTCAAAAGTTCACTGTAAGTTTGAACCATTTTTTTCTTTTTTTACCCCTTTATAAATCCCACAATAGAATTTTGAAGTGTTACACTCACAGACCACCTCGCCGGAGCTCTACCATAGCCGGTAAGCCTCGCCGCTCTATTCTTTGCGATCAACACTGTTCCGTTAAACTTGGACCTCGGGTTTAGATTTCAGAAAAACCAGGTGGTTTCCTGTTAAGCCTGTGACTCAAAGGAATAGTGTCCTAAGGACCCTCCTATAAATAAAGAAAGAAAACACAGGGACCCCAATGTTAAATGGACATTTTCCCAACTCATTTAAAAGATTTATTTAAATTCTACGGAGAATTGGTAAAATGCATAAATTGAGAAATATTGGTGCAACTTCGACCAAACAAATTTTGTTAGGTTCTGTGTGAGTTAAACTTTAGAGTAAAAATAGGAAAACCCCTAGTCCAGTACTCTTTCTGCAATTTATTATTTAAATTAGATCTTGAGTAATTAAGTGAAGATAATGGTAGAAATAGTAGGACTTATACACTAAGGTTAATAAAATTTTGGTAGCTGCTTAACCAGTAATAGATCATTAAAAAAATGTTGGGCACATCAGAGTACCAAGATAAGTAGGGTAAACAATTAAACCTAGGATTCTGCAATTATCCTTAAGAAATAAAAAGAGGAACAAAAAAGGAAACAGTGAGCAACTTTATTTTCCCTGAACACCTAAGTCATGTAGTGTGAGGGAAAAATATAAAAATGATATAGTTACACAGTAGATCATACCCCACTCCTGCCCCATGATAATTTATAAAAAACTTTGGAAAATCATACAGCCCATTCCCTATAAGTAAAAATAAATAACTTTAGGAATGATTGCTCTTGCGCAAAGATAAAGCTAGAGAAAATGGGAAATCTGTTGTTTGATATTTTTCAAAAGGAGAGTTAGTTGTAAGCACCTACTGTTGGGCGCCTTCATCTTCCGAAGGTCCTCAAAAACATGACTAACATGTTTTCCAGTATAGTATACTGTCACAGAAAGCTTTAGCTTTAAGATGAAGGTGTGCATGGTATGAAAACCATGATCGGGAAGAAGGGTGAACCAACTACGAAGCTGTGGATAGAGAAGCTTTGACTTAGCATAAGAACGGTGGTGGAGAATGAAACCGACCTAAAAGAGAAAAGACTCGATAGCTTACTTTTTGGCTAACAGTAAATGTCAGGGACATGAATGTAATTTTGCTCAGGCCGCGTCCAGTGCCTATAAATAGATGAACAGTAACACCATACTGTTCACACTGACTTGTAATCACTCTTGCATCACTCCCGCTCTCTTACCTTCTGTCAAGTCGAAGGTATAAATGTAATACAAATATTATTGGTGTTTATTCATGTTTATAAAATAAGAATATAAATAATCTATTGATTTCAAATGGTTGTTTATATTCTTTTTGTGTTTCGTATGTCTTTATTCATATCTTTACTTACTGAGATGATGAAGGTATGTCCCTCATGACCTTCGTCTGAAGATCATTATATCCCAAGGGAAATAATGTTGCGAAGGATGAAGGTCTTTTACCATTGACATTTGTGTTGCCTTGTTCTTGATTTATAGCTTTTGAGAACAAGTGACCAACACCTACTAACCCCTAAACTTTAGTGTCAGGGTTTCGGACCCGGGGGGTCCCTAGACCGACGAGTAAATTTGTCGCTGCGTGTCCCTGCCCAGATGGGTTGGTGCGAGATGGAACACAAGTGGGGGAATGAGCCTTGTATTATCCTGCACCAGGGTGCTCGTAGTAGGGGTTACAAGCGTTGCGAGAGAGCGAGGGCGAGAGAGAGCGAGTAGGAGAGAGCGAGAGAGAGAGAGGGGGGGTCCAGCCCCTGCTCGTCTTCTCCCGTCCCTTTGTCGTGCGTCTACTCGTCTCTCCTACCGTGTGTTCGTGTATTCGTACGCTCGTATGTTTGTTCGTTTTCCCCCCTTTCTTCCCTCCTTCGTGGGGCCCTGGACACCCCCTTTTATAGATGTAAGGAGATGCCCAGCTATACAATGGGGTGTAGCTGGGAGCTAACGTGGCTGGCAGGGAAGTGCCATGAGCCCTGTACAGATAACAACGTGGCCGTAGGGGGGGCATCTCGAGCCCTATAGAGGTAGTATCGTGGCCGTCGGAGAAGTGCCTTGAGCCCTGTAGCAGTACAGCTGTTGGCGCTGCATGGATCCTGCTGACGTCTCCTTGCTTCCGTAGGGGGCTTGAGAACCACCGACGTCATGGTTGCATGTGGGGAACCATCATTGCTTGTTACCGGGGTAAGCTTGATGGGACGCCGGTCTTGTTCCTTCGTAGCCTGAGCTAGCTAGGAGTTGGGTAATGATGCATCCTGTTGGGGACTTGTTCTCAAATGCTATGAATTAAGAACAAGGCAACATAAAAATATTAAATGTTAATGCCCTTCGTCCGCTGAAGCATTATCTCCCCAGGGACTTAATGAACTTCAGACGAAGGTCGCGGGAAAAATATCACGAAGGTTATACCTTCGTGATTAGACTTATACAACAATGTAAAATGAAGTATAACATGTAAAACATATGTCAGAAACAGATAACATTATTCGTATATTTCATTATATGGATCTGAATATTAAAACATGTTATTTGGGTACGTTTATACCTTCTCCGTGACGGAAAACAATAATTCCAATGTGATGCGTCAGTAATTACAAGATTGCATGAATAGTACAGGGGTACTGTTCATCTATTTATAGGCACAGGACACAGCCTATGTGAAATTACATTTATGCCCTTTATAATCAATTACAATACTAACACAAAACATCATGGGTCTTTGAGTCATTTCATCTTTAAGTCGGTTCACCCCCTTCGTCTTGAGATTTGTCACTGTGCCGAAGCTCTATCGGTGATAACTTCGGCGCTGCTTCTAAAAGGATCTGCCGAAGGTGTTTTCCTCTTTTAGGATCTTCGGCTACGAAGCATACCCCCAATAGTAGCCCCTTCGCGGTGCTAGATCGTTTTTCATAACGAGCTTGATCCGTGAAAAAGTCTTCTAGGCTTCAGGATGCCGAAGGTCCGAAAAACACCTTCCCTGAGCTCGTTGGCGAGAAACGATTAAAATACTCCACGCGCGAGGTGGCCCCATCTTGCAGCAGTTGCGCGCGCCCTGGCGATTCACCTTCCCGGACCCTGTGGCCCACCGTTCACTGAGTATGGGTGGCTGTTTTTCCGGTGCGGAAGACCTTGACGATCCACCTTCCCACCTGCGGCACTATATAAACAGACAGGTAGGTGTGAAGTTACCACAGCATTCATTGCTATTGTACTGTTGTGCTGCCAAAAATTTAACCATAGCCAAAGCTTGATCATCGTGCTCAAACGAAGCACCGCTTTCGATTCTGCTTCGTCACACGAGAAAGAACTTTGGAGAAATCAAGAAAGTCAACAACTTCAAAAAATTTCAAAAAATTCATAATCAGATGGCAAGAGTGCGTTCTACTGCTAGGATTGACCGTGAGGGAGGTGAGACCGAAGCTGCTGAAACTGTTCCAATTTCCGAAGCAATGAGGCGGTCTGGGCTGGCAACATCGGAGGATATACCTGCCACCGAAGCAGGACGGGGTGATGCTGAAGAAACTGATTCCGAAGATGATTATAGCAATGCAGTGCCAAGCAAACCTGGCCACCTGGACTTCGAAAAGTCCACCATCTCTGAAGCTGACCTTCCTAAGATGGTGAAGTTGGGCTATTTTAGTGAAGCGAAGAAGGAGTTGATTTGTTTTGGCGGAAAAGAAACTATCCCGAAGCCGGGAAAGAACGAAGTAGTGGTTTCCAAAAGTCTTTTTAAAGCTGGTTTAAGATTCCCTTTGAATAAGATGATTGTTGAAGTGCTGAAGAAATTTGGGATCTACCTTCATCAGCTAACCCCTAACGCTATCGTTAGGCTAAATGTTTATATCTGGGCTCTCCGAAGCCAGGGGTGGAACCATTCACTGAAGGTTTCTGCCGAGTGCACGAACTGCACTACCAGACCAAGGCTAGAGGAGATGGTCTTCATGAAAATTTTGGTTGCTACAACTTTGCTTACCGTAAGACTACAAAGTTTCCAGTGATCAGTTACCGAAGCAAATGGCCAGCTGGATGGAAATCTGAGTGGTTCTACGTCAGAGTTGACAAAGATGAAGATAAGTTGGTCCAAAGTCCGTTAGAATTGATCTTCGGAGAGACCCGACCCCCGTGCAACATGTTACCAGGGAGTCCAAGTCAAATTGCTCTAGCTGAATTTAGAGTGATTGCAGATCATATTGGCACTAGAGACTTGGTGCAAGAATTTCTGGCCTTCAGAGTATTCCCGACTTTGAAGGAGTGGGAAATGCCGAAGCTAGAAGGGAAAAAGAAGAAAGGGGAACTTGTTCGGTTGCCCTACCATTTCAAATTCAAGAAACTTTTCAACGTACCTTGCCAAGAGTGGCTAGACACAATCAAAGTAATGTGTAATGAAATACTCGGAAATTATTCTAAAAAAGAAGACCAATTGATGACTGCGGCTTTCGGCACCCATCCGAAGCGAAGGCTAAACCACGTAATGAATGCCCTAGGTTTTGAATATCCTGACTACGAGCGGCTAGATAAGGGTGCTGAAGGCCAAAAGAGAAAAAGAGTAGCTGATGTTCTGAACAAAGACGATGAAGAACAATCGAAAAAGAAAAAGCCGGAGTCTGAGCCGAAAACAGGTGTTTCGAAGAAAAGAAAAGCTTCGACTCCGAAGCAAAAAGCAATTGACGAAGAAGAAGGAACTCCTGCAACACCCTCTACTACCGAAGTAGAGGAAATTTTAAAGGTAATGACTGAATCTTTGCCTGTCAAGCTAAGTCCACTGGGGCCACAACTGATGAAGCTTTTTCAGAAGGAAAAGGAGCCCGCGAAATCGAAGGAAGCAGCTAGAGCAAAAAAGCAAAGAATCATCATGGTGACAGAAGTCATTGAAAAGGCACCACCAGGAGCTTCAGCTCCGAAGGCGCCAGCTGCTAAAAGTTCGACAGCTACTGAAGCTGCACCTTCGGAGGCCACAGATGCCGAAGCTACTGGAGCCGAAGATATTAATTTAGAAAGCATGGTTGCTGATATAGATAAAATTCTGCTAGATATGGCCACAGAAGAAGATGCTGGGGCCACCGAAGAAGCTTCGGCCCCAGAACCCGAGAAAAAGAAAGAAATTGCCGAAGAAACATCGGAAGATAAAATTTTCAATTTTCAAAACTTGATTGGCCAAGAACTGACGAAAGCCAAAAAAGAAGAACTAAAAGAGTATGCCATATCTTGCGTTTATCGGCCAGGGGCGGTTCTCTTCGGGGGTGTTGATGATGAGAAACTAGGCTGCATCCGGGATCAGGCTGGAGCGAAGGTTATCGGTACTCTATCAAAGAGTATCGGTTTCCCGAAGCTCGAAGCCGATATTAGCCGCTACCAACGACAGCACATCGTCGGTAGTTTGTTTTATTCCAATTTCAAGGTAAACAATTTCTCTCTAACTTTTTATTTTTCATAACAAAGATGTTTTCTAACGAAGGTTGTTCGTGTACAGAGTATGCTACTGAGCAAAGCTTTGAAGATGCAACAGGATCTAGAAGATAAAAAGCACGAGGTTATAATTGAAAACTTAGAGAACAAAATAAAAGAACAATTAGCTGCTTTTGAGAAGAAAGAGTTCGAACTCTAGACAACTGAAGGCTTATTAGCAGAAGCCTAAGCTAAAATAACAGAACTGAATACGAAGCTTCTCTGCTAGTCAGAAAGTTTCGAACAGGAAAGGCTGAAGCTTAATGAAAAACTTGAGGCCGAAGTCCAGAAGGGTTTAGATTTGAAAAAATCATTGATAAGCCTTCAAAAGCAGTAGTGAAAAAGGTATTTTATTCGGTCGGGGCCAGTAGTGAAAAATTTAATCCTTCAGATGAAGATCTACCAGGAGCCTTCGAACACATCGAAGGTGAGATTGATGACCTCGATGATGTTATTGCTGGACACGGTGACTTCTGTGCCCTGGTAGCTTCTCAGGGCACCGCTGCTGCGTTCCTGAAATCTGGTTGTGAGCACGGAAAAATCATCAACAGACCCAATTTCAGCCTATCACCAGCAGTTCTGGATGATATTCCCAGCCTCGCCCGAAGCATTGGGAATAAATTTATAAAGGTGGTATGGACAAAGGGTGGGCGAGAGAAAGCTGGTGACGAAGCTCGGAGTCATCTTAAACTGGTAGCAAAATCATACCTTCGTGCTTACCTCTTCCTTCGAAATTGAATTTTGCTTATAATACTTTAATTCGTGTAGGATGATGAAGCCGAAACTAAAGCTTGAAGAGTAAGAAGATGACGCCGAAGCTTTTATTGGATGACAATGCTGAAGCTGAAGCTCAATGAATATTGATGAAGCTTAGATGAATGACTGTAGAAGAGATTCTAAAAACTTTCTATAATAACTTTTACAAATGTAATTAAATTGTATTCTGTGAACTATGTTCATACCTTGTAATATATTCTTAGCTTTCCGTCAATGTATGGAGTGCTTTGGTGTGGACGAAATTATCATTTTTGAGCCGAAGGCGAAAAAACACCTTCCCTTCTTTTCGTACGCAACAAAGCGATTGCTTGTGTTATGATGATAATGATCCTACGTATGTCTAAATGAATGTTTATGAATGCAAATGCTATGATGTGATGTATCGTGCAAATGAATGTCCAAACACATATCTGAAGCCATAACCATAGTCTGCGTTCCCTTAGGAATAGACACAGTCTCTTTGTCGTTTATTTTTTGGCTTCACCGTTTACTTTTCGGTGTATCAGCGCTGACTTTTCGCTGTAAGCCTCCCTTAGGAGCTTCTTCGCCTTTTACTTCGGCGGAATCAGCGTTTATTTTTCGCTGTAAGCCTCCCTTAGGAGCTTCTTCGCCTTTTACTTTGGCGGAATCAGCGTTTATTTTTCGATGTAAGCCTCCCTTAGGAGCTTCTTCGCCTTTTACTTCGGCGGAATCAGTGTTTATTTTTCGCTGTAAGCTCTGCATTCCCTTAGGAACGACTTTTGAGCAGAAAACTTACGCTGCGCTCCCTTAGGAATGGCTTTTTTGTAGCTTCGTCGTGCTCTGCATCCCCTTAGGGATATCTTTTGAGCTTCTCCCTGTTTTCTTTTCTTTTTTCTTTGCACTCGATGGTGCGTGCTCAGCTTTTACATTTACATCTTTGGGGGATATTGCTCTTATAGAGCTGAAATAAGAAAAAGAGAAATTACATGCTATGGCCCCATTAAAAACCTTTCTCCCCCTTTGGAAAGGAAAAGGGTGCCATAGGAAAGAACAGAAAAAATTACATCAAGTTAGACATAATATCGCCGAAGCTCATCCGCATTCCATGATCTAGGAATGTCGTTGCCGTCCATATCCTTCAATCTATAAGAACCGGGTCTTGACGAAGATACTACCAGAAAAGGTCCATCCCATTTCAGCTGTAGCTTGCCTACTGTATCTGGGTTGGCCACTCTCCGAAGCACCAAATGTCCTGGCTTAATGTTCTTTAGCCGAACCTTTCTATCACGCCATTTTATTGTTTCGGCTTGATATCTGTTGATGTTTTCTACAGCCTGAAGCCTGATCCCTTCTATAGCATCTTTCTCCACTGAGTAATCAGCTTCGTCTTCTGCCGAAGCCACTATTCTTATTGATCCCGCTTTCGCTTCTTCTGGAGTTATTGCTTCGTCACCAAATAATAACTTGAATGGTGTAAAGCCTGTTGACCTTGATGCTGTTGTATTGTGGCTCCACACCACTTTAATTAATTCATCTAGCCATTTTCCTCTGGGCTGATTGAAGATTAATTTCATTATTCCCATCATTATAATGCCGTTAGCTCTTTCGACAAGTCCATTTGACTCTAGATGCCTAATCGATGCAAAATGGATCTTCGTGCCAATTTGTCCACAGAACTCTTTAAAAGCTTCGGCATCAAACTGTGTTCCGTTATCCACAGTAATGGCCTTCAGCACTCCGAAGCGACAAACAATGTTCTGCCAGAAAAATTTCTGAATGGTAACCAAAGTTATTGTGGCTAAAGGCTTCGCATCAATCCACTTAGAAAAATATTCTACTGCCACCACAACATATTTTAAATTTCCTTGTGCTGGTGGTAGTGGGCCTAACAAATCAAGGCCCCACCTTTGCAATGGCCAAGTTGGTTGTATTAACTGAGTCATAGACGAAGGCTGTTTTTGATCTCTTGCGCATTTCTGACAGCCTTCGCATTTTTGAACTAATTCTGCTGCATCCGAAGCTGCCTTCGGCCAATAAAATCCTTGACGAAAAACTTTTCCCAGCAAGGGCCTAGATCCAATGTGAGATCCACATAGGCCTGCGTGTATTTCCTTCATCAAATCTATACCTTCAGCTCTGGATAAACATTTGAGCAATGGAGAACAAACTCTATGCTTGTATAGCTCCCCTTCTATTATGACATATGGTCGGGCTCTTGCCTCTATTCTCTTATTATAAGCTTCGTCATCTGAAAGAAAATTACCCTGCAGGAAAGACATAATCTCAGTTCTCCAATCTTCACTATGAACAGGAGATATATTGAGCACTGCTCTTTCAAGAAGTTCCATCGAAGGTGCTTTTATTGTTTCAAAAAATACTTCCGAAGGTAAGGGCAGCCCCTGTGCCGCTGATTTGGCTAGCAAATCAGCATGTTTATTTTCTTCTCGAGGAATATTCTTGACATAAAACCCTTCGAAGGAAGCTTCAATCCTTCGGACCGTGTCCAAGTATTTCTCAAGCTTCGGGTCTCTTGCTTTACAACTCTTGTCAACATGACCAGAAATAACTTGGGAATCGGTTTTAAGAACCGCCCTTCTAATCCCCATTGCCTTTAACTTCCGAAGCCCCAAAAGCAAAGCTTCATACTCAGCAATATTATTTGTGCAGCTAAAATCAAGTTTCACTGTGTAACAAGTTCTAACTTTGGAAGGTGCAACTAACACAGCAGCTGCTCCTACCCTGAAGGTTCCCTAAGAACCGTCGCAGAATATTGTCCAAGCTTCGGCATCTTTAGTTGTTTCTTCTCTCTGAGCCCCTGGCGTCCAATCAGCGATGAAGTCTGCTAATGCCTGGGACTGTATTGAGGATCTATGCACATAATCAATGCTGAACTCATTGAGTTCTGCAGCCCACTTTCCAATTCTTCCAGTAGCTTCTCTGTTTCTCATGATGTCCTTCAAAGGTTGTGACGAAGGAACAATTTTATGATATGCTTGAAAGTAATGTCAAAGCTTCCTAGAGGCCATTAAGACAGCATATAACACCTTCTCCAATTCTGTATAGTTCTTCTTTGATAGACTAAGGACTTCAGAGACGAAGTATATCGGGGCTTGCCTTTTGGTTTCTCCCTCAAGCTTTTCTTGGACAAGTGCCGCACTCACTGCTGAATGCGAAGCTGCCACATACAACAACAGAGGAGCCCCTGGCGCTGGTGGAGTTAACGTCGTTAGATCTATCAGATACTGCTTCAGCTCTTCGAAGGCTTTCTGCTGAGCTGATCCCCATTGAAAGACTTCGGCTGACTTCAACACTTCAAAGAATGGTAAATTTCTCTCTACTGATCTAGATATGAATCAATTCAGAGATGCCAGTCTTCCTATCAGCCGTTGAGCCCCCTTCTTTGTGCTTGGTGGCTCCATCCGAAGAATAGCTTCAATTTTATTTGGATTAGCTTCGATTCCTTTTGTTGAAACCAGACAACCAAGGAATTTCCCCTTCTTCACTCCGAAGACACACTTCTCTGGATTTAGCTTCAGACCAGCTTGTCTAAAATTAGCGAATGTCTCCAGCAGATTAGCAATGTAATTTTCTTTCTTCGTGCTTTTTACTATAATATCATCAACATAGGTTAGCACATTTCTGCCTATCTGAGAATGAAGAACCTTCGCTGTCATTCTACTGAAACTTCCTCCAGCATTCTTGAGCCCCTCAGGCATCCGAAGATAGCAATATGTTCCACTAGGGGTTATGAAGCTGGTTTTTGACTCATCCTCTTTCTTCATCCAAATTTGATGATAGCCTAAATAACAATCTAGCAGACTCATAAGCTCTGACGAAGCTGTTGCGTCTATTAGAGAATTGATCCTTGGTAATGGAAACTCATCCTTCGGACAAGCCTTGTTGAGATCAGTAAAATCAATACACATCCTCCATTTACCATTGGCCTTCTTCACCATAACAGTGTTGGCTAGCCATTCTGGGTATTTCACTTCTCTGATGACTCCAGCGCTAAGAAGTCTTTTCACTTCATTCCGAGCACCTTCGGCTTTGTCATCAGACATTTTCCGAAGCCTCTACTTTCTGGGTCTGAAGGATGGATCAACATTGAGCGAGTGTTCAATGACATCCCTGTTAACACCACAGAGATCATTGGCTGACCATGCAAAGACATCTTTGTTGTTGAACAAAAACCTAATCAGGGTTTTCTCCTGTTCTTCAGACAATTGAGATCCTAGCAGCACCTTCTGCTCTGCAATATCTTCACATAAAAGCATGGGCTTCGGCTGATCGGCCGAAGCAGCCTTCTCCCTTCTATACTTGTACTGTTCACAAGCTTCGGCTCCATCTATACAGTGCCGGTCGTGACATTTTAGAGGCCCGGGACAAGACTTATAATGGAGGCCCTTGATAATATTAATTATTACACATAATTATAGTGCATATATATATTGTTAATAAATATTTATGTATATTTGAAAATGTTGTTCATATTAAATACAAAGTAACTAAAATATAACATAACATCTCATAGAAAAATGGGGTATATATGTGTCCAGATGACTCAAAAGAAGGTTACCTCGAACAATGATCAGATAGATGTAATATGTTGTGAGATCAATCGATCATGTCATGTTAGTTTCGTGTTCGCTATGTAGGGAAAGACAAAAGCGTTGTCGTACCCAATGTCGTGTGTTGGCTACCGAGAGGAGAGGGACGACCGCCTGTCTGTTTGCGACTGAGAGCCTAGACAGATGGGCCTGAGACTACAAAGTACTACTACTAGAATATAGAAATCAAGAATAATGGGTTACGTCTAATTCTCCTTGCTTATTGTTGCCGTGTTGTTGACTTATAATTAGGTCTTTAAAAGTTTTGTAGAGCCAAAAGACATATATATACAATATACGCTATATGGCTGTATATATATACTGTTATTTAGTAACTAAAGTGAGGCCCCATTAATTTGGGGGCCCTGGTCGGGGGCACTGCTCGACCCCCGCCAGGGCCGGCACTGCATCTATACTATGGATTGCCTTTGAATCTGTCCAGTTCCCTTCAGCCTTTCTGGCAGCTTCCTGACTCCCATGAATAGCAATAGGTCCTTGATCCGAAGGTATCTTCATGCAAAGATATGCTAGATGAAGAATTGCTTCGAAAGCATTGAGTGTTCCATGACCAATGATTGCATTGTAGGGGTACTCCATGTCGACAATATCAAACACAACTTGCTCAGTTTTGGTGTTGTTAAAAATCCGAAGGTCACTGGCATCGTGATCTTGCCTAGTGCTAGAATCTGTCTTCCTCCGAAGCCACAGAGAGGGTGTGTAGCATCATGAATCTTATCTTCTGGCTCTTGCATTTGTCTAAAGGCCTTAGCAAATATAATATCCGCTGCACTGCCTGTATCAACTAGAACATTGTGGACCAGAAACCCTTTGATAACACAAGAAATAACCATAGCATCATTGTGAGGGTAATCTTTGAGCTGAAGGTCCTCTTGGGAGAAGGTAATTGGATGTGAGACCATCTTGACTTGATGAAGGGTCCCTGCACACCGACATGTTGTACCCTTCTCTATGCCTCCTTCTTCTGCTTCTTGTTGGCCGGTTCTGAGCACAATCCGCCTGTTATCGGGAGCACCAGCTTCGTAGCCAAAGCAGCTCCAGCTTGGTTGTTGAACGAAGCCATTAGCTCAGAAAGTGGAAGTGAGTTCACCGGAGGTGGGCGCCAATGTTGGGGACTTGTTCTCAAATGCTATGAATTAAGAACAAGGCAACATAAAAATGTTAAATGTTAATGCCCTTCGTCCGCTGAAGCATTATCTCCCCAGGGATTTAATGAACTTCGGACAAAGGTCACGGGCAAAATATCACGAAGGTCATACCTTCGTGATTAGACTTATATATCAATGTAAAATGAAGTATAACATGTAAAACATATGTTAGAAACAGATAACATTATTCGTATATTTCATTATATGGATCTAAATATTAAAACATGATATTTGGGTATGTTTATACCTTCTCCTTGACGGAAAACAATAATTCCAGTGTGATGCGTCAGCAATTACAAGATTGCATGAACAGTACAGGGGTACTATTCATCTATTTATAGGCACAGGACACAGCGTATGTGAAATTACATTTATGCCCTTTATAATCAATTACAATACTGACACAAAACATCATGGGGCTTTGAGTCATTTCATCTTTAAGTCGGTTCGCCCCCTTCGTCTTGAGATTTGTCACTGTGCCGAAGCTCTATCGGTGATAACTTCGGCGCTACTTCTGAAAGGATCTGCCGAAGGTGTTTTCCTCTTTTAGGATCTTCGGCTACGAAGCATACCCCCAACACATCCCTAGTGGCGCGGTTGATCCGAGCCTGAGGTCGGGCGAGGCGGCGGCTCCTTCGAGGTCGAGGCTGGGGCCGAGGCCTAGGGTCGGGCGAGGATGTGACTCTTCCTGAGGCCGAGATCGAGGCTGAGCCCTGAGGTCGGGCGAGGCAGAGATCTCCTCCCGAGGCTGAGGCCGAGGCCGAGCCCCGGGGTCAGGCGAGGCAGAGCTTCCTATTGCGCCCGAGGCTTAACTTGACCGTTGTCAGTTTCACCCGGGTGGTTGGCACAGCAGCCGGAGCGGGGTGGGCGGCGCTGTTTACCTGTCAGATCGGTCAGTAAAAGGGCAAAGTGACTGTGGTCACTTCGACCTTGCCTATTGAGGCGCGCGTGTCAGGATAAGGTGTCAGGCGATCCCAGCATTAAATGCGCATGCAATACGGTCGGCTGGTAAGGCGATTTGGCCATGGTCGCTTGCACGACAAGGCTTGCCTTCGGCTGAGCCGAGGGCGCGCTCACTGTCTGAGGAGACCCTCGGGCGAGACATGGATTCGTCCGGGACCACTGTTCCGCCCGAGGCCGGGCTCGGGCGAGGGGAGACCTCGTCCCTTGGTAGACGAAGCTTTGACTTTGACCCGAGCCGTAAGCCTTTATGGTTTGCTCTGAAGGTGTTTACCGACCGTGATTAGGAGTGTTGGGGGTACCTCTAATTACAGTACCCGACAGTAGCCCCCAAGCCTCGAAGGGAGTGTAGGCACTCGCTTGGAGGTTCTGCCGGATTTTTGTGAGGGGACTAACCTTTCTCGGTTATGCAGCCCCTGATGCCTCGGAGGAGTGTTTTGACTCCTCTGAGGTCTTAATTCATGCTGTGATGCCTCAGTCGGCCTGGTTGTTCCCTCATGCGGCTTGGCCGCAGCCCGGGTGTACGGTCAGGCTCCGAGTTTTTGAGCTGGTTTGTTGACGCTGTCAACAGTTTTGGCCACAGCCGGGTGCGATGGCAGCCCCCGAGCCTCTGCACAGAGTGAGAGGACGATCAAGGACTGTCTCAACTTTTATTATATGCCCCTTCGTCGCCTTTTCACAAGGAGGAAGGAGGGGAAAGCGCCACGTTACCCTCGGAGGGCACCGATCATGGTGTTTCCAGTGAGTTGCTAACGGGTGATCCGAGTGGACGCCCGTGCCCCGTTCGTTAGAGGTCGGCTAGTGGCCCAGAGGCGCGCTCCAAAAGTACCTGCAGGGGATTTGCTGGACTCGGACCCATTTCGATAGGGCCCGAGGGCTCGGTGCCTCCCTCCGGTGGGATTCCATTACAAATCGTTCCCGCTGGTCTCGGAAATGTCCTAGGAAACCTCGGGAGCGTAGCCCGAGCCTCGGCCATGTATCGGACGTACCCAGGGTCATCCCTCACTCTGCATGTTCTGGGCTGGCTGCCGAACCCTATCGAGGGGCCAGCCTTCGAACCCCTGATCAGTAATGGGCGCGGAGCCCGAGTGCTTTGCGGTGGCTGTCGAACCCTTCCGAGGGGCCAGCCTTCGAACCCCTGATCAGTAATGGGCGCGGAGCCCGGGTGCTCTGGGGCGGCTGGCGAACCCTTCCGAGGGGCTAGCCTTCGAACCCCTGATCAGTAGGAGGGCTCAGGGGCTCGAGTGCTCTGGGGCGGCTGCTGGACCCCGCAGGGCGCAACCTTCGAACCCCTGATCAGTCGGAGGGCTCGGGGGCCAGAGTGCTCTGGGGCGGCTGCTGGACCCCACAGGGCACAACCTTCGAACCCCTGATTAGTAGGAGGGCTCGGGGGCCCGAGTGCTCTGTGGTGGCTGCTGGACCCCGCAGGGCGCAACCTTCGAACCCCTGATCAGTAGGAGGGCTCAGGGGCCCGTTTCCTTCGCGGGGAAGGATCCCTTTCAAAATATCCCCTTTCTCGGTCCCTTTGGCAAGAGAGAGATAGGAAACGGAAAATGATATGAATTTAAAAATCATGGTGCACCTTTTTTGACGTGGTCATCATGACAGAGGTGAAACATCGCCTGCTTCGCCTGCCAACGGTGTCACTGGCTCTGCCAAGGAGTTAATGCGACGGGACGGGCGATTCGTGGGGCGTTTGTTGCGCGTGTGCGGGCCGTTCAAGGAACGGGGCATAGGCGCGTCGTTCTTATGCCATGGGAGAGGGCTCCCATGCTGCTTCAGGAAAGGACGCGAGCCTGGGGGTGATTTGACCGCTGCTTCCGCCCGTCTGTTGCAGCAGTTATTGCCGGTCCGCTTTTGGCCACATCAACTGCCGTGCCTACCCCCGTGGCTGGCTGACCCGTGACCGCTGTACTCAGTTGGCACTGTTGGGTCACACGAGGGGCTGCCTCGAGTCGCGGCACTGGTTCCACAGTCGAGAAGGCACGACATTGGCGCAGGTGGCGGTGCAGTTTCTTTGCACGTAGTGATCGTGGCGCCGGTTACATGATATGTGGGACTGGGCCTCCGCGCTTGGTCCACCGGATGCGTCGAAGCGGAAGGGGTGTGTAACCGTGGTGCGGTTGCATGCTCCCTGCGTGGCGGCTTGCCCTTTCGTCCACTGGTTCCGGCGAGGATGAGGGAACGCTTGTAACCGCGGGGCAGTTACATGCTTCGCGTGCGGCGGTTTGCCTCCTTCGCGTTTCGGGTCAGTCCTCATGACGTGTGGGACCCAACCCTCATGTCGCAAGGTGGGAATCCTGGAGCACGTCGGTGGAGACTTGGCCCGTGACGCTTGGGGGGTGCGAGCGAGTAGGTCTGCCTATAAAAGGGGATCGATCCCCGGGCAGTGGCCATGCCTTCGCACTCCCCTCATGCATTGCGCCCTTCCACCTTTCGAGCCCCCAGATGGGGCGCACCGATGTCGCCTTGCTCCTGCTATCGTCGGAGGAGCGCGACCTCGTGGAGATTGGCGCTCTTCAGCCATCGCTCGGCTTCAAGGATTTTCGTCATGCAGCCCGGCTGCATTCCCTCACCAATGGTCAGTTTGGTGGGGAGAAGCAAGCCGGGCTGCGGCCTCCGCCCCGCCCTCAGCTTCAAGGATCTTCGTCATCCGGGCTAAGGTGGAGGAGCGCACCGAGCTGGGTTCGGCCTCCCACGTGGGCTGGTGACCCACTTCTTCCTCCAGCATTCGAAGGGGAAGGGCGTCCTCCAGCCCTGCGGAGGTGACGTCCTCCAGCCATTCGGGGGAAGGCGAACTGCTGCTCCCTGGTAAGGGTGCAGCTTTTCGTCCTCTTCCCGGGCGGTGGTCGTGTCGCGCGCGGGCCGGCCACATCCAGGTCCTCCTTGCTCCGTCGGCTGCACCGGGGGGTCGCTCAACACATCGTATGCCGCGAGGGCGATACTCGTGTTCTGGGTTGGCCTCGGCGAGGACGGGAGTGAGGACCTGCCGGTGCGCTTTGGGGCGGCCGCTGTTTGCCGGCGCGGTGTTGGAGCGCAGGTGGCCGCTGTCGTTGGTGCTGAGGTGGTGGAAGCCAGAGGAGGTTGTCTCTGCCGACGAGATCGTCAGTGCCACCTGCGGCAGAACCTCCCAAGTTATTGGGCCCACATGCACCTGTCCTTGTCTCAAAGACCTCAGACGGCTATACATGTGCACTAGATAACTTAACAGGATCCGTCCGATTGCCTCAAGGACATCGGATAAACCACTTACAACCAGAACCACGGGATTAAGTAACACAAATCACACACATAACATTTTGGGCAGCGAAAATCTTATTACCAAATTTTACAGGTTACAAAAAGTTTACATTATTTTATCGGAGTGATTACAAAAGTATAAGTTTGAAAGATATGCTAGCTCAAGTGACCATCCTCAATAAGAAGTATAGAAGAAGTACTTAGACTTATAGGAGGTCGAGCCCTCCGGCACTTAACACCATCGTCAGCAGCACAAAACTACAACCTAAAAAACAACAGGGAATAAAACCCTGAGTATGGAATTACTCAGCAAGACTTACCCGACTAAAGAAAAGACTCTCAAGGATATGCTGGATAAATAGGAATCAAGGAAAAGGCTTTAGCAAGAATCAACTTAGATACTTTTGCAGAAATAGCTTACTACAGTGAGTCCTTACTTTCAACATTTTAACGCCAGATTAAATATTAATAGACTCTATTTGCATCTGGTCTAATTTCACCATCTCATCAATACAACATCATTTTTATTCATAATGTTCACATCCTGACTTAGGTTGCATGTCAGTGACCAAGTCTTCATGTCCGCGAAGTTACGGCGATCCGAATCGATTATACTCAGCTGAGGATCTCCAATCACATGACATATGTAGCACTTAACTCTTGCATATGTCAACTCGCCACCGGGGTTCTTAAGACCAGATCAGGTTCACGCCAACCGAGAGCACAGATACACCACCATCCAGCCTCTTGCCATGGAGGGTACACGCTACTCTCGCCATCTCTCCACTCCCATTGCGTGGTATCTTATTCTGGTATTAGTCTGCCCTAGGCAAAGCTTACCCATGATGAGGCATATGACCAGTTAAAGGGTCCTCGGTCAGCAGGCCTGCATACGCATCCAATCCTTAATCAACCTGGGTAGAACATCACTAGTTCCTAGCCCAAGTCCCGATTTAAATACTTCCATCCTTAGGATTGTTTGTGTTCCTTAGGATGAAAAGAGCATTATAGGGAACTTTGCAGTAAGATCCCACCATTGCTCCCAATGAAAATAATCTTGCAGGTAGAAGCCACCTTTCCTCAAGATAACCCCTAACCAAGGCCTTATTGCGAAAGACAACTTCTATCGACAAGATCTAAGCAGAGCTAAGCATTTTTGTAAATCATATTTTGATACTTCATCAGAAGTATCTATAAAGGTATGGATATCAAGGAAGGCAATGCATCAAAGGGTTTCCAAGCAACTTCTATAAACCTAGTGCACATTTCACTAGACTTAAAGTGTGCAAAAATTATTAAAAAATACAAGGAACGGGTTGCATGCACCGGGGCTTGCCTTTGTTGCAGTGAAGTGGTTCTAGATCCCTCTATCCAATACCTAGTTAGATGGCTTCATTCACTTGAGGAGCAGGCATTGGAGTAGACTTCTTCAAATACCACCTCATCTAGGTGTTCTAAAAGTCAATTACAAATACATGAATGCTTATGTAATGTCATGTAATGCAAACTCTCACAAGGAGAGGTGGGGAACAGAAACACTACAACTAAAGCACAAGACAAGAATTCACCTATTTCTTAACGCTCGATTAAAGTGACCAATTTGAATTCACTTAGGTAACCAAGGGAATTAATCAAACTTATATCTCATCCAAAAGCTTAAAAACTTCTTAAGCAACTTCATCTCTTCACTTAAATACTAGGTGTCCTCATTTCATAGGTGAAATCCTTTTCTCTTTTGGGCAACAATTATTTCGCTAAGAAAATCATATCCAAACTATTCCAAACTTTGTCCAAGAGTTCATATTCTGATAACAAGTCTCTCCAAAAATTTCTAAAATTTTTTTGTGTTGCCCTCTTATTTGTAAAATTAATATAGGCCTTCCAAGAGCACCTTAAGTTCACTTAGAATTTGCTAACTAATCTAAAAATCCTAAAACCAACTTTACCAGAAAGCTCTTGATTTTAGACATCCAACAAAATTTGTCCCATGATTTTTGGAATTTTTCTGTGATTTCTAACACAATTTATAAGCTCTTGATAAAAGAAAAGACAAGGCTGTCAACAGTGTTGGGCCCCAAATTGCTGGCGCGGCCCAACAACCAGGCAAAGCTGGCCCAAACCCGGGAGCCCGCGCCCGCTTTGGCCATCTTGCACAAAAGACCTTGCGCTCTGGTTAAAATAATCCGAGCTCCCAGCCACTGTTGCTTGTGTCTCTGACATCTTCGCTAAAACCCCTTGGCTACCACTCTTTTACAAGCACTCGGCCCCGACACTGCCCGCTCGGACTCCGGTGACCCAGTGCCAGCTCGGCCATGGTGGCGCAACACCGGCGACGGCGATGGTACCCACGTGAACCCCAAATCACATTGAACTCGGGTATGGGCTCAATCGATCCGTGAGAACTCCACAACCCATCTATCGACAGCGACGGCGGAGCACTGGATCTGACGAACTCAATTCCCCGATCACCACACGGTAGTGTTCAAACAAACGGGCCAGGGAGCTTTAGAGACCTCTCGAGTCTACGGTGCGCGCATGCAATCGCTCGGGAACTGGCGTGGTTAATACAGTTC
The DNA here is from genome assembly GCA_029449295.1 of Zea luxurians. Lineage (NCBI taxonomy): Eukaryota > Viridiplantae > Streptophyta > Magnoliopsida > Poales > Poaceae > Zea > Zea luxurians. The sequence continues at coordinate 318,455 of JAOPSE010000046.1, forward strand.
ACATCGAGGCTGTCCTCGGCGCCCGACCGTGATGGCACGACCATGTTCTACTCAACGTATGGTGGTAAAGCTTGAACAAACCACTTGATCAGCTTCACTGATCAATACAGAGCATGGAACACAAGCCATACGGGTGAGAAACTTTCTAAGCATACCTGGCCACGGTGAAGTGGAGGATCTGCAGGTGTTCAATGCCTTGATTAATGGATTTGGGCGAGTCCAGGGTATGATTTTGGGGCAAGGGAACACAATACAACTAACTGAAGCTACATATGGTGATCAAGAACTGAGACAAGGATTACTCCTCTGCTCCTGCTCCTTTCCCCCCATGGTTTGCTCTTTATATAGGCAGTGAAAGGATCAAGGGGCTGGATTTTGGATCTTGCAACAAGGATAACTATGAATATTAGGTGCAGCTGTGGCTCCCTCAAGAAGATCCACGCAATTACACAGAGCCTAGTCAGATAGGGTGAAGTTTATCCAGGGCAAAAAGGAGGGGATAAGGATGGAGCGCACTGTAGCAGATTTTTGTACTGGTGATATTTCAGTGGTGCTCAAGTTTGAATATCCTGCTGCCACCTCATCTCAATCTTCAGCCTATCCCAAACTTCGACACAACAGGGAGTAAAAAGATCACAGCTAGATATTTCTGCAATTTTGGATCTACAGCTCTTGACTGATCCACCCATCTTCAGCTAGCTATTTCTCTCATTTTCTGAGTAAGACAGATTAATCACTATTAATAGAACTTGTTTATTAGTCCAAGGTCTACCAAGTCTCTACAGATTTCATAGACCTAAACCTCCTAGATTAGAAGTTATGGCATCCAAAAGTTGACTACAAAATCTGATTACCATTTCTGTTTTCCTGAACCCGTTTTCAGTTTCAGAACCATCCATTCAAACCTCAACTTACCTCATGCACATGGAGGACAGCAGGCGTGAAAATCCTTCTGCTCCCAAGGACTAACCAAAGTTTCGGTCACCAGAAACTGAGCTCAATTTTTCAGCCATCAATGCCACGTCCAACCCTACGTGTCCCTTCAACCTTATGGCCATGCACAGCTCGGCACTCAACTATAGGAAGTAAACAAGTAGCAGTAGGCGACATGCAAATGGAGCACGCAGGCCCATTCCTCTCTGTCCAAACTGAAGCAATGTTTGGTTACACAGCAAAAAAGACTAACACCATATAATGAACTTGTTCTCCTTTAAATGATATTTAACTTTACTATAAGATTCTTAGTCCAAAACCTCATGGACTGATCACAAAAGGGATTCAAAGTCAAGCTCACAATGCTAAAACTGAACCATTGCAACCTGAATAAAATTCAGCTAAGCACACTGACAGTACCCTTTTGAGCAGCATTTACTCCACTTTTTGTGTAGAACCAAACCAAACTCACTTTAAGGAATTTGTTCTGCTATATATGGTCTTCCATTTTGCTATACAGCTCTTGGTCTAAAACCTTATGGATTAATCACAACTGAGCTCCAAACAGAGCATCATTGGCTGTTTTTCAGAGTTTCAGCTCTGAACCACTAAGTCACCAATACACTGACAGTCCAATCTTTGAGCAGCTGTTACTTCACTTTTTATGTGGGATCATGTCCATCATCCTTCTATAAAGTTATTCACCATTAGGTGGTCTTGAATTCCTCTATATACTCTACAGCCTAAAACCTCATGGATTAGGCATAAATAGGCTCCAAAAACAGCAACTTTCACTGAAATTCAGTTTTCAGTAACTGAATTCAATTTAGTTTCAGCCACAAATAGTCCAACTTTGAACAAGTTTTTTTCCATTTTCTGTGTGGAATCAAGTCAAAGACACTTTAGTAGATTTGTTCACTATCATATAGGCTTCAACTTCTCTATAAACATCCCAGCACAAAACATTACAGAGCAGCCACAAACTAGCTCCAAAACTGATATCCACACTGAAATTCAGTTACTGTTTCCAATCTGAAATTTCAGAAACACAGCAGCACCACTTTAAACCACTTTTTTCCTGGGTTCCAAATGTTTCTAGGGGACAATTGCTTAATAAAGTTTATACTCCTATAGTTCCTCTACAAGTTTGGTATAGTGACCAATAACCAAAACCTCTTGGATTCCAAACTACACTAGCCCAAAGTTTGCACAAAATACTGAAATTCAGACTGAATTTCACTGTCTGAAATATACAAAATCTGACAACTCTAATTTGGACCACTTTTTCAACTAGTTGCATATAGTTTTAGGGCTGGTACACTTAATAAGGATTGTTCTCCAATAGTCACTTTACAAGTTTGTTATAGTAACTCCTTACCAAAAGTCCATAGATCAAAAGTTATAAGGGTCCAGAAACAGCTATATGAAACTGTTTTCAGCCCAATTCAAACTGAACCCAAAACTGAATTTCTGCAAATTACTCCAAATTTCTCCACACAACTTGGAATTCTCCAAATAAGAAACTTATTCACTTTTCCAAACTCTACCATTTTGGTATATGGACTTTTAGCTAAATCCTTCTAGATTTTGAATTCCCATTTTGGGCTAGTTTTAGGGTTTCAAATGAGTTTCATTTGTGTTTCAGCTTTTTCCAGGGATTCATCCCTTTGATCCCTCCACCTAGAGCAAAGTTACTCTCTAGCTCAAGATCCAATCTTTGATACACGTAGCTCATATCCAAAATGTCCTGGTTTAGAATTTCCTTTACTTAACCATCTATTCCAAGCAAAGCTCAAGTTAAGGTTTGGAGTTATTCCAGCTTCTTAAGCGCTTCTTCCACTTGACCATCATTCTAAAACAAGGCTACTCTAGGCTCTAAGACTTACCTTTAACATTTAAGACTCCAAGCCAATTTGTTACTTGCTCAAGAGGTGACCTACTATTGTCTAGCTTAAGCCACATAACATCACACTTTTTGAAAAAAAATAACCTAGTGAATGCATTCTAAGTGTAACAAGTACATTAATGCAGATGCTTATGATGACATGTCAGATTTTTAGTTTACATAACACCAGGGGTGTTACACCACCTACGGCCGGACCTCCGACTCTTCGGCCTTAACAGCTTGTCCTCGCCCCTCGTGTGGGGACGTGGGCGAGGGCCTTTTCACAGCAGCGTCTGTCCTGAGGTCATCGCTGCTGCTGTTTAGCCGCCCGAGGCGGAGGTTGTTGTCGCTGCTGCTGCAAAGGTCGTCGGCGAGCCGCTTGGAGTTTGTTATCCCACGGGCCCCCTGGTGTGGAGGTTGTTCATACCCGCGGGATTGGAACCGGAGTCCCGTTTGTAGGGGGAATATACTGGGTTTTTGCCTGAGCAAAATGTAACTGCTTCAAGGACTTAGACATTTGTCGTAGGCCGGGAGAACCGCCGAGGGTCCTGCCGACGTCTAAGTCTATGTAGCATAGTTACCCCAAGCATATGTATTTGTTCTTTGTGGCTGTCGAGGTCTGAACATTTGGGTATTCGAGTATAAAGCTGTGTTTCTTCCTCATTTCGAGCACTAGGACTTGCCTGTCGGTGGCCGAACCACTTAACCGAGTGTGAGTTTCCTTGCGCCGAAGGTGACGAGTGAGGTATCCGTATCCCGGAGGCGTAGGAGTCCCTCGGCTCGGTCGGCCTTGTCGTTCAAGGTCTGCCGGTTTTAGAACCTTCGGCTGCTCTGTGATGAGCCGAAGCTGAAGGCAGCGGTGGCGTGGACAGAGGCGACGTCATCTCGAACAAAGGCTTTCTCAGCGCGGGAGCAGGTGGCTTCCCAAGCCGAGGAGGTGCAGCAGCTACAGCTGGGGTTTGGCCAGATCACCCGCGAGCAGGACCAATCTCGGAGCCAAGCCGCCGAAGCCGTGAGCCTGGCTGAGATCCTCAGGGGACAGTTGGCTGGGGCTTCAGAGTGGCTGGCCGAGGCACCTGCTCGCATCACTGTCTAAGGCTGGCCAGATTCCGCCGAGGGTGGAAACGACACCGAGGGTGCTGCTCCTCCCCCTGCTGATGTTTGAGCCTGCATGAACAGTTCATCTGAAGTATGCGTATGTTTTTTGCGGCCACCGAGGCCTAAACATATTTAGCGTTCAGATTATAAAGCTGCGTTTTCTTTCCTCTTGTTTTGAGCATTTAGGACTTGTTCGTCGGCAGCAGAATCGCATTATCCGAGTGAGAGTTACTTTTTGCGGAAGGTGGTGAGTGAGGTATCCGTATCACGGAGGCATAGGAGTCCCTCGGCTCGGTCGGCCTTGCCGCTTATGTGCTCTCTCACCCGTTCGTAGGATTCTGCTATCAATATAGTCAAAAAAATGCACGAAAGTCATTTTCTACCCGAGCGTTAGGACTTGTTAGGTAGCAGGATCGCTTATCCGAGCGTGAGTTACTTTTCGCAGAAGGTGATGAGTGAGGTATCCGTATCCCGAAGGCGTAGGAGTCCCTCGGCTCGTTCGGCCTTGCCGCTTACGTGCTCTCTCACCCGTTCGTAGGATCCGGCTATCGATATAGTCGGAAGGCACGGGAGTTGTTTTGGTAGAAAACTTTTCTTGGTAGAAAACTTTTCCAAAGAAAATTTTGACGCAGAGGGGGTTCCCCCCTTCTAGCCCCCGAGGGAGGGTCGGGCTTTGCCGAGGCAAGGCTGATCCTTCGTTGACGGTTAGACTTTATTTACGTATGTAAAGAAAACGAGGAACATGAACAACTTGAAACATTTTAAGGGAAGAAGCGACATAGCTGTTCGATGTTCCAAGTGTTGCTATAGACCTCGCCTTGATCGTTGGCCAGCTTGTATGTCCCGGGCTTCAGAACTTTGGCGATGATGAACGACCCCTCCCAGGGAGGAGTAAGCTTGTGGCGCCCTCGGGCGTCTTGTCGCAGCCGAAGCACCAAGTCACCCACTTGGAAGCCTCGGGGCCGAACCCTTCGGGTGTGGTAGTGTCGCAGAGACTGCTGATACCGTGCCGAGTGTAGTAAGGCCACATCCCGAGCCTCTTCCAGCTGGTCCAAGGAATCTTCTCGGCTAGTCTGGTTGCCTCGGTCATCGTACGCCTTTGACCTCGGGGAACCGTATTTCAAGTCCGTGGGTAAGATAGCCTTGGCCCCATAGACTAGGAAAAACAGCGTGAAGCCCATGGCCCGGCTCGGCGTCGTCCTCAGACTCCAGACCACCGAGGGTAGCTCCTTCATCCATCGCTTGCCAAACTTGTTGAGGTCATTGTAGATTCTCGGTTTTAGTCCCTACAAAATCATACCGTTGGCGCGCTCCACCTGCCCATTTGTCATTGGGTGGGCTACGGCGGCCCAGTCCACACGGATGTGGTGGCCCTCGTAAAAGTCAAGGAACTTTTTCCCGGTGAACTGTGTGCCATTGTCGGTGATGATGGAATTTGGGACTCCAAAGCGATGGATGATATTGGTGAAGAACGCCACCGCCTGCTCGGACCTGATGCTAGTTAAGGGTCAGACCTCGATCCACTTGGAGAATTTGTCGATGGCGACCAGCAGGTGCGTGAAGCCCTCGAGTGCCTTCTGCAAGGGACCGACAAGGTCTAGACCCCACACAGCAAACGGCCAAGTGATAGGTATCGTCTGTAGTGCCTGAGCAGGCAGGTGCGTCTGTCGCACGTAGAATTGACACCCCCGGCAGGAGCGTACAATCCTAGTGGCGTCGGCCACTGCGGTTGGCCAGTAGAAACCTTGTCGGAAAGCGTTTCCACGAGGGCTCGAGGTGCTGCATGGCGACCAAAAGCCCCCGAGTGTATTTCTAGTAACAGCTCTTGTCCTTGGGCAATGGACATGCATCGCTGGAGAATGCCCGAGGGGCTGCTGTGATACAGCTCCTTTTCATCACCCAGCAAAACGAACGACTTAGCGCGCCGAGCCAGTCGCCGAGCTTCGGCCTTGTCGAGGGGCAGCTCTCCTCGGAGGAGGTATTCCAGGTATGGGGTCTGCCAGTTCGGGACAGGTGTGACCCCATTCCGCTCCTCATCGACATGTAGGGCCTCGCCCTCGGTGGCCGAGGGTACCTCGGGCTGGGCCGAGGCCTCCTCGGGCTCGGACGCGTCGTCGACTTGGACGGATGGCTGATATATATCCTTGGAAGAGACGTTCGGGGGAACCGTCGTTCGCCCCAAGGCTATTTTCCCCAGCTCATCTGTAGTATTGTTGTACCGTCAAGCAACACGGTTGAGTTCCAGTCCGTAGAACATGTCTTCCAAGCGCCAAACTTCGTCGCAGTAGGCCTCCATTTTTCAATCGCGGCAGTGGGAGTTCTTCATGACCTGGTCGATGACGAGCTGCGAGTCGCCACGAGCATCGAGGCACCGAACGCCTAGCTCGACGGCGATGCGCAGGCCATTAACCAAGGCTTCGTACTCGGCCACATTGTTTGATGCCGGGAAATGGAGGCGCAGCACGTAGCGAACATGTTCTCCGAGGGGTGAGATGAAGAGCAAGCCCGCGCTTGCTCCGGTTTTCATCAGCGACCCGTCCAAGTACATGGTCCAAAGCTCGGGTTGGATTGGGGCCATCGGTAACTGGGTGTCAGTCCACTCAGCAAGGAAGTCAGCCAAGACTTGGGATTTTATGGCCTTCCGAGGGGCAAATGAAAGTGTTTCGCCCATGAGTTCCACCGCCCATTTCACTATCCTACCCGAGGCCTCTCGGCTCTGGATGATTTCTCCCAGGGGGAAAGATGACACCACAGTAACCGGATGAGACTCGAAGTAGTGTCGCAGCTTCCGCCGCGTCAGAATCACTGCGTAGAGAAGCTTCTGGGTCTGTGGGTAGCAGACTTTGGTCTCGGATAGCACTTCACTGATGAAGTAGACTGGCCTCTGGACGAGCAATGCATGCCCTTCTTCTTGTCTCTCGACTACGACCGCGACGCTGACCACCTGAGTGGTTGCGACTACGTAGATCAAGAGGGCTTCTCCTGCAGCGGGGGGCACCAAGATGGGTGCATTTGTAAGGAGTGCCTTTAAGTTTCCAAGGGCTTCCTCGGCCTCGGGGGTCCAAGTGAAGCACTCGGTCTTCCTTAAGAGGCGGTACAAGGGCAATCCTTTTTCGCCAAGGCATGAGATGAAACGGCTCAGAGCCGCAAGGCATCCCATGACCCTCTGTACTCCTTTCAAATCTTTTATTGGTCCCATGTTGGTGATGGCCACGATTTTCTCTAGGTTGGCCTCTATGCCCTGCTCGGAGACGATGAACCCTAGGAGCATGCCTCGAGGGACTCCAAAGACACACTTCTCGAGGTTGAGTTTCACGCCTTTCGCTCTCAGACACTTGAATATCGTTTCAAGGTCAGAGAGGAGGTCAGAGGCTTTCTTCGTCTTGACAACGATGTCATTGACGTAAGCCTCGACCGTTCTGCCGATGTGTTCTCGGAACACATGGTTCATGCACCTCTGGTAGGTGGCGCCTGCATTCCTCAAACCAAATGGCATTGTAGTGTAACAATACATGCCAAAAGGTGTGATAAAAGAAGTCGCGAGCTGGTCGAACACTTTCATCTTGATTTGGTGATAGCCTGAGTAGGCATCGAGGAATGATAGGGTTTCGCACCCAGCAATGGAGTCCACAATTTGATCGATGCGAGGCAGAGGGTAGGGAACCTTCGGACATGCTTTGTTTAGACCAGTGTAGTCTACGCACATCCTCCATTTCCCATCCTTTTTCCTTACAAGAACAGGGTTAGCTAACCATTTGGGATGGAATACCTCTTTGATGAACCCTGCAGCCGGTAGCTTGTGGACCTCCTCGCCTATGGCCCTCCGGTTTTCTTCGTCAAAACGACACAGGGACTGCTTCACTGGTCGGGCTCCATCTCTGATGTCCAGGGAGTGCTCGGCGACATCCCTTGTATGCCTGGCATGTCCGAGGGACTCCACACAAAAACTTCAGCATTTGCGCGGAGAAAGTTGATGAGCACTGCTTCCTATTTAGGGTCGAGCTCGGAGCTGACCCTGACTTTCTTGCTAGCGTCGTTGCTGGGGTCGAGAGAGACGGACTTAACCGCCTCGACTGGTTTGAAGTTGCCGGCGTGCCGCTTCGCGTCGGGCGCCTCCTTGGAGAGGCGTTCCATGTCGGCGATGAGGGCCTCGGACTCGGCGAGGGCCTCAGCGTACTCCACGCATTCCACGTCGCATTCGTACGCGTGGCGGTACGTGGATCCGACGGTGATGATCCTATTGGGGCCTGGCATCTTGAGCTTGAGGTAGGTGTAGTTGGGGACGGCCATAAACTTGGCGTAGCACGACCTTCCCAACACCGCGTGGTAGGTCCCTCGGAACCTGACCACCTCGAAGGTAAGGGTTTCCTTTCGGAAGTTGGAGGGAGTCCCGAAGCAGACGGGCAAGTCAATCCGCCCGAGGGGCAGGATACGCTTTCTGGGTGCGATCCCGTGGAAAGGTGTCGCACCGGCCCGGACCTCGGATCGATCCACCCCCAAGAGTTCCAGGGTCTCGGCGTAGATGATGTTGAGGCTGCTGCCTCCATCCATGAGGACCTTGGAGAGCCTAACGATGATTGGATCGACGATGAGCGGGTACCTCCCTGGGCTCGGCACAAAGTCAGGGTGGTCGCCTTGGATGAAGGTGATAGGCTTGTCGGACCAGTCTAAGTAGACTGGCGCTGCCACCTTTACCAAGCAGACCTCCCGGCGCTCTTACTTGCGGTGCCGTGCCGAGGTGTTCGCCACCTACCCGCTATAAATCATGAAGCAGTTGTGGATTTCTGGGAACTCCTCTTCCTTGCCGCCCTCCTTTTTGTTGTTGCCTTGGCCCTTGCCATCTTCCGCCGGGGGCCCGGCCTTATGGACGTAGCATCGGAGCATGACACATTCTTCGAGGGTGTGCTTGACGGGACCCTGGTGATAGGGGCACGGCTCCTTGAGCATCTTGTCGAACGCGCCGGCCCCTCCAGGGGGCTTCCGAGGGTTCCTGTGCTCGGCAGCAGCGACGAGTTTCACGTCTGCGGCGTCGCACTTCGCTTGCGACTTCTTCTTGGCCTTCTTTTTTCATGCCACGCTAGGCGGACGCCTCGGGGGTGTCTTCCTTCGGCTCCCTTTGAGGCTGCTTGTCTTTCCGAAAGATGGCCTCGACCGCCTCCTGACCCGAGGCGAACTTGGTGGCGACATCCATCAATTCGCTCGCCTTGGTGGGAGTCTTGCGCCCCAGTTTGCTCACCAGGTCTTGGCAAGTGGTGCCGGCGAAGAAAGCTCCGATGACGTCCGTGTCGGTGATGTAAGGCAGCTAGGTGCGCTGCTTCGAAAACCGCCGGATGTACTCTTAGAGGGATTCCCTAGGCTGCTGGCGGCAACTTCGGAGATCCCATGAGTTCCCAGGGCGCACGTATGTGCCTTGGAAATTTCCCACGAAAGCCTTGACCAGGTCGTCCCAGTCGGAGATCGGCGCAAGAGGTAGGTGCTCCAGCTAGGCCCGGGCGACGTCGGAGAGGAAAAGGGGAAGATTGCGGATGATGAGGTTGTCGTCGTCTGCCCCTCCCAACTGGCATGCCAGTCAGTAGTCCGCGAGCCACAACTCCGGCCTCGTCTCCCCTGAGTACTTGGCGATGGTAGTCGGGGCTCGGAAACGGGCGGTGAACGGCGCTCGTCGTATGGCCTGGTTGAAGACTCGCGGACCGGGTGGTTCGGGCAAGGGACTCCGATCCTCCTCGCTGTCGCAGCGTCCCCCGCGCCTGGGATGGTAGCCTCGGTGCACCTTCTCCTCGAGGCAGGCTCGATGGTCGTGATGGTGATGCTCGTAGCCGGGGCGATCCCGGGTGGTGGCTGCGTCGTCCCGCGTGCGCTCGGGATGGACCAAGGCCTCTCGCATGCGTCGGGAGGACGTCACGTGATGCTCCGAGGGGTTAGCTCGCCTTCGGGAGGCGGAGCTCTCTGCTCGTCGAACTGTGGCACCTTCCAGAACATCCTTGAGTTCACCCTAGATACGCCGTCCCTCGGTGGTGGATGGCTCCGGCATAGTTCGAAGTAGCATCGCCACTGCAGCTAGGTCCTGGCCGGACCCACTGACGGCCGGGGGCAGTGCTGCCCTGGGATTGTCGACGATGCGGCGCTGGACGTCCCGGGCCCGATGACAGGCTCCTCCGGCGAGTGTTCGGCCTGCCCACTCCTGCTCGATGTTCTGCCGGAGCTGCACAAGCCGCCCTGCTTCCTCGTCGACCTTGGCCTGCATCTCGCGGATTTGCTCGAGCTGTGTGTCCCGACCCCCCGCAGGGACTGGGACCACAGCTAGCTCCTGCGGGATGTCAACGCGAGATGCGGGCCCAGGGGGATCGTCAACCTCAGGCATACCGAGGTGGTTGCCTTCATCGTGATCTCCCTGATCGACGTGGAAACATTCGCGACTTGGGCCATAACCCTCATCGTCAAGGCCGTGGCCATCGTCAGAGCAACCTGAGAGGCAGTGGTCACATGCGGACATGAAGTCTCGCATGGCACCGGGATCACCGAGGCCAGAGAAATCCCAACCAAAGTCGGGGTCATCCTCTTCCTCGGAACCCGCCAGTCCGGAGGTTGAGACGGCTGTAAGTCGGTCCCAGGTTGACCACATATGGTACCCCGGAAGGTTTGGATACGCCCTTACGAAAGCGCTCACCGTAGCGGGTTCGCTAGGTGGATCGAAGCTGAATCGAAAGGGAACAGGGTGGAATACGAACGGTACCTCTTGGTCGATGGACGGTGGTGAAGTCGCGTCGGGGACGGAATGCACCGTCATCTCAGGTATGAGGGTGACGCCCAGCAGGTCCTTTGCGAGGGTGCTGGCGTCGTCAGTCTGCTTGGGGCTGGCATGTTGTGGGGAAGCGGCGCTCATTGTTGCCTCAGGCGCGAGGACAACACCCGACATGTCCCCCGGAGGAGTGCCGGCATTGTCGGCTCGCTCTGGTTCGAAAGCCGATAAGATGCCGCCTCCTGCATGGCCATGGTTGCCCCGTCTCCGCCTCCTCCGGCGAGGAGGGTCGCGGGGACGACTGGAGTGTTCCTCTTCCGCCGCGGGGAGATGCCGTCATGGAGGTCGCTCTGCCGGGCGAGCCGTTGACTGTCGTTGTTGTCATGCTACGGAGGGAGGAGTACCATGTCGTAGCTGCCGTCGAGGGACATGAATTCGAGACTCCCGAAGCGGAGCACCATCCTGGGCTGAAGAGGTTGCTGAGGTCTACCCATCTGGAACTCAATGGGAAAGTGTTCATTAACACGCAGCAGGCCCCTACCTGGCGCGCCAACTGTCGGGGTTTCGGACCCGGGGGGTCCCTAGACCGACGAGTAAATTTGTCGCTGTGTGTCCCTGCCCAGATGGGATGGTGCGAGATGGAACACAAGTGGGGGAATGAGCATTGTATTATCCTGCATTAGGGTGCTCGTAGTAGGGGTTACAAGCGTTGCGAGAGAGCGAGGGTGAGAGAGAGCGAGAGAGAGAGAGGGGGTCCGGCCCCTGCTCGTCTTCTCCCATCCCTTTGTCGTGCGTCTACTCGTCTCTCCTGTCGTGTGTTCATGTATTCGTACGCTCATATGTTTGTTTGTTTTCCCCCCTTTCTTCCCTCCTTCGTGGGGCCCTGGACACCCCCTTTTATAGACGTAAGGAGATGCCCGGCTGTACGATGGGGTGTAGCTGGGAGCTAACGTGGCTGGCAGGGAAGTGCCCTGAGCCCTGTATAGATAACAACGTGGCCATCGGGGGTGCGTCTCGAGTCCTGTAGAGGTAGTATCGTGGCTGTCGGAGAAGTGCCTTGAGCCCTGTAGTAGTACAGCTGTTGGCACTGCATGAATCCTACTGACGTCTCCTTGGTTCCGTAGGGGGCTTGAGAACCACCGACGTCATGGTTGCATGCGGGGAACCATCATTGCCTGTTACTGGGGTAAGCTTGATGGGACGCCGGTCTTGTTCCTTTGTAGCCTAAGCTAGCTAGGAGTAGGGTAATGATGCATCCCTTGTGGTGCGGTTGATCCGAGCTGAGGTCGGGCGAGGCGGCGGCTCCTCCGAGGCCGAGGCTGGGGCCGAGGCCCAGGGTCGGGCGAGGATGTGGTACTCTTCCCGAGGCCGAGGTCGAGGCCGAGCCCTGGGGTCGGGCGAGGTGGAGATCTCCTCCCGAGGCCGAGGTCGAGGCCGAGGCCGAGCCCCGGGGTCGGGCGAGACAGAGCTTCCAGTTGCGCCCGAGGCTTAACTTGACCGTTGTCGGTTTCGCCCGGGTGGTTGGCACAGCAGCCGGAGCGGGGCGGGCGATGCTGTTTTCCTGTCAGATCGGTCAGTGAAAGGGTGAAGTGACTACGGTCACTTCGACCTTGCCGACTGAGGCGCGCGTGTCAGGATAAAGTGTTAGGCGATCCCAGCATTAAATGCGCATGCAATACGGTCGGCTGGTAAGGCGATTTGGCCAAGGTTGCTTGCACGACAAGGCTTGCCTTCGGCTGAGCCGAGGGCGCGCTCACTGTCTGAGGAGACCCTCAGGCGAGACGTGGATTCGTCCGGGACCACTGTTCCACCTGAGGCCGGGCTCAGGCGAGGCGAGACCGCGTTCCTTGGTAGACGAAGCTTTGGCTTTGACCCGAGCCGTAAGCCTTTATGGTTTGCTCTGAAGGTGTTTACTGGCCGTGATTAGGAGTGTTGGGGGTACCCCTAATTACGGTACCCGACATTTAGAAAATCACCATTTAATACCTACCAAGTTTCTTTGAGTAAAATTTGACACAGAGACATAATATCACACATAAACATCAGCAAAAATAAGTCTTAGGGCAGAAGCCACTTCTACACAAAGGTTGTAGTTCAAGGTGCCCTCTCTGCCCTAGCCCTTGAAATTTTTGTACAGGGCAGACCACATCTTTTACGGACCCGAAATTTTTAGGACAATCTAACTAGGTCAGTGAGAAGCCACTATAGTTTTTGTAGAATTTTTGAAAACTTCTAGAATAGAGGTGTAGTTCAACCTGCCCTTAAAAGTCTATTTAAAATGGGAAAATGAAGATATGGATAAGTTATTCCTTGATTAAAAAGGGACTCATAACAACCTAAAAGCCTAAACATCCATTCCTAACTTAACATAGTTAAGAACCTTCCTCAAGCTAACCAAGAGTGGAGCTTAACAAACTAATTATCTAAATAATGGCTTTAAATCCTAGCATGCATACAATGGCATAAATATGTATACATTCTTATGCATTGCATTCATTAGAATGCAATCTCGTGGACTGAGAGTACGTGTTGATCCAAGAGCAATAGACTGAGCAAGAAGAAGCCCGGGAACCAGCTCACGAGCCTGTAACCGAGGAACTTTCCGCCACACCCGCATCTGAAGGCAAGTCCTAGTTTTATGCATAACCTTTATATATGTATTTTACTACACTTAATGTTTGTAGGCTTGTATTGTGCACTTAAGTGTAGGAGTTGTTTGAAACCCTAGTTGCATGAACTCAGGTTCCCTTTGAGATGGACACTTGTATGTTAGGTCGACTAGTTGCTATGATAATTCAGGATCTCTGTAGATGTCGAGTGATTTTTCAAGCACTCGCGCGAGGCCAGGAATTGATTGTATTCATCTTGATAACGGGAACTATGATGGTCTATGGACATGGATCCTGGGTAGATGCCTTGTCTATGAGACGGGAATAGACTTAATGATTAATGTGTGGCTACCTGAGTCAAGCATTTGAACATACTAAACACATGTCACGAAATATGGTAACCGATAAGCCTAGTACCTGATTGAACCTTCCCAAAGACTTTTCTCCTCATTGGATCTGAGATGGAGTCTCCCATGCTAGCTACGGTGGGTACAAGTGCAGTCACTGCATGGCGGCGATCGGGGTCAGTGGAGCATTGTATGCCAAGGCCATGAGCCCTGTTGTGTTGCTAGGGAATCGATGGGGACAATTGATTTGTGTGGGGACAGAGTGCACTGGCATATCGTGTGTTTAGGTTTAACTTGCAAGGTTAAAACTTGTAAAGCCTAGTGTAGAATACCCATGACTTTTGTCATTGGATATAATAAAGTAGATCTTTTGATTATGTGACTTACTCATGAGACATAGCTCTTTTAAATAAATACTGGATAAAAACATAAACTTATGCATCATGCTGGGATTCCTTTGTTTGTGCATTAAAACTCAAACTCATAATTATAAAAAATCTAGCTTCGAAATGAAATTTGGGCTCTAAAAAATAAATTATATATATAGAAGCAAAAGAGTGGGAAAATAATAGTAATAGTAATCATAATAAATAATATTATGGCAACCAGTGGAAGTATTATTCATATTGAAATTATATTTGGAATTTTGAAGTTGAAAACAGAGATTCAAATTTGGTTTGAACCCTTGAAATTGTAATTTAAAAAGGAATATAAATAATAAAAGAAGAAAAATTGGAAGGGCATCTAAACTCGTCCTCAGCCCAAAGCTCCATTCTCGGCCCATGACCCCCTCCGCCTGTCTGGCGGCGCCGGCGGGTGGGCCCCATTGGCCAGCCGCTCGCCCGCGTGCGGGCCGAACAGCAGGATCCTCTTTCGCTAACGGGCCGGGTCCATTCATCAGTCATTGTGCGCGAGTAGCACCTCGTTGACATGTGGGGCCACCCTGGCTGGAGTCTTCTCACCCGCAAGCTTCGCGCACATGCGTAACAACCCGCGCAGCTGTCACAACAACCTTCGTCGTGGGCTGTTCTCCCCCAGGTATCTAGTTGGCGTTCATCTGCCCATATAAGTGCTAGGAAGGGCGCCCTCGGCCGTACTCGACATGCCCCAAATCGCCAAAAAATCCAGCCACCATTTCAGAGATCTATGAAGAGAGAGATGGGCACCGCCGTAGTCCCTCTCGTCGCTCTATGCCTTGGCTGAGTTTGGTGCGCCTTAGCCGTGATCTAGGTGGTCCAGCCATGGCACCACCATGCTAGACGCCAGCGCCACCGTACCGGTTGGCCGTGCGTAGGAGGTTTGTGGCCCACCGTCCGATCTCGGTTGGATGACCAGGATTTGATGGCGTGCCCCCTTTTCGCCTGAACCGTGGAACCGTCGATGTGCGACCCAAATTGTGCCTTAGCTGCTTTAAATCCGAACCATAGGATTCAAATCGGGCGGGTTATGTGGAATACTGGTTTAGGCTAGGATCGATCTAATCCTCATCATCGGTTGTCGATCTGACGGACCAGATCTCTCTATACGCCTTCGGCATAGACATCTTACAAAAGATACCTTAGACTTTTTAAAAATAAACCCACCGTCCACCGCAGTTATAAAGTAATTAGATCGAGGTCCTGAAATTGATGATTTAGCCCCTGCGCTTTCACAATATTATGCTCGCAGCCCAAATAGTTTAATAATTAGTGAAAAAGAACACTGGAATCGAATTTCCTATATAAAAATAATTGTTGAATCTTGTTTAACTCATAGAAAATCCATTTTAACTCCTTTTTGATCCATTTCAGTTGCATTAAGTTTGTATCAATAATGTTTATCACCGGGTAACTCTATTTTATCATGAAACATAGATTAAAATTATCCACTTAATTTATTTTATACTAAGCACTTAAAACTTCGGAAAATCATAATTCTTTAATCGTAACTCCGAATTTAGTGATTCTTGAACCTACGATCTCATTACGATGCGTAGAATATTATTATACAGAATGTTCTCATGTTTGGTGTGTTGTTAATTTCTCTTTGTTGGGGCGAAGGCGAAGACGCTACCCTCCGCTCCAGCCTTCGTCCATCTCGCTGCGCCGACAGGAAGCAGAAAGACCGGCGTGGTCCACCCTTCGTCTATCTCGCTGCGCCGATAGGAATCAGAAAGACCGGCGAGGTCCACCCTTCGTCTATCTCGCTGCGCCGACAGGAAGCGGAACGACCATCGAGGTCCACCCTTCGTCTTCTACGCTACAGGACGAAGGCCTACGGTGATGTCGCCCCGTCCTATGTCCTCACTCCGCTTGGAGGCCCACGTGGGATTCTGCCCATTATAACGGGCCCCGCTCGGATAAGTGTGTTACGGGCCCGATTTGTAACAGCTTTTCTGTAATGACAGTCTGTAACCCTCCTTTACAGGAATATTCCGGGGATAGGCCGGGTGCCTGAGGGCACATGCGTCCTTGCATTGAGACGTTGGGCACTCAAGCACCTATAAATACCCCCGTACAGTGCCCTTGAGAGGCTGGATTAATAGAGCTATTGTTGCCTCAAGTCAGACTGTGTTCACATCTCTCTCACTCCCTCGTTGGAATCAATATGCCAGGGAACGCAAGTTCCAACATTGGCTCCCACCGTTTGTGCTACTAGCAAACCACCCGCGATGGCACCCCAAAAGAGCTAACTCGAAGGCAGCCTCATCCATCGACGAAGCAGCGAAGGCAGCGCTGCTAGCTGAGAAAAAGGGCAAGGCCCTCGCCGACAACACCCTCCAAGGAGTTGGCGAAGACGAAGCACATAGTAAGAGACAGCGCAATGATGAACACACTCCAGAAGGAACCCTTCGCATCTGCAGCTCCGAAGGGCAGCCACAAGCACCACCCCCAGGCTTCGCACCACCAGAGGGCGAGGACGCAACAGAGGATGGCGAGATCCTCGGTGTCTCCGCAGAATAACAGCTACAGCTACGGGCCCTGCGCCTCAAAAACCGCAACCTCCAGAAGTAGAAGGAAATCCTCGAGGCCAAGCGCCAACGTGTCTCTGTGCAGGCCAAGGTGCGCCAAATGATACGAGATTAGGAGTAGAGGGCTTAGGAGCTTGAGCAGGAGATTGCGCTCTTGCAGCGCGAAGGCTAACATGGTCTACAGTACGGCCCGCCCCTTTAGCAGCGCGCACCAGTCGGAGACCTATTCGTCCCTCAGCGCGGACCCTTCGTCCCGCACGCTGCAGCCTTCCAAGGCATCAATTACCTCGACGAGCGGAGCCCCCTAGCGCCGCAACTGCAAGTGTCACCATGGCCCGCCAACTTCAGGGCAGGCACCTACCCCAAATACAACGGCAGCACTGACTCAGCACAGTATATCATGAGCTACCAAGTCGCCGTTGCATCATCCGGAGGGGACGACGCCACGATCGCCAAGTCATTCATCATCGCCCTCGAAGGCCCCGCTCTCACCTGGTACACCAGGTTGCCTCTGTTGTCCATTGACTCCTGGAGAAGTCTCCGGGACAAATTTCTACTCAACTTCCAAGGGTACCGCCCAGACACCGATGCCTTGGCCGAATTTTCACTCTGCAAGTAGCTAGAGAGAGAGACTCAGTGGGAGTACTACCGCAAGTTTCTGACTCTCAAGTCACAACTGCCTTCGGTTGATGATCAAATCGCCATTCACTATGCCATCAATGGCCTTCGGGCTGGCGTCCTTTACAACCACTGCATCAGGGATCCACCCAAGAACCTCCAGGAGCTGTATCAGCTGTTCGAAAAATATGCCAGATCCGAAGAGCTCCACCAGCACAAGGTCGAGTCCTAGAGGGAAACCCAAGGACCCTCCGCGGGCTAGCCGAACGTGGACGAGACCTTCGCAGTCAGACTCCAGTCGGGACGGCCGTAGTGAACTGCAGGTACATAACATCGCCAACCAGCACCCCGCTGGCGAGGCCCCTCGCCGCCAAGATTATCCCCCCTAGGGTCGCGGCAATGGAACTCGTGGTCGGGGCCGAGGACGAGCGCAACAGCCGCGCCGATTTTACTGCTTGTTTTCACGGCGAAAACAGTGCACACCCAACAAGGGACTGCCCGGAAACGAAGGCCACCAGGGACAGGATGTCTCGGGCGCAACCAGCCGACAACCCAAGACTTGTCGCGCACACATATCAACAACTCCCACAACATACAACCATGGCTCTGCACAACATCCACCTAACCACGCATACCAACACCACCAGGAGGTACAAATTGTACCTCCCCCGCTCCCACCTCCACCCCCGCAACAGCCAAATATCCACCACCCGAATCACCCCCAAGCACCAAAACAAGAAGACTTCGCTGATCAGCCGTATCGCGGAGTCATTCACATGATCACTAGGGGATCCAGCGTTGACTTCGACACGAAGCGACAGAAGAGGGACCATTACCGCAACGTCAACCACATCGACGTCACAGGTCCAGTCGTGTAGACAAAGTGGTCCCATGTGCCATTGACCTTCGACGCCAGAGATGTCGACCAGCGCAGCACACCCCACATTGACGCCATGGTCATCAACTGCAGCGTGGCAGGCTGGGACCTACACAAAGTCTTAGTTGACAATGGCAGCCAGGCAGACATCATCTTCCACCATGCCTTCGACCGCATGGGTGTAACACCCCTGGTGTTACTGCAACTAAAACTTGAGCATGACATCATAAACATTGGCATTGCATATGTTTGACACACCTAGAGTGCATTCACTAGGTAAAAATTTCAAACAAGTTGTATTGTTATAGCATTTTGCAAATAGAACCCTGGATAGGGAACTTAACCCTAAATAGGGATTAAAGGGGGTAAAACCTAACCCAAACTGAGAGAACCTAAAAGCTTTAAGGGAATAGTCATAAAATGTTCCCAAGAATGAACTTGAATCACATTTATACCCCTGAGATGCCAAAAACCCCATTTGAACCCTGGAAAAACCCTAAGTCCAAACCATATGGGCCTATGTGCAAAAACAGTGCACATATGGACTAAAGTGTAAAAAAACTACAATGTTAAGGCATATCAAGTCCTTTGGTTCACAAATATGTGAAATTGCAAGTTAAACCCTAAGTTTTGGGTCTATTTGCAAAAATCACCTCTTAAGTCCTATATAGCCCAAGTCTGAATTTCAGAGTTTTGGCTCAATTTTGGGGCTTTGTAACTTTCAAAGTATAGGGTCTTTTCCCTATGTCACCACATCAAAGTTGTAGACCAATCATAGGAGAACAACTTTGCTTAAGAGTGTGAGCTCAGTTGTTGAGAAAAATCTAGAGATAATTAAGCCCAAAGTTGGACTGTCAGACTACTTAAAGTCTGAAATCAGTCTGAAAGTGGACTGACATCAACTTCAAGCCCAATTTCAAGCATGATACATTGGCTTTTTGTGGTAACACCATATAGCAATGTTGTAGATGGTATATTGCTCTACAATTTTGCTACAGTGTGTCGATCATGTTGCCATATGAATTTGGGAGAAAACAAAGCTCCAAAATGCTCTGTGATGCCACTGAATGGGGATTCTGATGGTATAGTGCTTGGCTGGGATCAGATCGCCCGCTGTAGAAAAATCTCACCGCCGGTGACTCCCCGTCATGATTCATGTCACCGGCGTCAGGATTCACGCTCGTGGTGGATGGATAACGTCGCGGGGAAAAGGATCTTTGCCGCCGGTGAGCTGGAGGTCACTCCGGTGACTCACCGTCGTCTCCCCCTTCTGCTTTGCGGCTGGTGCGGATAGCTTTGCCGGTGAACTGCCACCTCTCAGCCTTCTACCGCGTGGCTTTGCCTTTCCACCGCGTCGCCGTGACTCGCTATGGCTGTCCAATCGTCACCGGTGAGGTCGCCACGACGGTGGACACGAATTCATGTGCGCCAGTAACTCCCTGCCCTTCCGACCGCCGCGCATTCCCCATTGAAATTCCCGGCCACCGCTTGCGAGCACTATAAATTGAGCCCGCGGCTAGCTTCGCAACATCATCACCTAGCCAGCCACCAAGAATCGCAAGCAATCGTGCACCAGTGAGCTTGAATTTCGGTTTTCCCCCAAATCAAGCTTCCGCCACCTCGAAACCAACCTTACCGCGGCCAGCCCCATTCCGGTCAGTTCATCCTACCCTCTCCCTCGTTTAATCTTTCTAATATGTCTACGATGCTTGCCGAACCACCAATTTAGACTAGGGGATCACCAATCACTGGGAACATGATCAAATGCTCATAACCTTCGATTCTCGTGGGCAGAATAGAATAGGTCACCATTCGTGCAATTAAGCTAGGGGAAACATTCTCTAGGTCATGGATTTGGTTTAGTCCGAAGCTGAGCACCGGCCTTGGCCTTCTCCGGCCGGTCTAGCTCGCCGGAGTTGGGCTTCCCGTGCGGAGCGCCGTCGGGGACCTCACCTCGCGAAGGAATAGAAGACCGAGGGCTTTTCTGCAATCTGTCAGCGACATAGTGTAATAGTGGTAGAACCCAGTTATGTTTAGCCAAAACCCCAAGGCCCTTTTTGTAAAGACGCCAACGCGGGCGCGGACGCGCGGGCGATTCCGCGTGGACCTGGGCCACCTGGGCTAAAACAAGCCCAATACTGTTTAACCTTTTTCCTTTTCTTTTTTAGTAGAACTTTAGAAATCTATAGAAAATTGTAGAAAAATCCTAAAATAGTCAAACCAATTTTCCTAGACTTCTTATTTTCCATAGTATTTAATAAAAATAGTTTCATGATTTTTACCTTAAATAAGGAATTTTGGGGTATTTAAAATAGCATAAAGTGTTGATTCTGGATTTTTAGAAAATAGATAATAAGTCCAAAAATGCCCAAACTTTTTATATGAACCCTACACATTATTTAGAAGCCTTGGGTAGAGTTTGGGTTGATTTGGATCTTGTTTGATACTTAGAACCCAAAACCCCCACCCCTGCCTTTTGAACTCCTTTACTGACTCTGGAAATCCTAAGTTCTCGGAGTTCCGTGAAGGAAAGTTGTATTCAAGACCTTAGATAATAAAATCTTATGATCTTTGCACCCTCATGAGCATTACATGGCATTCATTCTTATATACACATATGTGTGATTATGTTTAGAAAACGAAGAAGAGATCGAAGTGACTGAAGAGAAGACACCACCACCTTTGGAATCTCAGGGAGGGACTTGTCTCTACTTTGACATCTATGGGCCTGAGCCTGACTCACCTACTAACGAAGGCAAGCCCCGGTGCATTTGCCACCTTCCTTGATGTTTTTAAAATCTTTCTCACTTGCTAGCTGCAATAGGTGATAGGAGTTGATTGCTTAAACAATTCCTGCATTACCTTCCTTGTACTTGATTACCCCCCTCTTGAAACCCTGTTTTTACAAAAGGTTTCATTATGCTTAGTATTGCTTTGGCAAAAACAAAAGGTTTTGTTTTACAAAAGATGATTGGCAAAGTGGGAGGGATGTTTTTGAAATAAAACTTGATGGTGAGTCCATCATGGCCATGATGGATTCAACATCGGAAAAGATGTACCTCTGCCAGGTACCAAGTTTTTGGGTTTAAATGATTAAGCTGAGACCAGGCGGGTGACTTGCATAAGAAGAGAGTCTCGGTGTAGTGTCTTTGTCTGAGTCGATTAAGGACCGTGTCAATGTAGGCTTGATGACCGAGGACCCTTTAACTGGTCACATGCCTCGTCATGGGTAAGGCTTGCCTCGGGCAGACTAAGACCAGAATAAGATAACACGAAATGGGCGTGGAGCGGTGGCGAGAGTAGCGTGTACCCTCCATAGCAAGAGGCTAGACGGTGGTGTATCTGTGCTCTCGGTTTGCGTGAACCTGATCTGGTCTTAAGATCCCCGGTGGCGGGTTGACATATGCAAGGGTTATGTGCTACATATGTCGTGTGATTGGAGATCCTTAGCTGAGTATAATCGATTCGGATCGCCGTACCTTTGCAGTTATGAAGACTTGGTCACTGACCTATACGTAGAATTCCACTAAAGATGAAGGGATTGATGAGAAACTGGCTAGTGTAGGACAAGTGTTTGAACTAGAGTAGAAAGAACTCTAGATGCAGGTAATTTTACTAACTTGACAATAAAACTGGATTTTTAAGGATCCACTTTAGTAAGCATTTATGCAAAACAGAGTCTTTGATCATTGAGGAACCTTACCTTGACTCCCTGATAACCAGCATACCCTTGAGAGTCTTTTCTTTAGTCGGGTAAGACTTGCTGAGTAATTCCATACTCAGGGTTTTATTCCCTATTGTTTTTAGGTGAGGAAGCTGCAAATTTTTGTTGCTTTTGTACCAAGGTGGTGTCAAATGAAGAAAAGCAAGACTGAAGATGGGGGAGGACCTAGTCCTCCATAAAAACTTTTATGTAAAAACTTATCGGGAGGAGTTTTTACCTCCCTTGGTATTGTAATAATACTACTCAGCACTCGTTTTATAACTCTGGTTTGTAATAGGTAACTTGATCTTACTTTCTAAATAAATGTAAGTTTATGTAATCGCTTCCGCATTTCTATATCTCCGATGTTCTGTAATGTCTGCAAGACGGGTGAAACGTTCCTGGAAAGGTAAGAAAGAAGATACCAAACTTGTCAAGTGATTCAGGAACATCTACAGGGTTGTCTGATGTCTGTTGGACAAGGACAACTGTAGGTGGGCCTAATGACTTGGGAGGTTCCGTCACAGCTGGTATCGGAGCGAAGCCCTTCTCTGCAGATATTATGAGGCATCTTCAAAAGGATTTTCCAAAAACTTACCTAGAAAGATTTCTTCCATTCTTATCCCTTATATCTGAAGAATCTATATGAAAGACCAGATAGAAGGAGTGCAATGTATAGAAGGTATGAATCAACTAAGGTTGGTTCTGTAATTATACATGCATCATGCTAAGAACCATACTAATAAAATTTCCCCCTTAGAGAAATGCCGCCGCGCACGAGGAAATGTAAGACCCAAAATTAGTAGGAAAAAAAAATTAATAATATATAAACAAAGTATCATAATGCTTTGGAAATTAGGAAATAAGAAAAAGATGAGAAAAGGATTTTTCTTTTAAAGGAAACCATTTATTCCTCTCATAAACAAATAATAAGGAAAAGAATAAATATTGTTATCATAAACAGTAAAGTTTATATTCACATTAGAATTATTTTGACACTTGAAAAATTTGAAGTAGGATTGAAAAGAGAGGCACTAATGACATGAAATAAATATTAAAAATAGATGAATTCACTCATACCATGTCTAATATGAATATCTCATGGTAAAACAAATTTGGCACGAAGTTGAATTTGAATGGGAATTCAAAATTGAAATCAAAATTTGAAAAATAGAAAAAAACATAAAAGGAAATAAAGAAAAAAGAAAATGATAAGGCAGACCTGGTTTGGGCCGAATCACCTACCCCGCGGCCCATTTCTATCTGCGCGCGCTCGGCCCACCTCCCGATTCCGCGCCTGTCACGCGGGCCCGCCCGGCCAGCCTCCCTGCCCGCGCGCTCCAACGCAGCGTGGCGTTCCCTTGTGGCTGCTGCGCTCGCGGGGCCCCCACTTCAGCCTCTCTGCTCATGCGCCGTTTCTGGTTTGTGGGGCCGGGCTGTCGGATTCTCCCTCCCGAACTCCGCGCGCGCCGCCGAGTCCGTTGCGATGCGTCCGGCCGAGATCACCGGAATCCCCAACCAAACCCCGAAATCTAATCACAACAAACTTGCGGGATTTGACATCACCGGTGCATAAAAAGGTAACCCCCCCTCCCCCTGCTAAACATCGGATCGGGCTCGGTTTGCCGTTTACAACAGCTTTGTGCCGCCACCTGGGATCTCTGTCGTCGGGGCCGATTGAAGTGCACTTGGGGACCTTGGGTGCGCACGGGACCTCTGGTGGTTGGCTGCTACTCGACCGGACTGGTGGTGCGGTCGGTGCTCCGGAATTTCTCATCGGAGCCGGATCTCCGCCGTGCAACGAAGACAGAGAAAAGCACTGCGCAATCCATCGGTGAGTCCACTCCATCATGCTCGCCTGGTTCGCCGCTATGTTTAGCATCCTTTGGAACGGAGTTTTGCGCATCGGGGTCATCGGATGTGTGGTCTCATCCATGGCGCCGCCGCGCTCGTGGCCCTGTACACGGCCGCCGGTCTTGGAAGGGAGGGTAAAAGTGGTGCGCTGGCCGTTGATCCCAACTTCAACGGCTGGGATTGATGGCGGGTACCGGTTTGGGGCAAGCTCTGTGCGTCGTTAGATCAATCGTCGACGGCAATGATTAGATCGCGCATACCCCTTTCGCCACTCCGGATTTGGGACGCTGGATTGTGATCGGACGGTTGTGCACGCTCGCTGGTTCATAATGGGTGGGATCTGATCCTGACCGTCGGTGTAATCCAACGGCCCAGATATCGCGTTACCCCTTCGTGGGTACTATTTGCTAAAGAGTCCCTCTGCTTCCAGGAAACCAACCCGCCGTCCCTTGTCGCTGTGCTCTGTGTCTACGGATTTTTACCCCGAGCCCCCTGCGTTTTCCATTAATTGAGGCCCAATCCAGTGCGGTTTGAAATTGATTAAATGAATTAGAAAATAGATTTTTAATATGAAAACAATTACTATAACTTGATAAATTCATAGAAAATTCATACTTGCTCCAAATTAGTCCATTCCACTTTCTAAATTTTTATAATTTAATTCTCTATCACTTAGAGCCTCTGTTTTGTCATGAAAACAATTAGAAATTTAATCTCTCACTTAATCCATTTTAAACACATAAAACCTTTGAAAATTCATAACTTAAAATCTATAACTCCAAAATTAATGATTCCTGTTCCTATGATCTTATTTTAATATGTATATTATTAATGTGTATTTTGTTTTTATGTTTGGTGTAATGTTAATTTTGCCTATACCATGTTTGTTTGAATTGCTACGACTAGCGTGAGGACACGTGTCATCTGAAGATCATCCTGGTACCTGGAATCTCAAGTCCCAGGCAAGTTGTGCCCTTGATCACTTCTTTTTACCCAGCCATGTTCTGATTAATCATAATGATCTGCATAGGTTAATTTTGATGGGACCCAATAGGTTACCCTAGTTTGTCTATCTTTATACCTTGTTTACCACTGAACTTTTTGGGTAGTACTTGCTAGTGCTTTATGTGGTTTTGGGTATGAAGGTACATTATTCATGATTACACTTTTGTTATCAGTTTGTTAATTACTGTTCATGATAAGATCATTATGTTAATTGGAACATGGAGAACCACCCGGGAAAACAGTGCTACCACAAGGGAGGAATGGGACCCCTTGGCTGATTAATTAGGAAAGCTAGTGGAAGACTACCTTACCTGAAAGGGGCAAGGGCAGTAGGGGAGTGGTCAGTGTAGGGAGGCCCTCGGGAGGATTTTGTTGCGATGGCGGTCCTGCAAGGGATTCCTGCATTGGAACTTCCTATAAACTGTAGCGGGTTTTCTGAAGCTAGTGGAACTTTGTAAAGGCCTCGTAGTGTTACCCTGCCTCGGCTCCTCGGTAGAGGTGTATGGGAAGTCGCGATCCCTTGGCAGATGGGTAACATGACTTGTGGGTAAAGATGCGCAACCTCTGCAGAGTGTAAAACTGGTATACTAGCCGTGCTCACGGTCATGAGCAGCTCGGACACTCACATGATTAATTTATGGAACTAAATTCAATTTGTCATATGCATTGCATCGCAGGTGATGTTGTTATTACTTCTGTTCTACTATTTAATTGGGTTGGTATTTACTTATACTTAGTAATGGCTAATAAAATTTTGACCAACTTTAAAAGCAATGCTCAGCTTCAGCCATTCTCTTTGGCAAGCCTTACACTTCACGTGAGCTCCCACCTTTGGCGAGTTCATGCACATTATTCCCCACAACTTGTTGAGCGATGAACGTATGTGAGCTCACTCTTGCTGTCTCACACACCCCACAGGTCAAGAACAGGTACTGCAGGATGATGCTCTTGGAGGATGCCGTGATATGTTCGTGAGAGGTCTAGGTCGTCGTCTCCCAGTCAACTTTGGGTTGCTGGACCGTTGTCTCCTTATAATGTAATTATTTATTTTGTATAGAACTCCTGTTATATATAAAGATGTGACATTCGATCCTGTGCCACTATACATCATATGTGTGAGACTTGGTCCCAGCATACCTGGTGTTTATGTTCGCGCCCGGGTCTTGGTGCCCCCGAAATCCGGGTGTGACAGAAGTGGTATCAGAGGAATGTTGACTGTAGGACGAAACCTAGATAGAACTGGACAACCAATACTTACTTACCTTTGCTACTCTGATTCTTTCTAAACTTTTCTTAATCTTTTCTCATCTAATTCCGCTTTACTCTGATTATTCTTATCTTTTTTTTCTAAAGACAAATGTGGATTTCACACTTTGAAATCCTGTGACTGAAGTGACCTTTAGGAATAGGAGACCTACTCTCAGGAACAAAAACAAAACTATTTTTATAGTTATCTATGCACTTGAATGTTTGTTCTTATGATATTTGTCTGATTTGGATTTTTGATTGAGTGTGATGGGTTGTGGAGTGATGCCCACAATTACATCTGCATATACGTATAAGCATAAATAGAATTCATAGGAAAACTAAGCAACTTAGATTATCCTCCATTAAAATGTATCTATCTCATCTTGACATATTCTATCTTACCTTTGGACATTCACCTCGTACAACTGATTACCCTAGTCTTGACATAGAATATCTGGCCCAGCCCTGCCAAAGAAGTTCTAGTACATAACCAACTATTAACTTATTCATTCTGCCTACTAAATGATTCCCTTGCAAAGCTATCTTACCATATGCTTCTAACTTAGATGGTCAATACCAGGCGGGGTGGTGGAATTGATTTACCTCCTAATCGACACACTCGGTGGATATATCGACAACCCCAACCACAGTCAGCAGAGATGAATCCTCCTAATCCCCCACCAGGCGGAGTTGATCCACTAGTCGCATCTCAAATGAGAATGATGCAGCAAATGGCTGACACTATGGCAGATATGCGCACCCAAATGCAGCAAGAACGCCAAGAAATGCATCAGGAAAGAGAGGATGCACGTCGGGAAATGCACCAAGAGCGGGAAGAGATACGCCAGGAGAGAAGGGTACAACAACAGCAGCTGCAGCAACAACTTCAACAACAGCAGCAACAACAACAGGTGCCATTGCCTCCACCTCCACCACCAGTCCCACCCCGAGATAAGCACCGGGAATTCATGAGCCACAAACCACCAACCTTCTCCAACTCCGCAGATCCGCTGCAAGCAGATGACTGGTTAAAGTCCATAGAGAAGATGCTCAACATAGCTCAGTGCTCGGATAGAGAGAAAGTACTCTATGCATCAGGTCGTCTTGCTGGTCCCGCTGCGGATTGGTGGGATGCGTACTGTGCAGCTCATGCTGCTGCCGATACAATTACCTGGGCAGAATTCTCCACTCAATTCAGGAATTACCATATTCCTGCTGGGCTCATGAAGATTAAGAGAAAGGAGTTTCTCTCCCTCAAGCAAGGAAGTATGTCCGTAAGTGAATATAGGGACAAATTCATCCAGTTATCTCGATATGCTCCCAGAGATGTAGAGGATGATGAGCAAAAGTAGGAGCTTTTTCTGGATGGTTTGATTGGACCCTTGCAATATCAACTAGTATCGCACACATTCCCATCTTTCCAAAGGCTACTTGACAAAGCTATTGCTGTAGAGAACAAGAGGAGTATATTTGGAGAAAAAAGAAAGGCTGTCAACCAAGGGCAGGCTGGAAGTAGTTCCTGTCCTCGCTATACTACCACTCCCAATACACCAGCTAGTGGCAATTCCGGACAACAAACTCAACAGACACCAACTGCTCCTCCAAAGGCAAGCACTCCAGCAGGAACCGTTGCTCCTAACACAACCGCCATCAGGACATGCTTCAAGTGTGGACAACCGGGACACTACGCCAACTACTGTCCCAACAGAGCTGCCTACACTACACCGGCTCCGATGAAGCAAGGACAAGCCTCGGCAGGAAAGAGTCAGCCCCTATCTATCAACCGGGGATATGCCCATCATGCAGAAGTAGAAGCTGAACCCGGTGAACTTGAAATTCAAGAAGAAGAGCCAGTTGAAGATGAAATAGTCGGTGAAGAAGTCAACGAGCAACAAGAATAGAGAGATAAACATAGATATAGATACATATAAATATATATATATATTTTTACTATTTGTAAGACCTAAATATTAGTTTAGCTATTAGTTAGTATTATTACTATTTTAGTGATAATAGTAAGGTCTATTAACCCTATGTTTTGTTAAAAAAATTATGCCTCATGCCGAGATTCCTTTGATTGTGCATATGTTCCGAGAACAATATGAGTATACATTACTTTTCTTACAAATCTCGAGGACGAGATTTTTGTTAAGGGGGGTAGAATTTGTAAGACCCAAAATTAGTAGGAAAAAAAATTAATAATATATAAACAAAGTATCATAATGCTTTGGAAATTAGGAAATAAGAAAAAGATGAGAAAAGGATTTTTCTTTTAAAGGAAACCATTTATTCCTCTCATAAACAAATAATAAGGAAAAGAATAAATATTGTTATCATAAACAGTAAAGTTTATATTCACATTAGAATTATTTTGACACTTGAAAAATTTGAAGTAGGATTGAAAAGAGAGGCACTAATGACATGAAATAAATATTAAAAATAGATGAATTCACTCATACCATGTCTAATATGAATATCTCATGGTAAAACAAATTTGGCACAAAGTTGAATTTGAATGGGAATTCAAAATTGAAATCAAAATTTGAAAAATAGAAAAAACATAAAAGGAAATAAAGAAAAAAGAAAATGATAAGGCAGACCTGGTTTGGGCCGAATCACCTACCCCGCGGCCCATTTCTATCTGCGCGCGCTCGGCCCACCTCCCGATTCCGCGCCTGTCACGCGGGCCCGCCCGGCCAGCCTCCCTGCCCGCGCGCTCCAACGCAGCGCGGCGTTCCCTTGTGGCTGCTGCGCTCGCGGGGCCCCCACTTCAGCCTCTCTGCTCATGCGCCGTTTCTGGTTTGTGGGGCCGGGCTGTCGGATTCTCCCTCCCGAACTCCGCGCGCGCCGCCGAGTCCGTTGCGATGCGTCCGGCCGAGATCACCGGAATCCCCAACCAAACCCCGAAATCTAATCACAACAAACTTGCGGGATTTGACATCACCGGTGCATAAAAAGGTAACCCCCCTCCCCCTGCTAAACATCGGATCAGGCTCGGTTTGCCGTTTACAACAGCTTTGTGCCGCCACCTGGGATCTCTGTCGTCGGGGCCGATTGAAGTGCACTTGGGGACCTTGGGTGCGCACGGGACCTCTGGTGGTTGGCTGCTACTCGACCGGACTGGTGGTGCGGTCGGTGCTCCGGAATTTCTCATCGGAGCCGGATCTCCGCCGTGCAACGAAGACAGAGAAAAGCACTGCGCAATCCATCGGTGAGTCCACTCCATCATGCTCGCCTGGTTCGCCGCTATGTTTAGCATCCTTTGGAACGGAGTTTTGCGCATCGGGGTCATCGGATGTGTGGTCTCATCCATGGCGCCGCCGCGCTCGTGGCCCTGTACACGGCCGCCGGTCTTGGAAGGGAGGGTAAAAGTGGTGCGCTGGCCGTTGATCCCAACTTCAACGGCTGGGATTGATGGCGGGTACCGGTTTGGGGCAAGCTCTGTGCGTCGTTAGATCAATCGTCGACGGCAATGATTAGATCGCGCATACCCCTTTCGCCACTCCGGATTTGGGACGCTGGATTGTGATCGGACGGTTGTGCACGCTCGCTGGTTCATAATGGGTGGGATCTGATCCTGACCGTCGGTGTAATCCAACGGCCCAGATATCGCGTTACCCCTTCGCGGGTACTATTTGCTAAAGAGTCCCTCTGCTTCCAGGAAACCAACCCGCCGTCCCTTGTCGCTGTGCTCTGTGTCTACGGATTTTTACCCCGAGCCCCCTGCGTTTTCCATTAATTGAGGCCCAATCCAGTGCGGTTTGAAATTGATTAAATGAATTAGAAAATAGATTTTTAATATGAAAACAATTACTATAACTTGATAAATTCATAGAAAATTCATACTTGCTCCAAATTAGTCCATTCCACTTTCTAAATTTTTATAATTTAATTCTCTATCACTTAGAGCCTCTGTTTTGTCATGAAAACAATTAGAAATTTAATCTCTCACTTAATCCATTTTAAACACATAAAACCTTTGAAAATTCATAACTTAAAATCTATAACTCCAAAATTAATGATTCCTGTTCCTATGATCTTATTTTAATATGTATATTATTAATGTGTATTTTGTTTTTATGTTTGGTGTAATGTTAATTTTGCCTATACCATGTTTGTTTGAATTGCTACGACTAGCGTGAGGACACGTGTCATCTGAAGATCATCCTGGTACCTGGAATCTCAAGTCCCAGGCAAGTTGTGCCCTTGATCACTTCTTTTTACCCAGCCATGTTCTGATTAATCATAATGATCTGCATAGGTTAATTTTGATGGGACCCAATAGGTTACCCTAGTTTGTCTATCTTTATACCTTGTTTACCACTGAACTTTTTGGGTAGTACTTGCTAGTGCTTTATGTGGTTTTGGGTATGAAGGTACATTATTCATGATTACACTTTTGTTATCAGTTTGTTAATTACTGTTCATGATAAGATCATTATGTTAATTGGAACATGGAGAACCACCCGGGAAAACAGTGCTACCACAAGGGAGGAATGGGACCCCTTGGCTGATTAATTAGGAAAGCTAGTGGAAGACTACCTTACCCGAAAGGGGCAAGGGCAGTAGGGGAGTGGTCAGTGTAGGGAGGCCCTCGGGAGGATTTTGCTGCGATGGCGGTCCTGCAATGGATTCCTGCATTGGAACTTCCTATAAACTGTAGCGGGTTTTCTGAAGCTAGTGGAACTTTGTAAAGGCCTCGTAGTGTTACCCTGCCTCGCCTCCTCGGTAGAGGTGTATGGGAAGTCGTGATCCCTTGGCAGATGGGTAACATGACTTGTGGGTAAAGATGCGCAACCTCTGCAGAGTGTAAAACTGGTATACTAGCCGTGCTCACGGTCATGAGCAGCTCGGACACTCACATGATTAATTTATGGAACTAAATTCAATTTGTCATATGCATTGCATCGCAGGTGATGTTGTTATTACTTCTGTTCTACTATTTAATTGGGTTGGTATTTACTTATACTTAGTAATGGCTAATAAAATTTTGACCAACTTTAAAAGCAATGCTCAGCTTCAGCCATTCTCTTTGGCAAGCCTTACACTTCACGTGAGCTCCCACCTTTGGCGAGTTCATGCACATTATTCCCCACAACTTGTTGAGCGATGAACGTATGTGAGCTCACTCTTGCTGTCTCACACACCCCACAGGTCAAGAACAGGTACTGCAGGATGATGCTCTTGGAGGATGCCGTGATATGTTCGTGAGAGGTCTAGGTCGTCGTCTCCCAGTCAACTTTGGGTTGCTGGACCGTTGTCTCCTTATAATGTAATTATTTATTTTGTATAGAACTCCTGTTATATATAAAGATGTGACATTCGATCCTGTGCCACTATACATCATATGTGTGAGACTTGGTCCCAGCATACCTGGTGTTTATGTTCGCGCCCGGGTCTTGGTGCCCCCGAAATCCGGGTGTGACAGGAAAACCGCGCGCAAGTCAACTGGCCCAATTGGTGTACCTCGTCACCAACTTGCTCCACGGCACGAGGATAGTAGTAGCGGAAGCAACGATCCGATTGGGGATCTTGAAGCCCGAGTAAATCAGCTTCAAGCGGAGCTTCAACGCAGGACGAACATATGGGTCGTGGATGGCGACAGAATAAATGAATTAAGAAGTCACATCCGCCGTCTGCAGGATCAGCTTGCTGATCGAGATTTAGCGCTCGATTGGGTAGTTCAGTCTCGTTCAGTGGCTTGGGCTAAGGAAGCAAAGGCTCGAGCCCGAGTTGAAGAACTTAGCTCTGCCATTGACAACCTGTAGGCGTATTGCAATACCCTACATGAGGAAGTCCATGTACTGTATTCGCAACTACACCCAAGTGCACCTACGGATCCTGTCGGGTCGGAAGCTGGACCCTCGCATGTTGCGGGAGAAGCACTTGGTGGTGAGTTGGACGTTTTTAGGCCCCCTCCTTCTATGAGGCTGGTCGATGAATGGTCTCCCACACCTGACGACGAGGTTGCCAGAAGCAACCGAAAGCAGGAATAGTGGTGTAGTAGTAGAAATAGAAATAGTGCATTGTATAATAGGTTGTACTATTGTATAATGGGTACTGTACTCCTGTTGTATAAAATCGAGTCTGTATCATTACTCTTGTTAGTAATGTAAATCAGATGGTTTTTCTTTGGCATATTATATTTGTTTCCAAATGTTTGTTGCCACAGATGTCGTCCAAGACCCGATCACAGGATGCAGTTGGAACCTCCAGCGGGAGAGAGTCTACCCCAAATCCACCTCCTGTCCCTCCCACACTTGCCGAGGCGATTGCCTCCTTGGTAAATGCAACCGCGGATAATACCCGTTTTCTAAGAGAAATGGTGGGTCAACAGTTTCAACAACAAGGCGGGCGGGGTTATCAACAGGGCCCCCGTGAAACCTCTTACTTGGACTTTTTCGAGACACGTCCACCGCTGTTTGTCAAAGCCGAAGACCCGTTAGAGGCAGACGAATGGATTCGTGTCATCGAGCAAAGTTCGGACTTCTGCGATGTTCGGAAACCCAGAAGCCCTTATTCGCAGCCCAGCAACTGCGCGGCCCTGCCAGCACTTGGTGGGGAAATTTCGTGGCCGTTCAACCGGCCAATCATCATATAACATGGGAAAAATTCAAGGTGGCCTTCTGCAAACACTATATCCCAGAAGGTGTCCTTCACATGAAGCAAGAAGAATTTATGAAGCTGAAGCAAGGAGGGGATACTGTTAATCAGTATCTCAATAAGTTCAATCATCTGTCGCAGTATGCAATCGATCAAGTGAACACCGACATGAAGAAGAAGAATTGTTTTATGAGAGGTTTAAATGGTCGACTGCAAAGGAAGATGGCAACCTGCATAGATCTTACTTATGGAAGAGCTGTCAGTACAACATTAGCAGTAGAAGCAAAGTATGCAGGCGCCGAAAAATCCAAGGGATTTGGAGGTGACAGGCCTAGTCAGGGCCCGGTGAAAAGGCAACGGTTTGTTATCCGGCCTTCCAACCAGAATCACTCTTTCACTCGTCCACCCTCCTTCCCTTTTAAGCAACCAATATTTATTCGTCCCAATAATGCCCCCACTGCATCAAGTCAGCCGGGTGCCCCATGCACTCGATTCCCTGCTCTTCCCAGTTCATCGACTAGATGTTTCAATTATGGAAAATCTGGGCATTTCATCAAAGATTGCCCTTATCCGAAGCAGAACCAGTCAAATAATCAGCAAGGATCTGGGAATTCATCTCAAGTCAAGGGAAATACTTCGGGCAAAAATACAAAGAAGACAGGACGCATATATTATACGCAAGTGGCCACTACGCCGGATGGTGAACCGGTCATGATGGGTATGTTCCTTGTGGCCAATCATCCTGCAGCCATTCTCTTTGATTCTGGTGCTTCGCATACATTCATCAGCAAGAAATTTGTGGAGCAACATTGCATTTCATGTTATGAATCAAAAGAAGGGTTTAAAATTCACTCACCTGGGGGACAAATCTTTACTAGAGAAGTGGCCTATCAAGTGCCTGTAACATTGGCCGGACGGGACTTTCCTACTAATATGATCGTTCTGAAAGGCCAAGACATAGATGTCATTTTGGGCATGAATTGGTTGGCCAAACATAAAGCAACCCTCAACACTGATCAAAGAACTATCAGGTTGAGTCATAATCAAGAGGAAATTCTATTACCTATCCCCACTCCAACCAAAGCTACTGGCAGAGTTTATGAAGCCATTATATCGGAAATCAAGGATATTCCGGTAGTATGCGAGTTTCCCGATGTCTTTCCAGAGGATTTGCCTGGATTGCCTCCTGAAAGGGAGGTAGAGTTTTTAATTGAGTTGAAGCCCGGTACGGCTCCCGTATCTCGAAGATCGTACCGAATGCCTCCAAATGAGTTGGCAGAATTAAAGATTCAATTACAAGATCTACTTGAGAAAGGATTCATCCGGCCAAGCTCGTCACCATGGGGTTGTCTAGCCATATTCGTCAAGAAGAAGGATCAAACTTTACGGATGTGTGTGGATTATCGACCCCTGAATGAGGTCACTATCAAGAACAAGTACCCTCTTCCGAGGATTGACATTTTATTTGATCAACTCACCGGGGCGAGGGTATTCTCCAAGATTGATCTCAGATCGGGCTATCATCAGATCCGTATTCGGCCCGAGGATATACCAAAGACCGCATTCACTACGCGGTATGGATTATTTGAATACCTGGTAATGTCTTTCGGATTGACAAATGCTCCCGCCCACTTCACGTATTTGATGAACTCGATGTTCATGCCCGAGTTGGACAAGTTCTTGGAGGTCTTCATAGACGATATTTTAATATATTCCAAGAATGAAGAGGAGCATGCCCAACATTTACGGATCGTGTTAACGCGCTTGAGAGAACATCAATTATATGCCAAGTTCAGTAAGTGCGCATTTTGGATGGAAGAAATTCAATTTCTGGGACATATTCTATCTGCCATGGGGATTGCGGTATATCCCAGCAAAGTCAAGGACATTTTGGAGTGAAAACCCCCGACCACTTTTCATCAAGTCCGAGGTTTCCTTGGACTGGCTGGATATTACCGCCGATTTATACCAGATTTTTCTAAGCTTGTGAAGCCAATCACAAATTTATTGAAGAATGATATTAAATTCAATTGGTCTTCCAAGTGTAATGAAGCTTTTGAACAATTGAAGACATTATTAACCACTGCTCCGGTATTGGCTCAGCCGGATATCACTAAGCCCTTTGATGTGTATTGTGATGCATCAGGCAGTGGTCTCGGCTGTGTGTTAATGCAAGAAGGCCGAGTAATTGCGTATGCTTCAAGGCAGTTGCGCCGACATGAGGAGCATTATCCAACTCATGATCTAGAGCTAGCTGCTGTGGTTCATGCCCTAAAGATTTGGCGTCATTATCTGCTGGGTAATATCTATCATATTTATACAGATCATGAAAGCTTGAAGTATATCTTCACCCAGTCAGAGTTGAACATGAGACAAAGGCGATGGCTTGAGCTTATCAAGGATTATGAACTAGAAATTCATTATCACCCAGGCAAAGCCAATGTAGTGGCAGATGCACTTAGCCATAAGGTTTCCTGTCACTGTCTTATGGTGAAGACCTCTGACAATACATTATGTCAGGAGATGGAGAAGCTAAACCTGGGAATGGTCCAACAAGGAACTCTAAGTCAGCTAAAGCTTGAGTCAGTCCTCTTGCAAAGGATAATTGATGCTCAAAGGGTTAATGAGGGTATGAAACACATTCGCGAGAAGATAAGGGCTGGAAAAGCCAAATGTTTCAAAGAAGATGATCAAGGCATTGTATGGTTTAATAACCGCATAGTGGTGCCGAAGAATGAAGAGGTCTGCCAGCAAATTCTTGATGAAGCACATCTTAGTCGCTATTCTATTCATCCCGGAAGCACTAAGATGTACCAAGATCTGAAACAACATTATTGGTGGACGAAAATGAAGATCGAGATTGCACGCTTTGTGGCTAGATGTGATACCTGCAGACGTGTCAAGGCCATACACCTAAAAGCTGCTGGTCCATTACAGTCTCTACCAATACCAACATGGAAATGGGAAGACATAAGTATGGACTTTATTGTGGGATTGCCCAGGACCGCAAAGGGGTATGACCCTATCTGGGTTATTATTGATTGGCTCACGAAATTGCTCACTTTCTGCCAGTCAAGACATATTACCCGGTTCTTACCTATGCGGAATTATACATTGCTCGCATTCTCAGTTTGCACGGTGTTCCGAAGACTATAGTGTCAGATCGTGGACCTCAATTCGTATCCAAATTCTGGGAAGAACTTCATAAATCCCTGGGTACTAAATTGCTCCACAGTTCGGCCTATCATCCTCAAACAAGTGGGCAGACTGAGAGGGTCAATCAAATACTTGAAGACATGTTGCGGGCATGTGTTCTGGACTTCTCACAAAAATGGGATGAATGTTTGCCCTTAGCGGAGTTTTCATATAATAATAGCTATCAAGAAAGTATCAAGTTGGCACAATTCGAAGCTTTATATGGAAGACGATGTCGTACTCCGCTAAATTGGTCTGAACCTGGAGAAAGGTACTTCTTTAGACCTGATATGGTGAAAGAAACCGAGGAAAAAGTTCAGAAAATAATTCATAATATGAAGAAAGCCCAAGCTCGTCAAAAGAGTTATGCAGACCAACGACGACAACCCTTATACTTTCTCGTGGGAGATTATGTCTACCTGAAAGTTTCGCCAATGAAGGGCGTATCGCGTTTCGGGGTTAAAGGGAAGCTTGCACCCAGGTACATTGGTCCATTCCCTATACTTGAGCAATGTGGACCAGTGGCGTATCGACTTCAGCTCCCCGAAACTTTGTCTGTTGTACATAATGTGTTCCACGTGTCCCAATTGAAGAAATGTCTTCGGGTTCCCGATCGAACCATTGAAGTAACAGATGTTGTCCTTGAACCAGACTTGACATATTCTGAGCACCCTATTCAAGTCTTGGATCAAAAGGATAGGGTTACCCGGAGAAAAACTCTCAAGTTCTATAAGGTATAGTGGAACCAACATTCTGAAGATGAGGCTACATGGGAAACTCAAGACTTTTTAGATAAGAATTTCCCGGGCTTTTTAGCCTCATGTAATTTGTAAAGTGTGTATAGTTGTTGTAATAAAGGAGTAAGCCCCACACCACCCCTGCCTTGTACCAAAAATAAGGAAATAAGAATGTGACACATTTCCTTTTCCATTACTTACCCTAGGACTTTTAATCATGGGACAAGATTCTTTTATGGGGGGAAGGATGTAACACCCCTGGTGTTACTGCAACTAAAACTTGAGCATGACATCATAAACATTGGCATTGCATATGTTTGACACACCTAGAGTGCATTCACTAGGTAAAAATTTCAAACAAGTTGTATTGTTATAGCATTTTGCAAATAGAACCCTGGATAGGGAACTTAACACTAAATAGGGATTAAAGGGGGTAAAACCTAACCCAAACTGAGAGAACCTAAAGGCTTTAAGGGAATAGTCATAAAATATTCCCAAGAATGAACTTGAATCACATTTATACCCCTGAGATGCCAAAAACCCCATTTGAACCCTGGAAAAACCCTAAGTCCAAACCCTAGGGGCCTATGTGCAAAAACAGTGCACATATGGACTAAAGTGTAAAAAAACTACAATATTAAGGCATATCAAGTCCTTTGGTTCACAAATATGTGAAATTGCAAGTTAAACCCTAAGTTTTGGGTCTATTTGCAAATATCACCTCTTAAGTCCTATATAGCCTAAGTCTGAATTTCAGAGTTTTGGCTCAACTTTGGGGCTTTGTAACTTTCAAAGTACAGGGTCTTTGCCCTATGTCACCACATCAAAGTTGTAGACCAATCATAGGAGAACAACTTTGCTTAAGAGTGTGAGCTTAGTTGTTGAGAAAAATCTAGAGAAAATTAAGCCCAAAGTTGGACTGTCAGACTACTTAAAGTCTAAAATCAGACTGACAGTGGACTGACATCAACTTCAAGCCCAATTTCAAGCATGATCCATTGGCTTTTTGTGGTAACACCATATAGCAATGTTGTAGATGGTATATTGCTCTACAATTTTGCTACAGTGTGTTGATCATGTTGCCATATGAATTTGGGAGAAAACGTAGCTCCAAAATGCTCTGTCAGGCCACTGAATGGGGATTCTGATGGTACAGTGCTTGGCTGGGATCAGATTGCCCGCGGCAGAAAAATCTCACCGCTGGTGACACCTCGCCGTGATTCGTGTCACCGACGTCAGGATTCACGCTCGTGGTGGATGGATAACGTCGAGGGGAAAAGGATCTTTGCCGCCTGTGAGCTGGAGGTCACTCCGGTGACTCAGCGTCATCTCCCCCTTCTGCTTTGCGGCTGGTGCGGATAGCTTCGCCGATGAACCGCCGCCTCTCGGCCTTGTGCCGCGTGGC
Organism: Zea luxurians; assembly: GCA_029449295.1. Lineage (NCBI taxonomy): Eukaryota > Viridiplantae > Streptophyta > Magnoliopsida > Poales > Poaceae > Zea > Zea luxurians. Next base: position 356,261 of record JAOPSE010000046.1, read on the forward strand.
CTTGCCTTTCCACCGCGTCGCCGTGACTCGCTATGGCTGTCCAATCGTCGCTGGTGAGGTCGCCACGACGGTGGACACGAATTCATGCGCGCCAGTAACTCCCTGCACTTCCGACCTCCGCGCATTCCCCATTGAAATTCTCGGCCACCGCTTGCGAGCACTATAAATTGAGCCCGCGGCTAGCTTCGTAACATCATCACCCACCCAGCCACCGAGAATCGCTAGCAATCGTGCACCAGTGAGCTTGAATTTCGGTTTTCCCCCAAATCAAGCTTCTGCCACCCCGAAACCAACCTCACCGCGGCCAGCCCCATTCCGGTCAGTTCATCCTCCCCTCTCCCTCGTTTAAGCTTTCTCATATGTCTACGATGCTTGCCGAACCACCAATTTGGACTAGGGGATCAGCAATCACTGGGAACACGATCAAATGCTCATAACCTTCGCTATTCTCGTGGGCAGAATAGAATAGGTCACCATTCGTGCAATTAAGCTAGGGGAAACATTCTCTAGGTCATGGATTTGGTTTAGTCCGAAGCTGAGCACCGGTCTTGGCCTTCTCCGGTCGGTCTAGCTCGCCGGAGTTGAGCTTCCCGTGTGGAGCGCCGTCGAGGACCTCGCCTCGCGAAGGAATAGAAGACCGAGGGCTTTTCTGCAATCTGTCAGCGACATAGTGTAATAGTGATAGAACCCAGTTATGGTTAGCCAAAACCCCAAGGCCCTTTCTGTAAAGACGCCAGCGCGGGCGTGGACGCGCGCGCGATTCCGCGTGGACCTAGGCCGCCTGGGCTAAAACCAGCCCAATACTGTTTAACCTTTTTCCTTTTCTTTTTTAGTAGAACTTTAGAAATCTATAGAAAATTGTAGAGAAATCCTAAAATTGTCAAACCAATTTTCCTAGACTTCTTATTTTCCATAGTATTTAATAAAAATAGTTTCATGATTTTTACCTTAAACAAGGAATTTTGGGGTATTTAAAATAGCATAAAGTGTTGATTCTAGATTTTTAGAAAATAGATAATAAGTCCAAAAATGCCCAAACTTTTTATATGAACCCTACACATTATTTAGAAGCCTTGGGTAGAGTTTGGGTTGATTTGGATCCTGTTTGATACTTAGAACCCAAAACCCCCACCCCTACCCTTTGAACTCCTTTACTGACTCCGGAAATCCTAAGTTCTCGGAGTTCCGTGAAGGAAAGTTGTATTCAAGACCTTAGATAATAAAATCTTATGATCTTTGCACCCTCATGAGCATTACATGGCATTCATTCTTATATACACATATGTGTGATTATGTTTAGAAAACGAAGAAGACATCGAAGTGACTGAAGAGAAGACACCACCACCTTTGGAATCTCAGGGAGGGACTTGTCTCTACTTTGACATCTGCGGGCCCGAGCCTGACTCACCTACTAACGAAGGCAAGCCCCGGTGCATTTGCCACCTTCCTTGATGTTTTTAAAATTTTCTCACTTGCTTGCTGCATTAGGTGATAGGAGTTGATTGCTTAAACAATTCCTGCATTACCTTCCTTGTACTTGATTACCCCCCTCTTGAAACCCTGTTTTTACAAAAGGTTTCATTATGCTTAGTATTGCTTTGGCAAAAACAAAAGGTTTTGTTTTACAAAAGATGATTGGCAAAGTGGGAGGGATGTTTTTGAAATAAAACTTGATGGTGAGTCCATCATGACCGTGATGGATTCAACATCGGAAAAGATGTACCTCTGCCAGGTACCAAGTTTTTGGGTTTAAATGATTAAGCTAAGACCGGGCGGGTGACTTGCACGAGAAGAGAGTCTCGGTGTAGTGTCTTTGTCTGAGTCGATTAAGGACCGTGTCATTGTAGGCTTGATGACCGAGGACCCTTTAACTGGTCACATGCCTCGTCATGGGTAAGCCTTGCCTCGGGCAGACTAAGACCAGAATAAGATAACACAAAATGGGCGTGGAGCGGTGGCGAGAGTAGCATGTACCCTCCATAGCAAGAGGCTCGACGGTGGTGTATCTATGCTCTCGGTTTGCGTGAACCTGATCTGGTCTTAAGAACCCCGGTGGCGGGTTGACATATCCAAGGGTTATGTGCTACATATGTCGTGTGATTGGAGATCCTCAGCTAAGTATAATCGATTCGGATCGCCGTACCTTCGCGGTTATGAAGACTTGGTCACTGACCTATACGTAGAATTCCACTAAAGATGAAGGGATTGATGAGAAACTGGCTAGTGCAGGACAAGTGTTTGAACTAGAGTAGAAAGATGTAATACTCAAAATTGTATAAAGGGATTATATAGTGATTTCCTTATTATATGTGCCTCGTTTGCATCATAAAAAGAGCATACGTAAAATTTAGAGATGAACTAAAACAAAGGATAAAAAAAATATGCATCATGTTGGAGTTATATGTTTGTGCATTGAATGAAATAATAAGATAATAATTCTTAGAAGTGGAATTAAACCCTAAATTGAAAATTAGGGTTTTTGAAAATGAGAAGAAGAGAAATGATAAAAAAATAATAATCTAATTATATTTACAAAGTTGGTATTCTAAATTCCACAACATGAATTGAGACTAAATTAAGCACAAGTTTGAATTCAAATTCGAAATTTAAATTGAATTTGGGAATAGAAGAAGGAAAGCTGAAATAAATAAAAAAAAGAAAAGTCAGGTTGCCAGACCCACCTGGGCTGGATTCCCCTGCGCTCGGCCCACTTCGCGAATCCCATCCCGCGCGGCCCAAGACCCCCCTTTTTCTTAGCGCGCGCTGTCGCTGATGGCTTGGGCCCACGTTGCCAGTCTCTTCACGCTGCCTCGCGCACTGGCTTCACCTCACTGACCGACAGCTGGGGCCGGGGCGCCAGCCAGCTTGCCCACTCCCTTCACGCCGACTTGTGGGGCCACCCTAGTGGAGATCTTCTTCCCCAGCGCTCCCGTGACGATCGGGCGTGCTGAACCAACCGCGGCATGCACGGGTTAGCCGGTGGACTGGGCTTCGCATTTATAGAGGGCGGGGTGACTCCCAGACCGCGCACACCTCTTCTACCCCTCACCCGAAACCATGCCGTGTTCGCCCGCCGCAGAGAGATAAAGAGAGTGCCGGGTGGAACCGGTGATCGACCGCCGCCATAGACAGCAACAGGTAGCGAATTCCAGGCCCCAATTTGGCAAACCAAGGCTTGAGTGGTTCGTGTAGAAGCGGTGCGTGGGCGCAATCGGTGAAGGGGGTTTACGACGCCGCAGGAATTCGTCGCTGAGCTCGGAGATCCGCCGCCCTTCGTGACCGAGCCTCCCTGCGATGCATTACGAGGTATGTGCAGGACCGACGTATTTCCCTTGCCTTGGGCGTCGTGGTGGACCTTTTGGTTTAGGGTTTAGTGCATGGGGCGCTAGATGGTTGATCCCCGGCCATGGCACCACCGTACGCCGGGATAGGCCGCCGCCGTGCCCAATCGGCTAGGGAAAGAAGATGGCGTGTGTGTCGTCGATTCCTATGCGGATGGCCTCGATTTGATGTGGTTACCTCTTTTGGTTTGGGTGCGCTCGGACCGTTGTGATCAAATCCAAGGGCTCGGGTGAGATCAGCGTGTGGGCATATCGCGGACCGTCTGATGGGTCTTGGACGGCCTAGATTGGATTTTGCCGCGCGACGTCTGTAGCCGTAGGATCACTGGCTTATGGTCCCGATCCGATCCAGTGTATCCCTTCACCCAGCGGAATTAGAACCGTAGATCTCGGATCCAGTGGCTACAAGTAGATCTTGGTACTTAAAATTTACATCGTTAGATCCAAATCCGAGGGCCAGGGCTGTGTACCGGTTCATGATTTAATCTGGTGCACCGGATCTTGATCGTGCGGCCCTGGATGCTCGGTACCCCTTCGGATTGCACGTTTTGCAAAAGAACCCTTCCAGTATTGATAAATCAACCCGCCGTCCACCCTGTCGGTGCTCTGAGTCTTAGGAATATTTGCACAGTAGCCCCTGCGTTTTCCAGAAAATGAGGCCCCGTCCAGAAAATTAATAAAATCAGGAAAATAGGTTAGAAAATGGTTTTTAGTACAAATTTAATTGCAGAAACTTGTTTAAATTGTAGAAAATCCATATGAACTCCAAATTGGCCCATTCCAGTTCCTATAATTTTGTAATGTTATTCTTTATCAAATAGTACCACTGTTTTTACATGAAATACACATTAAATTTTATTTCTCACTTAACCCTATATTAAATGCATAAAATCTTTGGAAATTCATAACTTAAAATATATAACTCCAAATTTAATGATTCCAGTTCCTGTGATCTTATTTTAATGTCTAGATTATTACTGTGTATTTTGTTTATATGTTTGGTGTAATGTTAATTTTTGCTATACTATGTATGTATTGTGTTGATGCGAGTAGACGAGCAAGCCACTGTGGAATCTGAGGTTCAACAAGTAGAAGTAGCTGAGCAGGAGCTCATTGAAGGCAAGTTGTGCCCTTGATCACTTCTTTTACTCATTCATGTTCTTATTATTCATAATAATCTGCATAGGATAATTTTGATGGGACCCAATAGGATACCCTAGATTTTGACTATCTTTATACCTTGTTTCACCACTGGTTTTACTACTAAACTTTTGGGTAGTACATGTTATTGCTTTATGTGGATTTGGGTATAGAGATATTCATCACTCATTTTTACACTTGTTATTATCTGTTCATTATTTTATGTTCATGATAAGATCATTATGTTAATGGGAACATGGAGAACCACCCAGGAAAACAGTGCTACCACAAGGGTTTAATGGGACGCCCTTGGCTGATTAACTAGGAAAGCTGGTGGAGGGCTACCTTACCCGAAAGGGGCAAGGGCAGTAGGGGAGTGGTCAGTGTAGGGAGGTCCTTGGGTTGATTTTGCTGCGATGGCGGTCAGGCAAGAACCCTGCACTGGAGCTTCCTATAAACTATAGCGGGTAGTCTGAAGCTAGTGGAACTTTGTAAAGGCCTCGTAGTGGTACCCTGCCTCGCTTCCTTGGTAGAGGTGTATGGAGTCTGATCAACTCTGTGGCAAATGGGTAACACGACTTGTGGGTAAAGATGCGCAACCTCTGCAAAGTGTAAAACTGGTATACTAGCCGTGCTCACGGTCATGAGCGGCTCGGACACTCACATGATTAATTTATGGAACTTAAACTTAATCTGTCATTTCATTGCATTTGGGATTATTTTATTATTACTTTTATTTATTATTAATAAGGTTTTGGTATTTACTTACACCTAGTAATTGCTAATAAAATTTTGACCAACTTATAAAAGCAATGCTCAGCTTCAGCCATTATTACATTGATCAGCCTTACACTTCATGAACTCCCACCTTTGGTGAGTTCATGCCACATATTTCCCCACAACTTGTTGAGCTATGAACGTATGTGAGCTCACCCTTGCTGTCTCACACCCCCCACAGGAGAAGAGCAGGTGGTTCAGGAGGAGCCACAAGGTGAGGAGTATGATCTGATCTAGGTGGCGTTTCTCAGTTGACATTGGCGCCGACGATCCTTAGTTCGTTTTATATTTATTATTTCATTTTGTATTAAGTCTTCCGCTATGTAATAAGTACACTGATGTTTTATGACATTTATCTTTATACACTCTGTTATTATATATGTTGTCTTCTTTGGCGCATGTATGTGATGCACCCGGCTTTGTTCCTTAAAGCCCGGGTGTGACAGAAGTGGTATCAGAGGAAATGTTGACCGTAGGACGAAACCTAGATAGAAATGGATAGACCCTTACCTACTTACCTTACTCAAATTCTTTCTATACTTATCTTGATTCTGTCTCACCCTCTACTGTTCTACTTTAATCATTCTTACCTTCTCTACTCTAAGACAAGATGGATTTCACACCTTGGAATTCTTACCCCCATGACATTTTTAAGAGATAGGAGGCCTAAGACCAAACCAAAACTATTTTCTCTATAAAAAAAACGTTGGTTGATTGTTCTAATGATAAATGCTTGATTTGCTTCTTTGATTGATTGTAACATTATAGTTGGGCATCTTAGCATGTACCATCATAAGGTATTAGCTTTGGTGGTTAACACATTAATCTGCTTAGCTAATAAATCCCCCAAAATAACATGATTTGTAATTACTGCCTTGTCTACTGCTCTCTCTTACCATATGTATCTAACTCAGATGGTCAATACCAGGAGGGGTGGTGGAATTGATTTGCCTCCTAACCGGCACACTCGAAGGATATATAGACAACCTCAGCCACAGCCTGCAGAGATGAATCCTCCTAATCCTCCACCAGGCGGAGTTGACCCACTGGTTGCTGCTCAGATGGCGGTGATGCAGCAAATGGCGGACACTATGGCTGATATGCGTGCGCAGATGCAGCAAGAACGCCAGAAAATGCGTCAGGAAAGAGAAGATATACGCCAGGAGTTGCGCCAGGAGAGAGAGGAGATACGCCAAGAAAGGAGGGCACAGCAACAGCAGCTGCAACAACAAATGCAACAGCAACAACAGCAGCAACAGCAGCAACAAGTACCACTGCCTCCTCCACCACCACCAGTTCCACCCCGAGACAAGCATAGATATTTCATGAGTCATAAGCCACCTACATTCGCTAGCTCACCTGATCCACTGGACGCGGATGATTGGCTGAAGTTCGTTGAGAAGATGCTGAATATTGCACGGTGCACGGACCGGGAGAAAGTTCTTTATGCTTCTGGACGTCTGACAGGTCCTGCTGCTGACTGGTGGGATTCTTATACTGCTGCCCATGACGCTGCTGATACTATTACCTGGGCAGAGTTCAGTACACAGTTCAGGAACTACCATATTCCAGCTGGGATGATAAAGATCAAGAAGAAGGAGTTTCTGTCATTGAAGCAAGGCAATATGTCGGTCAGCGAGTACAGAGACAAATTTATTCAGCTGTCGAGGTATGCTCCGGAGGAAGTTGCTGAGGATGAAAGAAAGCAGGAGCACTTCATTGAAGGACTTAATGGACCCTTGCAGTATGCACTGGTTGCACACACCTTTCCATCCTTTCAGAGGCTACTGGATAAGGCTCTTGCTATTGAACACAAGCGTGTTCAGCTGGGTGATTTGAAGAGAAAGGCAATATCTCAAGGACAAGGAAGCAGCATTGTTCGTCCTCGCTACAGTTCACCATAGGGTACATCGACTCGACCGGGAGGACCACGCCCAGTTCAGCAATCACCACTGAGGACTCCACCTCCTCGACAGGCTACCCCCACTAGCACCCCAACGAAGTTTGCAGGACAGAGTCCAGGCACTACGTGTTTCAAGTGTGGGAAGACTGGTCATTATGCAAATGTCTGCCCACAGAGGATTGCTACTACTCCAGTTCAGAACAAGCAACAGACTCCTGGCAAGGGATATTCTATAGCCAGGGTGAATCAAGTCAGCGTTGATGATACTCCTGATGGTGGTGACCTCGTACTTGGTATGTTTTATGTTAATGAAATTCCTGCAACCATATTATTTGATTCTGGTGCTACACATTCATTCATGTATGCTAGATATGCCAACACAAATGAAATACCACTGCTAAATATGATAAAACCCCTGATAGTAATTACACCTAAAGGGCCTGTTGAGGCGAATCAAATGACACGTAGATTGACATTAACCATTATGGGTAGAGAGTTTGGACCTACTGCTATAATATTAGAGTCAAGCAGTATAGATCTGATCCTTGGTATGTCATGGCTAAGAAAGGCAAAGGCCGTTATAGCATGTGGTAGAGGTACCGTAGAACTCACTACCACTAAAGGAGAAAGATTTCAAGTTAATATTGCAGTAACCTCCTCATCCATGCGTGCAATGTTCTTTATGCCTGAGGAGTTTGTTGGTGACAACATCCGGGTGGTTAGAGATTTTCCGGATGTTTTTCCAGAGGAGTTACCAGGGATGCCACCTGATAGAGAAGTTGAGTTTGTTATTGATCTCCTACCTGGAACCGCCCCTATTTCTAAACGGCCATATAGGATGTCCGTAGAGGAGTTAAAGGAACTGAAGAAGTAGTTAACTGAGTTACAAGAGGCTGGTTACATTCGTCCGAGTTCCTCACCTTGGGGAGCACCGGTTCTATTTGTACAGAAGAAGGATGGATCCCAGAGGATGTGTGTGGACTATAGATCACTTAATGATGTCACGGTGAAGAACAAGTATCCATTACCCCGTATTGAGGATTTGTTTGATCAGATGAGAGGAGCCAGGGTATTCTCAAAGATTGATCTCCGATCGGGATACCATCAGATGAGGATTAGACCATCGGATATTCCCAAGACGGCTTTCTCGACCCGATATGGATTATACGAGTTTACTGTTATGTCATTTGGATTAACCAATGCACCGGCTTATTTCATGAATTTGATGAATAAGGTGTTTATGGAGTATTTGGACAGATTCGTCGTGGTGTTTATCGACGATATTCTGATCTATTCTAGGAATGGAAGTGATCATGAACAACATCTAAGGTTGGTGCTAAAGAAGTTACGAGATAATCAACTCTACGCTAAGTTCAGCAAGTGCGAGTTTTGGATTGACAAGGTGCCATTCCTTGGTCATATTATTTCTAATGGAGGAATAGCAGTGGATCCTGCTAAAGTGAAGGAGATAATGGAGTGGAGAGTGCCCACTACAGTTACTGAGATTCGGAGTTTCTTCGGACTCGCAGGATATTATCGGAGATTTATTGAAGGGTTCTCTAAAATTGCTAAGCCTATGACATCGCTTTTGGAAAAAGGAAGAGAATTCAAGTGGGATGAGAAGTGCCAAGAAAGCTTTGATCAATTGAAGGAGAAACTAATGTCACCACCAGTATTGGTTATGCCAGATCTACAGAAGGGATTTGACATTTATTGTGATGCATGTGGTCAAGGACTTGGATGTGTGCTTATGCAAGAAGGTCATGTGATCGCCTATGCATCTCGTCAGTTGCGGAAACATGAATTGAACTACCCCACTCATGACTTGGAGCTGGCAGCAGTTGTGCATGCACTTAGGATTTGGAGACACTACATCATGGGAACTAAGTGCCAAGTATATACGGATCATAAGAGTTTGAAGTATATATTCACTCAGAAGGATCTCAACCTTAGGCAACGTCGTTGGTTGGAGCTCATTAAAGATTATGATTTGGAGATTCACTATCACCCGGGCAAGGCGAACTTGGTTGCAGATGCCTTGAGTCGGAAGGAGCATGTTCACTCCGCTTTCGTTGTCCAGCTACCTGATGAATTAGCAAAAGATTTTGAGAGACTCAACTTGGGAATTGTTACACACACTGAAGGAGTCACCAATGAGTTGGAACCTACCTTGGAGCAAGAGATTCGTAAAGGTCAGGTTGGTGATGCTAAGATTCAAGAGATTAAGGATCTGATTATGGATGGTCAAGTTCCGGAATTCACGGAGGATGAGCAAGGTACTATATGGTTCAAAGATCGGATATGTGTTCCAGAGATTGATAGCCTCCGTGAGACTATATTGAAAGAAGCTCATGATTCTGATTACTCAATCCACCCTGGTAGCACTAAGATGTAACAAGATTTGAAGCAAAAGTATTGGTGGTATGGACTGAAAAGAGATGTTGCTGCACATGTGGCTAAGTGTGATGTGTGTCAAAGAGTCAAAGCCGAACATCAAAGACCCGCTGGACTATTGCACCCGCTTAAGATTCCTGAGTGGAAATGGGAAGAAATTGGTATGGATTTTATTGTTGGACTACCCCGCACCCCTGCTGGGTATGACTCTATTTGGGTAATTGTGGACAGATTGACCAAAGTGGCTCATTTCATACCTGTGAGGACTAATTACACGGGAGCCAAGCTAGCAGAATTGTATATGACTCGGATAGTTTGTTTACATGGAGTGCCTAAGAAGATCGTGTCCGATCGAGGATCACAGTTTACTTCTCGGTTTTGGAAGAAGTTGCATGAGAGTTTGGATACAAAGTTGAATTTTAGTTCAGCCTACCATCCCTAGACTGATGGACAGACAGAGAGGACTAATCAAGTGTTGGAAGATATGTTAAGAGCTTGTGCTCTCAAGCATGGTGGCAGTTGGGAGAAGAGCTTACCCTATGCTAAGTTTTTTTATAATAATAGCTACCAGGCCAGTTTGAAGATGTCACCATTCGAGGCTTTATATGGCAGGAAGTGCAGGACTCCACTGTACTGGGATCAGACTGGAGAAAGACAGTTCTTTGGACCTGAGCTTATTCAAGAGGCAGAAGAGCAAGTTCGAATGATAAGAGAAAATTTGAGAATTGCACAATCCAGACAAAAGAGCTATGCTGATAATAGGAGAAGACTACTGGAGTTTGAGGGTGATCATGTCTATTTGAAGGTGTCACCACTTCGGGGTATGAGGAGATTTAAAGTTAAAGGAAAGTTGTCCCCTCGCTTCATTGGTCCTTTCTTGATCTTAAAGCGAGTGGGGGAAGTTGCATATCAACTGAAGTTACCCGATCATCTATCAGATGTACATGATGTATTTCACGTGTCTCAGCTAAAGAAGTGCCTCAGGGTACCTGAGGAGCAGCTACCACTGGAGGACCTCAGTGTGCAAGATGATCTGACTTATGCTGAGTACCCTATCAAGATTCTGGACACTTTGACTCGAGTTACAAGAAATAAGGTGATCAAGATGTGCAAGGTACAATGGAATCACCACGGTGAAGATGAAGCAACTTGGGAAAGAGAAGAAGAGCTTCGTATAGATTTTCCTCACCTTTTCCCTAGATCTTCTTAAATCTCGAGGACGAGATTATTTTTAAGGGGGGTAGGATTTGTAATACTCAAAATTGTATAAAGGGATTATATAGTGATTTCCTTATTATATGTGCCTCGTTTGCATCATAAAAAGAGCATACATAAAATTTAGAGATGAACTAAAACAAAGGATAAAAAAATATGCATCATGTTGGAGTTATATGTTTGTGCATTGAATGAAATAATAAGATAATAATTCTTAGAAGTGGAATTAAACCCTAAATTTAAAATTAGGGTTTTTGAAAATGAGAAGAAGAGAAATGATAAAAAAAAATAATAATCTATTTATATTTACAAAGTTGGTATTCTAAACTCCACAACATGAATTGAGACTAAATTAAGCACAAGTTTGAATTCAAATTCGAAATTTAAATTGAATTTGGGAATAGAAGAAGGAAAGCTGAAATAAATAAAAAAAAGAAAAGTCAGGTTGCCAGACCCACCTGGGCTGGATTCCCCTGCGCTCGGCCCACTTCGCGAATCCCATCCCGCGCGGCCCAAGACCCCCCTTTTTCTTAGCGCGCGCTGTCGCTGATGGCTTGGGCCCACGTTGCCAGTCTCTTCACGCTGCCTCGCGCACTGGCTTCACCTCAATGACCGACAGCTAGGGCCGGGGCGCCAGCCAGCTTGCCCACTCCCTTCACGCCGACTTGTGGGGCCACCCTGGCGGAGATCTTCTTCCCCAGCGCTCCCGCGACGATCGGGCGAGCTGAACCAACCGCGGCATGCGCGGGTTAGCCGGTGGACTGGGCTTCGCATTTATAGAGGGCGGGGTGACTCCCAGATCGCCCACACCTCTTCTACCCCTCGCCCGAAACCACGCCGTGTTCGCCCGCCGCAGAGAGATAAAGAGAGTGCCGGGCGGAACCGGTGATCGACCGCCGCCGTAGACAACAACAGGTAGCGAATTCCAGGCCCCAATTTGGCAAACCATGGCTTGAGTGGTTCGCGTAGAAGCGGTGCGTGGGCGCAATCAGTGAAGGGGGTTTACGACGCCGTAGGAATTCGTCGCTGAGCTCGGAGATCCGCTGCCCTTCGTGACCGAGCCTCCCTGCGACGCATTACGAGGTATGTGCAGGACCGACGTATTTCCCTTGCCTTGGGCGTCGTGGTGGACCTTTTGGTTTAGGGTTTAGTGCACGAGGCGCTAGATGGTTGATCCCCGGCCATGGCACCACCGTACGTCGGGACAGGCCGCCGCCGTGCCCAATCGGCTAGGGAAGGAAGATGGCGTGTGTGTCGTCGATTCCTATGCGGATGGCCCCGATTTGATGTGGTTACCCCTTTTGGTTTGGGTGCGCTCGGACCGTTGTGATCAAATCCAAGGGCTCGGGTGAGATCAGCGTGTGGGCGTGTTGCGGACCGTCTGATGGGTCTTGGACGGCCTAGATTGGATTTTGCCGCGCGACGTCTGTAGCCGTAGGATCGCTGGCTTATGGTCCCGATCCGATCCAGTGTATCCCTTCACCCAGCGGAATTAGAATCGTAGATCTCGGATCCAGTGGCTACGAGTAGATCTTGGTACTTAAAATTTACATCGTTAGATCCAAATCCGAGGGCCAGGGCTGTGTACCGGTTCAGGATTTAATCTGGTGCACCGGATCTTGATCGTGCGGCCCTGGATGCTCGGTACCCCTTTGGATTGCACGTTTTGCAAAAGAACCCTTCCAGTATTGATAAATCAACCCGCCGTCCACCCTATCGGTGCTCTGAGTCTTAGGAATATTTGCACCGTAGCCCCTGCGTTTTCCAGAAAATGAGGCCTCGTCCAGAAAATTAATAAATTCAGGAAAATAGGTTAGAAAATGGTTTTTAGTACAAATTTAATTGCAGAAACTTGTTTAAATTGTAGAAAATCCATATGAACACTAAATTGGCCCATTCCAGTTCCTATAATTTTGTAATGTTATTCTTTATCAAATAGTACCACTGTTTTTACATGAAATACACATTAAATTTTATTTCTCACTTAACCCTATATTAAATGCATAAAATCTTTGGAAATTCATAACTTAAAATATATAACTCCAAATTTAATGATTCCAGTTCCTGTGATCTTATTTTAATGTCTAGATTATTACTGTGTATTTTGTTTATATGTTTGGTGTAATGTTAATTTTTGCTATACTATGTATGTATTGTGTTGATGCGAGTAGACGAGCAAGCCACTGTGGAATCTGAGGTTCAACAAGTAGAAGTAGCTGAGCAGGAGCTCATTGAAGGCAAGTTGTGCCCTTGATCACTTCTTTTACCCATTCATGTTCTTATTATTCATAATGATCTGCATAGGATAATTTTGATGGGACCCAATAGGATACCCTAGATTTTGACTATCTTTATACCTTGTTTCACCACTGGTTTTACAACTAAACTTTTGGGTAGTACATGCTATTGCTTTATGTGGATTTGGGTATAGAGATATTCATCACTCATTTTTACACTTGTTATTATCTGTTCATTATTTTATGTTCATGATAAGATCATTATGTTAATGGGAACATGGAGAACCACCCGAGAAAACAGTGCTACCACAAGGGTTTAATGGGACGCCCTTGGCTGATTAACTAGGAAAGCTAGTGGAGGGCTACCTTACCCGAAAGGGGCAAGGGCAGTAGGGGAGTGGTCAGTGTAGGGAGGTCCTTGGGTTGATTTTGCTGTGATGGCGGTCAGGCAAGAACATTGCACTGGAGCTTCCTATAAACTGTAGCGAGTAGTCTGAAGCTAGTGGAACTTTGTAAAGGCCTCGTAGTGGTACCCTGCCTCGCTTCCTTGGTAGAGGTGTATGGAGTCTGATCAACTCCGTGGCAAATGGGTAACACGACTTGTGGGTAAAGATGCGCAACCTCTGCAGAGTGTAAAACTGGTATACTAGCCATGCTCACTGTCATGAGCGACTCGAACACTCACATGATTAATTTATGGAACTTAAACTTAATCTGTCATTTCATTGCATTTGGGATTATTTTATTATTACTTTTATTTATTATTAATAAGGTTTTGGTATTTACTTACACCTAGTAATTGCTAATAAAATTTTGACCAACTTATAAAAGCAATGCTCAGCTTTAGCCATTATTACATTGATCAGCCTTACACTTCATGAACTCCCACCTTTGGTGAGTTCATGCCACATATTTCCCCCAACTTGTTGAGCTATGAACGTATGTGAGCTCACCCTTGCTGTCTCACACCCCCACAGGAGAAGAGCAGGTGGTTCAGGAGGAGCCACAAGGTGAGGAGTATGATCTGATCTAGGTGGCGTTTCTCAGTTGACATTGGCGCCGACGATCCTTAGTTCGTTTTATATTTATTATTTAATTTTGTATTAAGTCTTCCGCTATGTAATAAGTACTCTGATGTTTTATGACATTTATCTCTATACACTCTGTTATTATATATGTTGTCTTCTTTGGCGCATGTATGTGATGCACCCGGCTTTGTTCCTTAAAGCCCGGGTGTGACAAAAGAACTCTAGATGCAGGTAATTTTACTAACTTGACAATAAAACTGAATTTTTAAGGATCCACTTTAGTAAGCATTTATGCAAAACAGAGTCTTTGATCATTGAGGAACCTTACCTTGACTCCCTGATAACCAGCATACCCTTGAGAGTCTTTTCTTTAGTCGGGTAAGACTTGCTGAGTAATTCCATACTCAGGGTTTTATTCCCTATTGTTTTTAGGTGAGGAAGCAGCAAATTTTTGTTGCTTTTGTACCAAGGTGGTGTCAAATGAAGAAAAGCAAGACTGAAGAAGCAGGAGGACCTAGTCCTCCATAAAAACTTTTATGTAAAAACTTATTGGGAGGAGTTTTTACATCCCTTGGTATTGTAATAATACTACTCAGCACTCGTTTTATAACTCTGGTCTGTAATAAGTAACTTGATCTTACTTTCTAAATAAATGTAAGTTTATGTAATCGCTTCCGCATTTCTATATCTCCGATGTTCTGTAATGTCTGCAAGACGGGTGAAACATTCCTGGAAAGGTAAGAAACAAGATACCGAACTTGTCAAGTGATTCAGGAACATCTACAGGGTTGTCTGATGTCTGTTGGACAAGAACAACTGTAGGTGGGCCTAATGACTTGGGAGGTTCCGTCACAATGGGCATCAGCCACAGCTTGCTGGAACCTTCGGACAACCCCTTATATGGCTTCAGCGGCAAGGGCACCTTCCTTGTGGGCAAAATAGAGCTGCCCCTGTCCTTCGGTGTAGCACCCAATGCATGAAGTGAGCATGTCACCTTCGACATCGTCGACGTGGTGTACCCGTACAATGCCATAATGGGTCGGGGCTCCATCAACAAGTTTGAGGCAGCCATTCACGAACTTTACCTATGCATGAAAATCCCGGGCCCGCTAGGCGTGATCATAGTCCATGGCAACCAGTAGGCCGCGCACAACATAGAAAGAGACTTTGTTCCAGGGCAAAGGAACATACACTGCCTCACAGCGCAGCGCGAGGTCCCCGAGGCTACCTGCCCAACCGCCAACGGGCATGAAAAGGCACAGCTGCAAAGCAACGATGGGACGAAGACAGTTCCCCTTGACCAGGCAACACCCAAGCAAACAGTGATCATAAGCGAGGACCTTACTTCGCATGACAAGGAGAGACTCATCTCCTGTCTTTCCAAAAATAAGGACGTCTTTGCCTGGTTTGCCCTCGACCTGGTAGGAGTCAGTCGTTCCATTATTGAGCACATCATGGGCATCGACCCTTCGGTGAGGCCGAAGAAGCAGAGGCTGCACAAAATGTCAGATGAGAAGACAGAAGCTGCCAAGGCCGAGGTACACCGCCTTCTTAAGGCCAATTTCATCGAACCAGTCACCTACCCTATGTGGCTCTCCAACGTAGTCATGGTGCAAAAGAAGAGCGACAAGTGGTAGATGTGCATTGATTTTACCAGCCTCAACAAGGCCTGCCCCAAGGACAATTTCCCCCTGCCTCGGATCGACAAGATCGTCGATAGCGTGGCCGGGTGCGAAGTCATGTCACTCCTTGACTCCTTCTCCGGCTATCACCAGATATATATGAAGGGGGAAGACAAGGCCAGCACCAGCTTCATAACACCCTTCGGCACATATTGCTTCATCAGAATGCCGGAGGGACTAAAGAACGCTAGGTCCACGTTCTCTCGCCTCACTAAGACAGTGCTCGAGAGCCAAGTTGGCAGAAACATATTTACGTATGTGGACGACATCATCGTCGCCAGCAAAAGCAAAGAGGACCACCTGGTTTACCTCGCAGAAACATTCGCGAACATGCGGGACGCACGACTTCGCCTAAACCCCAAAAAGTGTGTCTTCGGCGTTCGCCAGGGGAAGATAATGGGCTACTTGGTGTCGCACCGCGGGATCAAAGCCAACCCGAGCAAGATCCAGGCTATCATCGACATGACGCCCCCGTAGTCAGCCAGAGACGTCCAACGACTGACAGACAGATTGGCCGCCCTCAACAGATTCATTTCCAAGTCTGCCGAGCGAAGCCTACCTTTCATCAAAATGCTACGCGGCGCAAAGGACTTTGCATGGGGACCAGAGCAGGCGGCGGCCTTCGCATCACTAAAGCAGCACCTGTCAGAGCTGGCAATTCTTACAAGCCCCAACCCCTCGCTACCCCTGTTGCTCTACGTCGCAGCTTCGCCGCACGCGGTCAACGCAGCGCTAGTTCAAGAGCAGGACAAGGAGGGCACAACCAGGCAGTGTCCAGTTTATTACGTCTCCGAAGTACTCACGACATCCAAATGCAACATGACGGAACAGGAAAAAATCACCTACGTAGTCGTTATGGCTTCGCGCAAATTGCGCCACTATTTTGAAGCATTCAAGGTGTGGGTCACCTCGGACAGGGGACTCGGCGAATTGTTCAGAAATCCGGAGGCATCTGTCCGGATTGCCAAATGGGTAGCCGAGCTCTCCGGCTACCATATCACCTTCGAACCCAGGACAGCCATCAAGTCACAAGTCCTGGCAGACTTCATCGTCGACTGGACCGGGCCAATAGCGCAGCCGGACACGTCTGCAGAAAAGGTGTGGACCATGCACTGCGACGGCGCATGGTGCCATGCGGGGGCAGGCGCAGCGGCAGTCATTACTTCACCCATAGGGGTCAAGCACAGATATGCGGCACATCTTAGCTTTGCTTTGGAGTCCGACAGATACACCAACAACGTAGCAGAATACGAAGCTGTCATCCTCGGCCTTCGCAAGCTACGGGCACTTGGCGTCACCACCTGCATAATCAGAACAGACTCCCAAGTAGTTGCCGGCCAAGTCGAGAAAGATTACGCAGCAAAAGACCCCGCACTTATGCAGTACCTCGCGGCTGTCCGCAGTCTCGAGAGACAGTTCAAAGGCTTTACCTTGCAGCACATGGACCAAGCTAAGAACGAGGAGGCCGACGCATTGGCCAAGGCAGCCGCCAGAGGCGAGGCCCTGCCCTCCAACGTATTCTACCATGTCATCACCACGCCAGCCGTTCGCTGCCCAGAAAGCCTCCAAATAACCAACGACACCGAGGGCCACCACATAGTCAATCTCATCATGACCGAAGACTGGCGGGCACCGATAACCATGTTCCTGCAGGGATATTACCATTCAAGCGATATCAACGAGGCCAAGCACCTCAAACACCGAAGCCGGGACTTCGCTCTCATTGAGGGACAACTGTACAAGAAGGGGGTCAGTCAACCCATGCTTAAATGTGTCACTGAGACCGAAGGCGTCCAGATTTTGCGCAAAGTCCACAACGGAACTTGTGGCTCTCACACGGGGCCCAGGGCCCTAGCTGCCAAGGTGATCCGTCAAGGCTTCTACTGGCCTGCTATGATCTACACCGCGAATCGGGTCACAAGGTCGTGCGAAGCCTGCCAAAAGTTTTCTCCACGATCGGGAAGCCCTTCGCAGTTCACAAAGCTAATCGCACACACCTGGCCCCTTCAGTGCTAGGGCCTGGACATTGTCGGGCCATTACCCACGGCCCAAGGGAACCTCAAGTTCGGCTTCGTCGCCGTCGAGTATTTCACCAAGTGGATCGAGGCAAGAGCAGTATCAACGATAACATCGAAGACTGCCCAGAAATTCTTCTAGCAACACATTGTTTGCCGATTCGGAGTCCCGTCCGAGCTCACAGTTGACAATGGCAAGCAATTTGACAGCCAAGATTTCAGGGACTTCTGCTTCTCCATTGGCACCAAGCTTGCCTTCGCCTCCGTATATCACCCACAATCCAACGGCGTCGTGGAGTGCACCAACGGCAAGATTTTCACGGCGATCAAGAAAATGCTTCTCGACGACAAGAAGGGTAAATGGGCCGACCTGCTACCTGAAGCAGTCTGGGCGCTGAACACGACCGAGTGTCGGGCGACCGGATTTACTCCCTTTCGCCTGCTATACGGCTCGGAGGCCATGACCCCGCAAGAAATCAAGCATGGGTCTCCAAGGATAAGCACTTCAGCCTTACCCAATGTAGATGAGCTAACCTCCAAAGATCTCATCGATGCAGATCGCGTCTTCGCCCTGTAGGCCCTCAATAAATATCAAGCCCAAACAAAGACCTGGCGCGACCACGCAGTCGTCCCGAGAGAATTCAACGAAGGGGACCTCGTACTCGTCCGAACAACCCGAACAGAGTCACGAGGTAAGCTGGAGCCGAAATGGGAAGGACCATTCATCGTCAAGATGAAGTCGTCTCCCAGCACGTACAAGCTAACAACGCAATCTGGCGAAGACCTGGAGCATTCCTGGAACATAGATAATCTCCGCAAGTTTTTTGTTTGACTCCTCAGGGCCATCGCGCCCTATAATTAACCAAACATTATCATTCCGGCCCATACTCTTTTCCTCCCGGGGGTGAGGTTTTTAATGAGGCAGAGCCATGCAATATACCCACAAAAATCCCCCGCAAAAATTAAGACACGTCGAAAAAGACCGCATCGACGATCTTCGGCATTCGACCACACCAAAGTCACCGCGAGGGGCAGCACTTACTACCCTCGCGTGCGACACTCCGCGCAAAAGTCGCCTACGGGTGCAGCCAGAGTAGCACAATAAGTGCGTAAAATCGAAGTCTTTTCCAAAAGACTAACCGTGCAAAAGTCGCCTACGGGTGCAGCTGGAATAGCACAACAAGTGTGAAAAATCGAAGTCTTTTCCAAAAGACTATCCGCGCAAAAGTCGCCTACGACTGCAGCTGGAATAGCACAATAAGTGTGAAAAATCAAAGTCTTCTCTAAAAGACTATTCATGCAAAAGTCACCTACGGGTGCAGCCGGAATAGCACTAAGTGCGGAAAATCAAGACTACCCGTGCAAAAGTCGCCTACGGGTGCAGCCGGAACAGCACAATAAGTGCGCGACATCAAAGTCTTCTCCAAAAGACTCCACGCAAAACACGCCTACGGGTGCAGTGGGACTAGCTCAACAAATGCGCAAAATCGAAGACCCCCCCAAAAGAACCTGAACACAAGCCGCCTACGGGCGCGGCCGGATCAACAAAGGCATACAGCCTCATCATACAAATCATGGTTACACACACGGCGAGGGCAGCACACATAACAACGGCTCAACCTTCGGGATGATGCCCATCTCCCTGTAGTTGAACAACATTATCCTCAATTCCTCACCCTCAAAAAGATTTCGCAGCTCACCCTCACCTACACTCGCCCCAGCCGGTGAAGACAACAATTCCTGTTTGGCAGTCCCGTCTACACGAAGACGACCATCCTCCACCTCACCATGATGACGCCTATCACTTCGCGGTAACGCACTCACTCTCCGCTTCGCCACCACCCTTCGCCGCCTACGCACAGCACTCGCACCCGGAATTTCCTCGTCACCCACCACACGCAGAGAAGTCTCTGCCGCAACCACATCCAATGATTCAAAATAGTCCAAGTCCTCATTCGAAGACCCCTCTGTCCACACAATCGAACTCCCAGAATCATCAGACTCAAAAAACTTAGAAACGGAATCATTAGAAACGTCTTCAACAACCACGATCGAAGCCGCAAAATTAGCATTGTCAGTAACGGTTGCGTGCGCAGGCCCAAAACCCTGAACCTGCGCAACAACCGAGGTTCAGTAACACTCAAACAAAATTTACAAACTCCCCCACCTATTTAGCCACCTGCGAAGGCCCGGCCGCAGCCGTAGGGTCTTCGACAGCCGGCTCAGCCACCACCTTCAAGGCATCTTCGAACGTCGGCGCAGGGGCCGCCACAGGGTCTTCACCAGCCACAGTAAGCATGGGCACAGCCGAGGGGCCTTCACTAGCATCCGAGGGCAGCACCGGTTTGATCTCTGCAGCCTCGAGTGGTGCGCCGGCCAAACTTCCAAAGTCCTCGACGTACTCGGCACGCTCCATCTGCAACAACATCACATTCACTCAGCAAAAACCACACATACCCACACACACAACCACACGAAATGACCTTCAACTGCTCTCTCGCCCGGTCGGATCGCTCCCTGACCGCCTCCCGACCATGCGGACCCCACATCCTATCAAAAAGTGCCCCCGCTGAATGCTTCACCACAGGGTCATCGGCCTTGAAGATCTCGCGTTCAAAGTTCTCGTCTGATTGGTCGAAGACCTCGTAGTGCCTGCAGCCCTCGCGGGACAACGCATTCACGACCCCCTCGCAGGTGATGAGGGAGGCGAAGGACATGAAACCCTCCACAATGGTCGGGAGCACCAACAGCTCCTCCTATAACCATTCGAGGAAGCCAAGGCCTGCTTCCCGGTCGGGTACTTCGAAGTCAGCAGTGTGCGCACCCAGCTCGCGGTACGAGCCCACGAACTGTGCATGCGTGCGCTCAACTTCCGAGCGCGTAGAGGCCTCGGCCTTGTCCACGCGGCCTCGTAAGGCATTGAGCCTCGCCTCCAGCTCTTCGGCGCGTTGACTAGCGAGACTGCTCTTCGCCCGCGCCACTTTGGCCTCCGCTTGCGCAGCCTGTGCCTCAGTGATGGCCTGGTTTGCTTCCCTCCTCTCCTCCACCAGCTGGCGCCGGAGGTCCGTCTTCTCGGCCTCCAAGGCGGCCACTTTCTCTGCCAGCCTGCGGTTCTTGCTTTCCACCACCGACTTCTCTCGGACGGCATCCGCGTGCTGCGCCCGAAGTCTCTCGACTTCGGCAACCACGTCCATAGTCAGGACACCCAACGCCACGTGGTCGGCGAAGTCGGCCGCCTAACAAAAGCACATGAGACCCAAAACCTCATGCAAACAACAAACGTCAAAGTCCAACACAACTTACCTGCTTCAACTACTGCGACAGCTGCTGTGATGCCTCCCTTAGCCGCTGGGACATGGAGCCGGCCATGTCCTTGGCGGCAGCGGCTAACGGAATCTCGCCGCTCGCGCAGAAAGTGGCCCACGGGTCTCGCGCGGCACCCTTCGCTGCAGCCACTGCCGTTGGCAACGCGGTTGCCGCCGAAGGCGGGACAACAACCAGCTGCCCTTCACCCGGCTCTGCGACATATCACTGGTCAAACAACTAGGTCAAAAAAACTTACCAAAAAGATAATCCTCGACACTGATGTCCGTGCCGAAGTCGCCAACACGTCTCCCCGGCGAAGGCAGCTCCCGTCCTTTCGCGGATCCGCCCGGGGGAGGCTTGGTTCCGCTAGAGGCGGCAGTCTTCGCGCCCGCCGACGCCTTGCTGGATCCGGGCGCTGCAGGTTTCGCAGCTGGCATCAGCTGGCTACTACCGGAGGCGGTAGCCTTTGCGCTCCCCCACGCCCTCTTCGCCTCACGCCTAGGATCTGCGATCCTGACAACCGCCCGGCGCTTCTGCGCAGCGTCTTGACGGTCCTTGCTCATCACTGCCGACACAACAGCAACAATATTCCGTCCGTAAGGAAACACCTTCAAGTCATGGGCCATGCGAGACGTAAAAAAGTCTTCACCAATCGCGCGGGGGATCGGAACATTCTTAGGCCATCGACCCCCGGTAACCTCCAGCATTGGCGCCGAAGACTCGCGGAGCTCGGGCGAAGACATCCTTCCCCCAAGGGCTGCGCACGTCCCCATCAACTCCATAGCAAAACTATTGGAACCCCCCAGTTCCCCCTCTGTAGTACCTAATTTCCTCTTCTTAGCGGCTGGGGCGGCCTCCTGCGAGGGGTCTTCTTCAGCCACGACCACTGGCCTTTTCCCGCGGCGGTCGGTGGCATCTTCCCCGGGATAACGTCCATATGGCAAGCCGTTCAATGCGAAGACCCGATTCAATCTATCGTTGGCCCCACGAATATCCTAGGTCTGCACACCCTCTGTCTTCGGCACATAACACCCCACGATCCTCGCCGCACCGTCTTCCGCTTCACGCACGAATGCGGCGGGATCCCGACCATGCAAATCCAACACGAAAGCTGGACTTCGCACCCGCTGCCCGCCCCAGGAAGGCATCTCGCGAGGGCATACTTCGCCCAGCGCCTAGCCATGCGCCAAGGGCCATACCCCATACCCGACAAATTCCTTCACTAAATCGCGCCCGCTACTCGTGCAGGCAGCGCACCGAAGGGCCCCCTCGTCTTCATCATCCTCCGCCACCTCAAACTACGGGTACGCCACATAATAATGGGAACACATGACGACCACGGGCAGTCCTGGGTGGTCTTCAACTGTGCCTTCGAAAACGTAAAACCAGAAATCCCACCAGTTGCCCCACTTATCGCAGGCACAGGGAACCAACTCCACGACTTCCATCGAAGTCTTGCCGGTCCTAGGCGTAAACGTGCACGATCCAAACTGTGCAATCTCATGTCCAATTTTCCTCTTTTGCCAATGCAGACAGTAATGCTTCGCGAAGACCTCCACAGAGGGCTGACCACCATACGAAGTCACTGCCCAAACATACTTCGCAAGGGCCACCACGGCATTCGGCGTCAACTGATGGACCTGGACCTCGAATCTCCGTAGCACCTCCGCCACGAATCGATGTGCAGGCAGATGAAGGCCAGCGGTGAAAAACGCTTCAAACACGACCAACTCGCCTTCCGGCTCGGGGACCTCCTCCGCCCCCAGAACATGCCCCACTCCGCCGCCAAAATATCCAAGCCGCTGCATATCCTGGACGCGGACCGAGGAAATCCGCGACACGCCAAACTCAACTGTATCACCAGGACGGAGCTCCTCTGCCACCATGTCGCTCAGAGTGTCCTCAGACAATGCGCCGGCCAGTGGTGTATTTGCAGCAGACGAGGAAGAGGACGGCATGGCTACGTACCATCGGCAGCGGGGGCGGTCTGCTTGACGTGGGCCAGATCTCCGACGAGCAGGAGCAAGGAGGGCAGTCGAGAGAACGAGCAGTTTCAAAAGGAGGCTAGGGTTTTGCGGCGCGCAGAAGGAGAGCTCGACCCGCGCCGCCCCGCCCCCCTTTTATACACAGGACGCGGCGCTTCGGGAAACCCGCAGTCCCATAGTGCCGCGTCCATCAACGGTCACATCAAAAACCCCCGAGGAACCATTTCGAGCGAGGGCAGCGTCTCCACCATCTAGCGATGTCTTTGGCACCAGATGACTTAGTCGAACTGGTTCCTCGGAGGGCAAATGTTGGGGCGAAGGCGAAGACGCTACCCTCCGCTCCAGCCTTCGTCCATCTCACTGCACCGACAGGAAGCAGAAAGACCGGTGAGGTCCACCCTTCGTCTATCTTGCTGCACCGATGGGAAGCAAAAAGACCGGCGAGGTCCACCCTTCGTCTATCTCGCTGCGCCGACCGGAAGCGGAACGACCGGCGAGGTCCACCCTCGTCTTCTACACTACAGGACGAAGGCCTACGGTGATGTTGCCCCGTCCTATGTCCTCACTCCACCTGGAGGCCCACGTGGGATTCAGCCCATTGTAACGGGCCCCGCTCGGATAAGTGTGTTACGGGCCCGATTTGTAACAGCTTTTCTGTAATGACAGTCTGTAACCCTCCTTTACAGGAATATTCCGGGGATAGGCCGGGTGCCTGAGGGCACATGCGTCCTTGCATTGAGACGTTGGGCACTCAGGCACCTATAAATACCCCCGTACAGTGCCCTTGAGAGGCTGGATTAACAGAGCTATTGTTGCCTCAAGTCAGACCATGTTCACATCTCTCTTACTCCCTCGTTGGAATCAATCTGCCAGGGAACGCAAGTTCCAACACTCCTGTACCATGTTTGTTTGTATTGTTGCAAGTAGACGAGCAAGCAACTGAGGACCCAGGTGCTCAGCAGGTGGAAAATACCGAGCAGGAGCTCGTTGAAGGTAAGTTGTGCCCTTGATCACTTCTATTTACCCAATAATGTTCATGTTAATCATTATGATCTGCATAGGTTAATTTTGATGGGACCCAATAGGTCACCCCAGTTTGGCTATCTTTATACCTTGTTTACCACTGAACTTTTGGGTAGCACCTGCTATTGCTTTATGTGGTTTTGGGTGTTAAGATACACATTATTCATGATCATGTTTTATTATAGATGTGTTATTTACTGTTCATCACAAGATCATTATGTGAATTGGAACATGGAGAACCACCCAGGAAAATAGTGCTACCACAAGGGTGGTATGGGACGCCCTTGGCTGACTAATTAGGAAAGCTTGTGGAGGACTACCTTACTCGAAAGGGGCAAGGGTAGTAGGGGAGTGGTCAGTATAGGGAGGTTCTTGGTTGATTTTGCTGCGATGACTTTTCAGACGGGGATTCCTATGTTGCGCTCCCTATAAACTATAGCGGGCTTTCTGAAGCTAGTGGAACTTTGTAAAGGCCTTGTAGTGTTACCCTGCCTCGCTTCCTTGGTAGAGGTGTATGGGATTCATGACTCCATGGCAGATGGGTAAAATGATATGTGGGTAAAGATGTGCAACCTCTGCAGAGCGTAAAACTGGTATATCAGCTGTGCTCATGGTCATGAGCGGCTCAGACCCTCACATGAGTAACTTATAGAATTAAATTTAATTGGTCATTTGCATCGCATTGTGGTTTTATTATTAATTTTGATCTATTATTACTCCGGTTTGGTATATACTTACATTTACTAACTGCTAGTAAAATTTGACCAACTTATTAAAAGTAATGCTCAGCTTCAACGCTTATTTGTTGATCAGCCTTACACTTCACATGAGCTCCCACCTTTAGTGAGTTCATGCACATTATTCCCCACAATTTGTTGAGTTGTGATCTTTTGTGAGCTCACCCTTCTGATATATATACCCCCCATAGGTGAAGGGCAGGTAGCCTAGGAGGAGGTCTACAACGAGGAGTACGAGCTTATCTAGGTGGCGTCTCCTAGTCAACTTGATGGCGCCAAGAAATAATTATTAGTTCGTTTTATTGTTATCATTTATTTTTGTAAGATACTTCTGTTACGTAATAATATTTGTGACATTTATCTCTATACACTTGGTAATTATATGTGTTGTTCTTCTTTGGCGCACATATGAGACACACCTAGCTTTACCTCTCAAATCCTGGTGTGACAGAAGTGGTATCATAGGAAATGTTGACTATAGGACGAAACCTAGATAGAACTAGACAAAACCCTTACCTACTTACCTTTACTCTGATTCTTTCTATACTTTTCTTGATCTTGTCTCACCTTTGGCTGTTCTACTCTGACTATTCCTATCTTTTCTACTCTAGAAGAACAAGAAGAATTTCACACCTTAGACTCCTACATCTAAGACCCTCTAAAGACAAAGGAGACCTGAGACAATATATATTCTCTATCTAAAGTGTTTGGATGTTTGTTCTGATGATAAATGCTTGATTTGCCTCTTTGATTGACTAAAATAGTATAGGAGGGCATTCTAGCATGTACGACCATAAGGTAATGTATTAGTATTAGTAGGTGACACACTAATCTACTGAGCTATTAATGTAGGACCGGTAAGGCGACCAGAGGAGGGGGGGTGAATGAGAGCTAATTGGATTTTGCTTCCAAACACTGAAAACGAATACTTCGCTTCAATTGAGATGATTATAAAATGTTATTAATACTCACATGAGACCAGCAAAACAAACGGATTGCAAATCAGACACCAAAAAGTCCAAAATGGTCCAATACACTCTCGTCAACAAGTTTTGTTTTCAGCAGTACAAAATTCTGTTCTTGAATTCAAAACTTAACCAAACAAACTCTAATTGAGATGAAAGTTTACACACACCTAAGCAAATATGTTTCCAAGATCACCCTAAATTTTGAGCTCAATCAGATTTGTAAATCACCCGCAGATTTAAAAATACAGCCAGAAATTGGGGTTTTCTAGAACGAGTTCAAACTGAGTTTTTCTCAAATCGTGACCAAAATCTGCAACAAATAGGTGTATGCAGTGGTGCGAAGAGTGGAACTCGCCACCAATAAATCTCCAAACCAAATCATCTCAAAGGAATCAAAGGTTTTTCACCAACAACACAAGATCGAGGAAAAGGAAAAACCAAGACTATAAAACATCAAAAATTATAGCAAGGGTACAAACTGAGATTTGAAGCCAAAGAGCGTTGTGGGCCACACCAACGACCCTTCCTCTGATTAAACTTGAAAATCAAGTACACATTCGAAGTACAAAATTGTTGTGAAACCCTTGGCACAACTGGTATCTACCTAGAGAGAAAACTAGGAGCTATAGAATGAGTGCTCAAAACAAATGGCAGCCAAGAGATACTGAACTAACCAGCCCTCCCCTTTATTTATAGAGGGTTATTCTCACTTCCTAAACTACCCCTATTTACATAGAGCATATCCACTCCATCAGGGGTGAAATGGACCAAATCCTAGGTTTTCGATCCGATGGCCACGTCCTTCACACGGAGTTGTTTCGCCTTGACGCACCCTCCGCGATCACGCCTTGTGCCACCACTAGTTCCCTCCGGAACCGCCACCGCGAGTTTTGAGGCCCAAACTCAGCAAAACCCGCCATCCGTAGCGCTGGGTGGCTTTGAGGCCCAAACCACCAAACCTGCCATGAGCACCGCACCTCGTGCACATCCTCCACGATCAGAAGCGTGTCCCGCCAGTCCTCGACCACGCCGGCAAAACGGTCCACTCCACCACGTCCTCGCTCAAGTGCGTGTACCAGGTGTCAGCCACCGTGGTTGGTCACCTGGCTGCTTTGATCTGTCAATCAAGACCCATCACTCGCCCTTCACCGCTCCCGGTCCATCAGCACGAGCCTGCATGACCTTCACCTTAGCCGTCGACCACCATTCCTGTGCTCCACACCTACACACCACAAGTCGACCAACATGGTTGCACAAGCATAATCTCACACTCTGGTCAGTCCACTGACTACCCCAGAGTGCTACCCGTTGAAAATCACTCATCATCAACCCGAACCACATTGGACAAGTCAACCTTGTGTTCGCAATCTCTCCCTTGATGAGTGCATTGTCAACTCCACCATATGAGCATATGTAAATAGAATGAAGAAGAATAAGTGAAACTCACTCAAATGACCATAAGCCAGATAAAAGTCAAACAAGTCATTTAAAGTAAGCAAAACTTGGTCCCCAAAGAAATGGGCAACGGCTCAACACGACAAAGCAAGAAAAGGCTAGCCCTCAAAAAGAGGAAAAAGTAGGGTTCAACACCACTAGCCAGAAGCCAAAATCTCATTGGAGCATAAAAGGCTTTATGAGAGCATAAAAACCAATTCAAAACATAAGATCAGCACAAAAGCTAAAATCAAAGCTAGTTCCTCCAGAAGGAGGCAAACAGCTCAACACAACTAGCAATAGCTCCAAAAAACACATCTCGCCCTTGAGGAAACCCGAAAGACAAAATTCTACCCCTAGATAGAGGAAATGCGAAATATCAAAATCTCTCCCCCTTGTTGACAAGTGAACTTATCAAGCACAGACAGGGGTAGAAAGAAAAAACTCCCCCTTGATAAGAGAACCTCCCCTGAGAGAAAACGAAAATGCAATAGAGAGTATGAAATAGAGAAAATACATGAGCTTCAAAAGTATACTAGTCAGAGTTTAAAAAATGCTCTAAGTGGTGTTGTGCTAAGTGTGCAGCAATAAATGCACGTGCTAGCAGATGCTCAAACTGGCATATGCACAAGATATGTGAAGTGTAAGTATTTTGATTCAGTTTTAAGCATTTCAAAGAGGTGTTCACCACAAAGACAACACTAAGCATATAGTAAGCAAGAAATCAACTAAGTGCCAGTCACAAGTGAACAAGGTGAACTACCCCAAACAGTGATCACTCATCATGTTAGAAACATATCTGAAATAGATACCATTTGAGATTTTCAAGATTTATTGGATTTTGCAGCGGATTCCAAATTTCACTGAAAAGCATGTGAGTTCGAGAGGTTGTAAGCATTGTCTTTGTCTAACTTTTCAATCGGGTGTAGCTTATGCAGACAAGCATCAGAAGCTAAAAACACCGGTTTCGATCGTCCACTACACCGCTCAAGTTCATCCAAAAGTGCAAATGGAAGCAGTCTCGATACAGTGATGTGGCGACAAATACAAACCCATCTCAATCTTCTGATTATCACTTATCTCGATTTTGAATTTTTAGTACGATATGAATAAATCAAGACAAGTGAATGACTCAAGGCATGAGACATAGCCACCTAGCCTACTAGTAATAGCAAAAATGATTTCAACACATCCTACACATGCTGGGTGCCAATCTTAATGGTGAACAATTTTAGATTGAGCAAGTAATAGTCAAGTTCACAATTATGAAAACAGCTTCGCTCAACAATATTGTATCAATATGAGCAAAAAGAGTCTAAGCATGCCATAGCATTATCATGCACACAAAAAAACATACTACTAGGAGCAGAATCACATTCTAGCAGTTATACAAGTGAAACTCAATATGACATGCATATATAATACAAAAGAAAGTGAAAGCAAAAAATAAGAAGAAAAGACCAAAAGGGAGCCCTCTAATAAAAAAGGGAATCAAACACCCAATTCCCCTCGCAAATGAACAAAAGTTTTTGATCAAGGGGTTTGGTCAAAATGTCAGCAAGCTGGCGAGTGGTATCAATATAGCGCAATTCGATGTTGCCTTTCTCATAATGATCACGAAGAAAGTGAAAGCGAACATCAATGTGCTTGGTCCTCGAATGCAGCACAGGATTCTTGGCAACACTTAAGTCACTCGTGCTATCACAAAGTAGAGGCACATGATGAAAATCCAAGCCAAAATCACGTAAGGTGGCCATCATCCAAAGTAACTGCGAACAACAGCTAGCGGCAGCAACATACTTGACCTCTGTGGTAGACAGGGCAACACTGGATTGTTTTCGAGAAGACCATGAAACCAACGAAGTACCCAAAAACTGACAAGTCCCAAAAGTAGACTAGAGCTCCAAAAGGCAACCTGCAAAATCAGCATTAGAATAACCGCACATGGATAGAACGGGCGATGAGGAACACAAACCAAACTCAGGAGTGAAACGTAGGTACCTCATAATCCGTTTCACAGCCTATGGTGGAACCGCCCGAATTATTCCAGCTTAAGTGCCTATGTCATGCCTCAAGGGCCGCGACACACTTAAATCGGAATAACCTGTCAGACCCTCAGATCTAGTCTGATAAAGCCACTTAACCAGGACCAAATACCATATACTCACTCGAAGGTGAGTCACAGAAGAAACACAATAAAACAGGAAACCTCAAATTGAAGTACTGAATTATTACATAAATTGGAGTTTCTCAAGTAAATTAAAATAGTTCAGAAGATTAAATGCAGCGGATAATCGATGTCATCGTTAGCGAGGAAATGGGCAAGGCCTAGCCCACTACTCCTCGTGCTCCTCTCCTACCGGAGCAGCATCCCACTCGACCGTCCAACCCGATGGCAGGGTGGTAGGCCAAGTCACACCATCAACCAAGTCCTAAAGCACACATGCAAAAATTATGCCACAAGCAAGGTTGAGTATACTAATACTCAGCTAGACTTACCCGGTGTGAGGAAACTACTCCTCTACCTCTAGACCATGCAGCTGTTTGGCTGAGGGGTTTGGTTTGCCAAAAGCACTAGCTGTTTCTAAAATCCATTTTTAGCTTTTCAATTTCTAGCATCATTATCTTAGCTAAGTTTGATCCTTCTAAGCATACATGGTAACAACCATTTAGTACAATCAACAAATTATATCATGTAACCTCATTTCACTTCTTACTCAATGTAGTACAAGGGGTCAAGCAGTCTCATTAGCTGTGAGAAGCAGACGATTTGAATCGAGTTTTAACCTTGCAAGGTAAACCTAAAAAACACGACATGTAGGGGTGCTCCGTCCCAACAAACATCAGTCGTCCCCATCGATTCCCCGTTCGCGGCCAGGCCTCACCGCCTAGGCATACAATGCTCCACTGACCCCGGCTGCCGTCGTGCAGTGACCGCACTTGAACCCACCATAGCTAGCATGGGAGACCCAGTCTCAGGTCGCGTGAGGGATAAAGTCAGCGCCCGGCTTCACTCAGGTACTAGGTTTACCGGTTACCATATTTCCCGACATGTGTTTAGTACGTTCAAACGCTTGACTCAGATTTCCACACATTAATCCTTAATTCCTTTTCCCGTCTCATGGACAAGGCATCCACCCTAGATCCAAGTCCATAGACCATCATAGATCCCGTTATCAAGATGAATACAATCAATTCCTGACCTCGTGCGAGTGCTAGAAAAATCACTCGACTTCTACTGAGATCCTGATTAGCATAGCAGCTACTCGACCTAGCATGCTAGTATCCATCTCAAAAGGAATCCTAAGTTCATGCAACTAGAGGTTTCAAGCAACTCCTACACTTAAGTGCACAATACAATCCTACAAGCATTAAGTGTAGTAAAGTAGCATATATAAATACGGTTATGCATAAAACTGGGGCTTGCCTTCAATAGCTAGGGCTGCAGAAAAGATCCTCGATGGCAGTCTCGGGAGCTTGCTCCCGATCTTCCTCTTGGATAGCTCCTTGCTCGGGGATGAGCACGTACTCTCCGTCAGCGTTATTACAATATAATGAATGCAACGAGTAAGATACATGCACGATACGATATGTGCTTAAACAATTAAACTTTGATGGTGAAGGATCACTTTAATAAGGGAGGGCTTAATCTTGCTACTAAGCTTTTTGTGGTAGACTTAGTAATTTAGGATCAACTTAGTTAAACTAAGTGGAAAGTCCATTTTGGTGTTCCACTGAACTCTTTTTAATGTCTTAGTGAGAATTTATCAAGATTTCTAGTTGAACTTATTGGAGCAAGGTTTATCCTTCATTTCCTTCCCTCTATTTCTTTTATGTTTTTAAGGTGGGTTTGAACTACAAGTTATTTTAATAAATTTCTAAAAATACTGTAAAAATTACAGTGGCTTCTTACTAGTGTATAATTCTCTGTCCTAAAATTTGGGGCTTAAAGAGTGAATAATTCTTTCTGGATAAAATTACCAAACATTAGGGCAGAAGGGGTGTTTTGAACTACAACTACCATTTAACAGTAAGTTATTCTCTAAGACTTATTTTTGCTGGCATTTAGATGTTGTGACATGACTTTGTACAAATTTTTAGCCACTAATATCCCTTAGTCATTTTACTATGATTTTCTAAATTTTGTAGTCAAAGGGGTGCTTTCTACTACCACTATATTTGAAAAATATCAAACAACAGATTTCTGATTTCTCCTAGCTTCTTCTTTGCGCAAGAGCAATCATTCTAAATTTTTGGTAACTTTTGCTTAAGGGAGAGGGCGGTAGGAATTTTTTTGAATTTAATGGCCTTATTCATAAAGTACTAGCAATGGGTGTTATTTTGCAGTTTCCAATTAGGTTTTGCATTTTTCTCTGGTGGCCTATCTCATTATTGATCTAGCAACATTTTATTTGCCCATTGTGGCCCACTTTTTGGCTTACTTATGATTTAATTGTAATATGGCTCAATATCAAGTTCTATTTGTTTGCCTTACTTAAAATGATGGACTGAGGTGTTTATCATTTTTGTAGTGGAGTTTTAGTGGTTACAAGTCCACTGGATTTTTATTAACAATTTTGAAATTGTTTTCATAATTATAATAATTGTTTCTCTGGTTTGATTAATGCCTAATAAAACATTTCACTTTGATTCTGTTCTGAACTAGGGGTTCCTTTATTTTTCCTAGGTTCTATGTTACTTAAGTAGGCTAGGAAAAATAATTGCACTCACTGTTTATTATTTCCTAATGCTTTTCTGATTTTCCTAAGTTTTGGGCAAAAATGGCTATTAATAGATATCCCGACTTAAATTTTCAATACTGGGGTTCTCACTATTTTTAAACAGTGTTTAATTAGGGTTTGAACATCTACAAAATTTCTTTGGATCAGCACAGAAGCATAACTAATTTTCTTTAATTTAATAAGGTTTGGTCAGTTTCTGTATTTAATTCCAAACTCTAAAATTTAAAACAGAAAGCATGGGGTTCAGTATTTTTAATTGGTAGTCCATGATATTTAGAATCCTGCAAAATTAGTTTGACAATTTTTGGTTAAGTATTTCTCAAGTTATGAATTTCCTAAGTTCTCTGTTCATTAAAAAGATTAAATAGAAAATGACTTTGCATCGGGTCCCTGGCGGGTGTTTTCAATTTTCCTTACAGATTAGTCCTTGGATTACTATTCAAATGTGTCACAGACAGTTCAGAAAACCCCCTAGGGTTCCACTAAACCTAACCCGAGGTCCTTCCCCCAATTAAATAGTACCCGCGGCGGAGGAAAGGGCGGAGGGGCTTATCGGTGGCAAGACTGCTCTGGTGAGGTGGTCTAGGGTGTCGAGGAGGTCTCGGGGATCACGGCGATGTGCGGGTCGCCATCGGGGATGGTCGGAGTCGGCCGGTCCATGAGCACAAGCGGGGAAGCTCGTCGGCGACGAGGAGTCCGGCCTATCTAGGGCACGATTGGCCAATTAAATGGGTCAGAGAGCTTCACTAGGGATCAAGGAAGATGTGCGCGCGAGGAATTGAAGAATGGCTCACCGGATTGCTCGGTCTACGCGCGCCGGCGGGCGACCGAAGTCCGACGAGGACGATCTTGGTTCTCCGGTGAAGTTCTACCGGGTCCGAGAGCTTGGTTAGCTTCACGAGCTATTGACGAAGCTAACCGAAGGGCAGGCGTGGCTTGGAAGTGACTGGGGTGGGCTGGCCACAGTGGTCGAGGCTCGGGTGGCAATGGCGGGTGGAAGAGAGCTCGCCGGAGCTAAGGAGGGGCGTCTGGCCAGCGAGGGTGAGCACGGGGTGAAGTGAGGCACGCCCGGGGAGGTTTTATAGGTGCGGGCAGGCACGGCCGAGGGCGAGGCTCTAACAAGTGCTCGGGCGTGCGCGGGCAAACGCCAGTGCGCGCTCTAGCGCCTGGCACGGCGTCGAGCACGAGGCAGCGCAGAGAGAGGTCGAGTTCAAGGGCGGATTGGCTCCAAATCTTTGAGATTATGGCCATGATCCTGTTGAGAGATCTCTTCCCCTGACATCCCTTTGTCGTTTGTGTCTGGAGGCTTGCAGGTTTTGCTGACTGGATCAAGAGATAGAGAGGGGAGAAATCGTGTGTCTCACTGCCGCTCACACAATGAAGATTCCGGGTTTGACGTGTCCAAGGCACGCGTCCCGATGCCATCTTCTGGTATGAGGTAGAGAGGTTAGTTAGGCACATTTTTGTCAATGTGGTCATTAGGTTTTAAGCTAGGGATCATGGTGAACACGCTCGGTCTTTGGCTCAAGGGCTGAAATTCAGAAATCTGAATTTCAGAAATCCCCATTGAACTTCCTTTTAAATGGCTTGTTTGGAGTTTTTATAAAACTATTTTGGCCAAGCTTCCATAATCTTTATTGTAGCTTATTTAGTATATTTCAATGTTTATAATTGTCCTAAGCCATGATTTTATATTTTTTCATGGTCTTTTACCCCTTTTCTTTATCTCTAATTAGATAGCTTGATTAGGGTAGGTGTTAGGGTTTCAACATTTTTCCCTTTTTTTTGAAAATCTTATTTGTTTGGAACATGATTCTTTAGATGTATACTTAGTAGATCTTTTATTCTTAAGTTAATTTGATGCTTCATGCTCACTTTGGCTCACATGAAATGTTGATTCTTGGGTAAGCACTGAGAGAGACCCTAGGTGACACTAGGGTGTCACAGCCTTCCCCCCTTAAAGGAATCTCGCCCCGAGATTCGGGTCAGAGTCCTCCCGGGGTGAAGCGAAGGGTGAGACTCATAGGAAGTGGGTGCTCTTATTTATTAGGGCAAACTACTCTTTGAATGTCATTCTCTTTGCAACTTCAGAAGGAAGTCCTTTTAATTTTTTTGTTTTATAATTACTTCATTCTAATTTAAATCATAATTCTGAAATTTAGATTTCGAAGGGCAGGAGGAGGGGTTGGGCATGATTACGTACCAATTTCCTTAGGTAGGCAATCGGGGAAGTTGGATCACAAGAATTCCTCAGTCTCCCAAGTAGCCTCTTCCTTTGAGTGATTACTCCATTGGATCTTATACATTTTGATCGATTTAGCCCGAGTTGATCTATCCTTGCAATCCAGAATCTTGGAAGGGTACTCTTGGTACGATAGATCTAGTTCTATCTGCAATTCTGGTTCTGCTACGATCTCGGTCGGCAATCGAACACACTTCTTCAGCTGAGATACATGGAACACACTGTGGATGGCAGACATTTTTGGAGGTAACTTCAATTTATATGCCATGGGTCCACATGCTTCTATGATATCATAAGGTCCAATGTAACGAGGGGCTAACTTGCCTTTGATTCCGAACCTCTGCACTCCCTTGGTGGGTGATACTTTCAAATACACGAAATCTCCCACCTCGAACTGGAGAGGTTTCCTTCTCTTATCATGGTAACTCTTCTGCCTGGCCTGAGCAGCTTCTAGATTCTTCCTGATTAGTTTGACCTTCCTTTCGGCTTCAGTCACTAAGTCAGGTTCGAAAACTTCTCTTTCTCCAGGCTGAGACTAATTGAGTGGTGTTCTACACCTTCTTCCATAGAGAGCTTCGAAGGGTGCCATCTTTAGGCTGGATTGATAACTGTTGTTATAAGCAAACTCTGCCAATGAGAGGTGCTTATCCCAGTTCTTGCCACAATCGATTGCACAAGCTCTCAGCATATCTTCAAGAATTTGATTCACCCTCTCGGTCTGACCATCAGTCTGTGGGTGGTAAGCTGAACTCCTGATTAGCTTGGTTCCCAAAGACTCCTGCAGCTATTCCCAAAATCTGGCAATAAATTGGGCTCCTCGGTCAGAAACAATGGTTCGAGGCAATCCGTGCAAACACACGATCCGGTCAATGTACAACTCTGCATACTTTTGAGCCATATCAGTGGTGTGCACAGGAAGAAAATGTGCCACTTTCATCAGTCGGTCCACAATAACCCAAATCGAATCATGATGACGAGAGGTATTGGGCAGACCCACAATGAAATCCATGCTGATGTCATCCCATTTCCACAAGGTATGGACTGGGGTTGGAAAGCTCCAGCTAGTTTCAAGTGGCTGGCCTTTATCCTCTGACAGGTGTCACATTCCGATACATATTGGGCTATCTCCCTCTTCATTTTGGTCCACCAATACAAGGGCTTCAAATCATGGTACATTTTGGTACTCCCTGGATGCATGGAGAATTTAGAGAGATGGGCCTCATCCAAGATTTTCTTCTTGAGATCCTTGTTTCTAGGAACTACCAATCTGCTTTCAAACCACAATATACCCTTTCCATCTTGGCGGAAACATTTATAGTTCTCGGTCTTCTGATGGAGGTTCTCCTTGATAATTTGCACTCCCTTGTCACTGAGCTGGGCCATGATGATCTGGTCTTGCAAAGTTGGCTCAACAGAAATGTGAGACAAAGCACTAGAAGGAATCACTTCAATCTTCATCTTGCTCAACTCATCACACAAGGTGTTAATACGAGAATCCATCACAACACAGTTGCATTGCAACTTCCGACTCAAGGCATATGCTACCACATTGGCCTTTCTTAGGTGATAATGTACCTCCAGGTCATAATCCTTGATCAACTCTAGCCATCTTCTCTGTCTCATGTTGAGATCAGCCTGAGTAAAGATATACTTAAGGCTCTTATGATCAGTGAAGATGTTGCAGTGGGTTCCCATCAAATAGTGCCTCCACATTTTTAATGCATGAACAACTGCTGCCAATTCCAGGTCATGAGTGGGATAATTCTGCTCATGAGGCCTGAGTGCTCTTGAGGCGTAAGCAATGACTCGGTTGTCTTGCATCAAGACACAACCTAGTCTAGTGCCAGAGGCATCACAATACACATCAAAGGGCTTGCTGCTGTCAGGTTGCGCTAACACCGGTGCTGTGGTCAGATGTTGCCTCAATGCATGGAAGGCATCTTCGCACTTCTGACCCCAAACAAACTTAGCTTCTTTCTTCAATAGCTCAGTTATGGGCTTCGCAATTCGAGAGAAATCCGGAATGAATCTTTGGTAATAACCAGGTAATCCCAGAAAACTCCGAATCTGATGGACAGTCGTTGGTGGCTTCCAGTTCATCACCTCTTGCACCTTATCAGGATCAACAGTTATTCCTGCTTGAGAGATAGTGTGACCCAAGAATTTGATCTCCTTTAGCCAAAAAATCACATTTTGACAACTTGGCATAAAGGTGGTGCTCTCACAGACGTTGAAGCACTACATGCAAATGCCCGGCATGTTCTTCTTCGTTCTTTGAGTACACCAAGATATCATCGATGAAAACCACTACGAATTTGTCCAATTTGGGCATGAAAACCGAATTCATCAGATACATGAAATATGCTGGCGCATTAGTCAGCCCGAAAGACATCACCAAGAATTCATATAGCCCATATCTGGTTGAGAAAGTAGTCTTCGGAATATTGCTTGCTCGTATTTTGATCTGATGATAGCCGGAGCGAAGGTCTATCTTAGAAAACACTTTGGCTCCAACCAACTGATCAAAAAGAACATCAATACGAGGCAAAGAATACTTGTTCTTGATAGTCACCGCATTAAGTGGGCGGTAATCTATACATAGCCTCAAGCTTTCATCCTTCTTTTTCACAAACAAAGCTGGACATCCCCAAGGCGAAGTACTTGGACGAATAAAACCCTTGTCCAGCAATTCTTGCAATTGCTTCTTCAAATCTGCCAACTCAGCGGGTGGCATCCGGTAGGCCTCCTGGAAATTGGTACCATTCCTGGTTGCAATTCGATGGCGAATTCAATATCCTGGTCTGGTGGCATTCCTGGCAATTCATCAGGGAAGACATCTGCATACTCACAGACCACTAGAATCTTCCTCAGAGGTAACTCCGTCATAGAAAAAGCACATGACTGAGTAGAATCTTGACTGGGCAGAATTAAGGTGGAACTCCCACAGAACGGGGAATTGATTTCCATGATGCGGCTGGCTACATCAAGCACTACGTGGTGCAAGGTCATCCAATTAGCGCCCAGAATAATGTCCACACTTTCCAATCCCAAAACAAGAAGGGTGGTTTTGACAATGTGGCTTCCCATTCGAATAGGCACACTTTGGTTTAATTGATTAGTTGCAATTTTACCCGCAGGTGTGGCTATCATAAATGACCCTTTTGAGTGACAGAAAGGTAGTTGACATTTAGCACTGAACTTTTGGCTAATGAAACTATGAGATGCACCAGAATCAAATAGAATTAAAGTAGGTTGATTATAAACTGAAAAGATACCGGTCATGATGGGGGCTCCCTCAGGTACTTCCTCCAGAGTAGTGAAGTTGAGCTTCCCTTGCCTGACTTGTACCTTCTGCTTTCTTCCCTTGTCTTGATTTGGTGCTGGCATCTGCCTCTGTTGATTTCTTGGGCAATTCTTGGCATAGTGGCCCACATTGCCACAAGTGAAGCACTTGTTCCCATTGCCCTGGTGGAACTGCTGCTGCTGCGGAGGCTGATTGTTCCTTGGAGCAGGAGCTGGAAAACGAGTGGGTGCCTGCTGCTGCTGCTGCTGAGGTGGCCTAATCACCCATCTGCCTGCCTACTGCTAAAATCCCCTACTCTGGTTGTGAGAAACAATCCTGAACCTCTGGGCCTAAGCGGATGGTGCTGCCATTGGTGCCTTTCTCTTCTTCTCTGCCCGGTGAGCTACAATACAGTCCTCCTGGGAGATGGCCAGGTTGACCAACTCATTGAAGCTATTGGCCCGGACAGTGTTAAGACGTTCCCGCAGCTTGGTGTTGAGACCCCTGCGGAAGTGGTCTCTCTTCTTCTCGTCGGAATCAGCATGGTAACCTGCATACTGGCATAGGTCGTTGAAGGCCTGAGCGTACTGCAATACCGTGCGGGTTCCCTGATTAAGTGCCATAAACTCATTCAGCTTGTGATCGAGAATTCCGGCAGGAATGTGGTGCCCTCTAAAAGCAGTCTTGAATTCCTCCCAAGACAATTCATGATCAGTGGGGAGCATAGCATGGAAGTGGTCCCACCAAGTCTGAGCAGATCCGCGAAGCTGCTGCGCGGCGAAGCTAGTCTTGGTAGCATCAGGGCAGTCTTCCATGAGGAGGGGAAACTTGGATTCCACAACGCGTAGCCACACCTCGGCATCCAACGAATCCTCTGCCTTGGTGAATAAGGGTGGCTACGTACTCAGGAACTCCTGGTAGGTTGCGGCTGCTGGAGGTCGCTGCTGCTGGCCTCCACCATACTGGTGAGGGTGGGGCTGGCGCTGCAAGAGCTGTCGCAGAATCTCATTCTGCTGGGCCATTAGCTCCTGCAGTGTGGGAGCTGGAGGCGGTGGCGGGGGAACTTGCTCGTTTTGCATGCGACGCTGCCTAGCTGCCATCTAAAAACAGAGATTGTCACCAATGTTATCTCAATTCACCAGCTCAAACTACATGCTATTATCTCGTATGGAAAGAAATTTGCCATAATCATAACATTAAGTTCGAAATGAAGATAACATGGTTACATCATCCCACAGATCTCAAAAGTTCTCAAGGGTTACATCAATTAGGGGAAGGTACTCGTAAGCCTAGTCCCAAAATCTGCCATCACTAAGCTTGCGTAGGTTTCTATCCACCTAAAGCGTCAAGACGACTGATCAACCCTGAGCGGTGGAAGCAACACTGGATGCGGGGAAGGGGGCATCACGGAGGTAGTCCCATTGGCACCAGGGGCTGGTCCTAACTCCTCGGGAGCCTCTTCTCCCTCGCTTCCGGCCTCATTGGCCTCCATCTCTAAGTGGTGCATGTCTAGGTAGTCATTAGCTTCTTCGAGTTCCCACTGCACATCGTGGAGCTGGTTCTTTAAGACATCAATAGTGTTGTCTCGGATCTCCACCTGCTGCTCCAAGGTGGTAATGCGCTGGCTCAGTCTTTCCACCTGCAAATCCTTCTCCACCAACTCGGAGGACAAGTCGACCACAAAATCTTCTCAGCTGTCGAGGGTGAGCTTGGTGGTTTGAGCGATGTTAGCAAGATGTGCCATAGCGTCGCTCTGCAAGGCCTAAAGACGGTACAGCGCACTCATGCACTGCACAGTGACCCTCCCAACCAAGTCAGGATACATCGCCCACACATCCTTCACATGGCTCACACGGTTACACCACATGGGGTCATCCTTCTTCTCAGTAGGGAAGAGTCCCAAGGGTTGCATCACCATCTCCAGGGGATGGTAGCCACAGAAGGTTGTCAGGGTCTTCATGGCTGCTGCTTCAGTGGTGTCGTTCGTCCTGAATCCAATCGTCTCGGAGTCAAGAGAACGCCAACCCGGCTGAAGGGGATGAACCTCCAAGGTCAGCCAGACTCGGCAACAGGGTACCCGATGCTCCTCGTACAACTGCACCGTGTACAAAGGGGGCGTAGGGTAACCGGCAGAGTTAACCACTTCCCACAAGATGGAAGGAAAGCCATCATGAGAAAGGAAGTCAGAGCTGAAACGAGTGTCTCCTCCACTAGCGGGGGTGGGTGAATTCATTTGCGGAAGGGGATCAGATGAAAATATTATGATGGAAGGAAGAAAAATAAAAGAGCCTAGATGGTTTGAAAGGAAGCGGGTTAGCTCAAGTTTTACTTCTTTAGTTCTTAACCCCTCCAAGTTTTTATAATGCATGCATGCTGAAAATAACGGCTCCTCTCTGAAACAAAAGGGTGCTCCTAGGGCATCCTTCCAAGCTAAGGACTAGCCCACAGGGCCTACTTACTTAGCCACCTATCCCCCCCTCTATTCCTAAGGCCTTTCGTCCTAGGTCTAGCGGTCTAGTCCTGACGATTCTTATCAATTTCTAAGCAAGTTTTAGATTTTGAAAATTGGTAGTCATGGTTTATTGTTCTTCTCTGTGGTGGTATTTGCTCCGATACCAGCTATGGCGGAACCGCCCGAATTATTATAGCTTAAGTGCCTAAGTCACGCCTCAAGGGCCGCGACACACTTAAATCGGAATAACCTATCAGTCCCTCAGATCTAGTTTGATAAAGCCACTTAACCTGGATCAAATACCACATACTCACTCGAAGATGAGTCACAGAAGAAACACAATAAAACAGGAAACCTCAAATTAAAGTATTGAATTATTACATAAATCGGAGTTTCTCAAGTAAATGAAAATAGTTCATAAGATAAAATGCAGCGGATAATAGATGTCATCGTTAGCGAGGAAATGGGCAAGGCCTAGCCCACTACTCCTTGTGCTCCTCTACTGCAGGAGCAGCATCCCACTCGATCGTCCAACCCGGTGGCAGGGTGGTAGGCCAAGTCACACCATCAACCATGTCCTAAAGCATACCTGCAAAAATTATGCCACAAGCAAGGCTGAGTATACTAATACTTAGCTAGACTTACCCAGTGTGAGGAAACTACTCCTCTACCTCTAGACCATGCAGCTATTTGGCTGAGGGGTTTGGTTAACCAAAAGCACTAGATGTTTCTAAAATCCATTTTTAGCTTTTCAATTTCTAACATCATTATCTTAGCTAAGTTTGCTCCTTCTAAGCATACATGGTAACAAGCATTTAGTACAATCAACAAATTATCTCATGTAACCTCATTTCACTTCTTACTCAATGTAGTACAAGGGGTCAAGCAGTCTCATTAGCTGCGAGAAGCAGACGATTCTAATCGAGTTTTAACCTTGCAAGGTAAACCTAAACACACGACATGTAGGGACACTCCGTCCCCACACACGTCAACCATCCCCATCGATTCCGTTCACGGCCAGGCCTCACTGCCTTGGCATACAATGCTCCACTGACCCCGGCTGCCGCCATGTAGTGACCGCACTTGTACCCACCATAGCTAGCATGGGAGACCCAGTCTCAGGTCGCGTGAGGGATAAAGTCCGCGCCCGGCTTCACTCAGGTACTAGGATTACCAGTTACCATATTTTCTGACATGTGTTTAGTATGTTCAAAAGCTTAACTCAGGTATCCACACATTAATCCTTAATTCCTTTTCCCGTCTCATGGATAAGGCATCCACCCTAGATCCATGTCCATAGACCATCATAGATCCCGTTATCAAGATGAATACAATCAATTCCTGACCTCGCGCGAGTGCTAGAAAAATCACTCGACTTCTACCGAGATCCTAATTAGCATAGCAGCTACTCGACCTAGCATGCTAGTATCCATCTCAAAAGAAATCCTAAGTTCATGCAATTAGAGGTTTCAAGCAACTCCTACACTTAAGTGCACAATACAATCCTACAAGCATTAAGTGTAGTAAAGTAGCATATATAAATACGGTTATGCATAAAACCGGGGCTTGCCTTCAATAGCTAGGGCTGCGGGGAGGTCCTCGATGACAGTCTCGGGAGCTTGCTCCTGATCTTCCTCTTGGACAGCTCCTTGCTCGGGGATGAACACGTACTCTCCGTCAGCGAGATTACAATCTAATGAATGCAACGAGTAAGATACATGCACGATATAATATGTGCTTAAACAATTAAACTTTGATGGTGAAGGATCACTTTAATAAGGGAGGGCTTAATCTTGCTACTAAGCTTTTTGTGGTAGACTTAGTAATTTAGGGTCAACTTAGTTAAACTAAGTGGAAAGTCCATTTTGGTGTTCCACTGAACTCTTTTTAATGTCTTATTGAGAATTTATCAAGATTTCTAGTTGAACTTATGGAGCGAGGTTTATCCTTCATTTCCTTCCCTCTATTTCTTTTATGTTTTTAAGGTGGGTTTGAACTACAAGTTATTTTAATAAATTTCTAAAAATTCTGTAAAATTACAGTGGCTTCTTACTAGTGTATAATTCTTTGTCCT
This sequence comes from Zea luxurians, assembly GCA_029449295.1. Taxonomy (NCBI): domain Eukaryota; kingdom Viridiplantae; phylum Streptophyta; class Magnoliopsida; order Poales; family Poaceae; genus Zea; species Zea luxurians. The sequence goes on from JAOPSE010000046.1 coordinate 398,239, forward strand.
AAAATTTGGGGCTTAAAGAGTGAATAATTCTTTCTGGATAAAATTACCAAACATTAGGGCAGAAGGGGTGTTTTGAACTACAACTACCATTTAACAGTAAGTTATTCTCTAAGACTTATTTTTGCTAGCATTTAGATGTTGTGACATGACTTTGTACAAATTTTTAGCCACTAATATCCCTTAGTCATTTTACTATGATTTTGTAAAGTTTCTAGTCAAAGGGGTGCTTTCTACTACCACTATATTTGAAAAATATCAAACAACAGATTTCTGATTTCTCTTAGCTTCTTCTTTGCGCAAGAGCAATCATTCTAAATTTCTGGTAACTTTTGCTTAAGGGAGAGGGTGGTAGGATTTTTTTTGAATTTAATGGCCTTATTCATAAAGTACTGGCAATGGGTGTTATTTTGCAGCTTCCAATTAGGTTTTGCATTTTTCTCTGGTGGCCTATCTCATTATTGATCTAGCAACATTTTATTTGCCCATTGTGGCCCACTTTTTGGCTTACTTATGATTTAATTGTAATATGGCTCAATATCAAGTTCTATTTGTTTGCCCTACTTAAAATGATGGACTGAGGTGTTTATCATTTTTGTAGTGGAGTTTTAGTGGTTACAAGTCCACTGGATTTTTATTAACAATTTTGAAATTGTTTTCGTAATTCTAATAATTGTTTCTCTTGTTTGATTAATGCCTAATAAAACATTTCACTTTGATTCTATTCTGGACTAGGGGTTCCTTTATTTTTCCTAGGTTCTCTGTTACTTACTAGGAAAAATAATTGCACTCAATGTTCATTATTTCCTAATGCTTTTCTGATTTTCCTAAGATTTGGGCAAAAATGGCTATTAATAGATATCCCTACTTAAATTTTCAATACTGGGGTTCTCACTATTTTTAAACAGTGTTTAATTGGGGTTTGAACATCTACCAAATTTCTTAGGTTCAGCACAGAAGCATGACTAATTTTCTTTAATTTAATAAGGTTTGGTCAGTTTCTATATTTAATATCAAACTCTAAAATTTTAAACAGAAAGCATGGGGTTCAGTATTTTTAATTGGTAGTTTATGATATTTAGAATCCAGCAAAATTGGTTTGACAATTTTTGGTTAAGTATTTCTCAAGTTATGAATTTCCTAAGTTCTCTGTTCATTAAAATGATTAAACAGAAATGATTAAATGGAAAACGACTTTGCATCGGGGTCCCTAGCGGGTGTTTTCAATTTTCCTTACAGACTAGTCCTTGGATTACTATTCAAATGTGTCACTGACAGATCAGAAAACCCCCTAGTGTTCCACTAAACCTAACCCGAGGTCCTTCCCCCAATTAAACAGTACCCGCGGCGGAGGAAAGGGCGGAGGGGCTTACCGGCGGCGAGACTGCTCCGATGAGGTGGTCGAGGGTGTAGGGGAGGTCTCGGGGATCACGACGATGTGCGGGTCGCCGTCGGAGATGGTCGGAGTCGGCCGGTCCACAAGCGTAGGCGGGGAAGCTCGTCGGTGGTGAGGAGTCCGGCCTATCAAGGGCACGATTAGCCAATTAAATGGGTCAGAGAGCTTCACCAGGGATCAAGGAAGGTGTGCGCGCGAGGAATTGAAGAATGGCTCAACTGATTGCTCGGTCTACGCGCGGAGGCGGGCGACCGAAGTCTGGCGAGGACGATCTTGGTTCTCTGGTGAAGTTCTGCCGTGTCCGAGAGCTTGGGAAGCTTCACGAGCTATTGGTGAAGCTAACCGAAGGGCAGACACGACTTGGAAGTGACTAGGGTGGGCTGGCCACGGTGCCCGAGGCTCGGGTGGCAATGGCGGGCGGAAGAGAGCTCACCGGAGCTAAGGAGGGGCGTCTGGCCAGCGAGGGTGAGCACGGGGTGAAGTGAGGCACGCCTGAGGAGGTTTTATAGGCACGGGCGGGCACAGTCGAGGGCGAGGCTCTGACAAGTGCTCGGGGCGTGCGCGAGCGAAAGCCAGTGCGCGCTCTGGCGCCTGGCATGGCGTCGAGCACGAGGCAGCACAGAGAGAGGTCGAGTTCAAGCGCGGATTGGCTCCAAATCTTTGAGATTATGGCCATGATCCCGTTGAGAGATCTCTTCCCCTGACAACCCTTTGTCATTTGTGTGCGGTGGCTTGCAGGTTTTGCTCACTGGATCAAGAGATAGAGAGGGCAGAAATCGGGTTTGTCTCACTGCCGCGCACAGAGAGAAGATCTTGGGTTTGACGTGTCCAAGTCACGTGTCCCGATGCCATCTTCTGGTATGAGGTAGAGAGGTTAGTTAGGCACATTTTTGTCAATGGGGTCATTCGGATTTGAGCTAGGGATCAGGGTGAACACGCTCGGTCTTTGGCTCAAGGGCTGAAATTCAGAAATCTGAATTTCAGAAATCCCCATTGAACTTCCTTTTAAATGGCTTGTTTGGAGTTTTTATTAACCTATTTTGGCCAAGCTTCCATAATCTTTATTGTAGCTTATTTAGTATATTTCAATGTTTATAATTGGCCTAAGCCATGATTTTATATTTTTTCATGGTCTTTTACCCCTTTTCTTTATCTCTAATTAGATAGATTGATTAGGGTTGGTGTTAGGGTTTCAACATTTTTCCCTTTTTTTGAAAATCTTATTTGTTTGGAACATGATTCTTTAGATATATACTTAGTAGATCTTTTATTCTTAAGTTAATTTGATGCTTCATGCTCACTTTGGCTCACATGAAATGTTGATTCTTGGGTTAGCACTGAGAGAGACCTTAGGTGACACTGGGGTGTCACACAGCCTTCCTATGAGACGTGCATGGGGAAGCCAAGAAACGAGCGCACAAACACACTGCAAAGTGTATGTCCGGCCTCGTCGCAGTCAAATACAGGAGAGAGTCAATCATGCTCTTGTACTCCTTCTGGTCCACGGGTTCACGATCCTCATAAGTGATAAGTGTCATTGAGGTGGACATGGGCGTCGAAAGAGGCTTGCCCTCACCCATGTCGAACTTCTTCAGGACATCCTCTGTATACTTGCCTTGATGCACAAAGGTCCCGTCTTGAGTCTGCTTGATTTGCAACCCAAGAAAGAAATTCCGCTCGCCCATCATGCTCATCTAAAATTCCCTGCTCATAAGATCTGAAAATCTAGACACAAGAGCATTAGAAGAACAACCAAAGATGATATCTGTTGGCCCTTGTTCTCGAACGCTATATATCAAGAACAAAGCAACACAATTGTTAACGATTAAAGACCTTCGTCCTTCTACACATTATTTCATTTCGGGTATAATGGTTTTCAGATGAAGGTCATGAAGGGCATTCCTTCATCAGCTCAGCAAACAGATATAAATGGAGGTACATGAAATATAAAAGAATATAAGTAATAATGGTATATCAATAATTTATTTGTATTCCCATTTTATAAACATGAATAAATATTCATAATATTCATATTACATTGATACCTTCAGCTTGACAGAAGGTGAAAATGCGAGAGTGACGCAAGAGCGATTACCGTTTAGTGTGAACAGTACGATGTTACTGTTCATCTATTTATAGGCACGGGACACAACTCGGTCAAAATTACATTCATGTCCCTGACATTTACTGCTAATCATAAGGCGAGCTATCAAGGACTAAGTAGTATTTTCCCCTTTAGGTCAGTTCCATCTTCCACCTTCATCATTATACTAAATCGAAGCCCTTTTAGCCATAGCTTCGGCGTCCGTTCATCCTGCCTTCAGGTCGTATCTCCATGTCACGCATATCTTCATCTCAAAGTTGAAGCCTCCTATAGCAGTCTATGTTACACTGAAAAACATATTAGTCACGTTTTTGAGGACCTTCGAAAGAGGAAGGCCCCCAATAGTAGCCCCTCGCAGTATTAATTTGTTTCTATATTAACAAATTCAGAATGCGACGTGAACGAAGGCCTTTAGCCGAAGGTCCGAAAAAACACCTTCTCTTCGCTAGAATAGCAAAAGAAAATGACATGTAGGGCCCACCAAGTTGTGATGCGCTGTGCATATAAATAGGGACTCACATTGATAGCATTTGATGTGTCATTTCAACTGCTTGTGCTATTTTAGCCATTTCGATTTTCTTGCTCTGCCAAGTTTTGATTAATTTGTAAGCTTCGGCATTTGCACAAGCGCTGTCTACATGGCCGAAGAGAAGAAGGTTGTTGACCCTACATTAGCTAGGTTTTTTGAGGCTATGGAGAAGACAAACACAGAGAAAATCACCAATGAAATGCTGGCTGGGTTATCTGAGGACTCCGGCGATAGCGAAAGCTTTGTTTTGGAGAGTGGAAACGAAGATGCCGAAGATCGGCCCTGGCGGCCGAGTCATACTATCTTCAGAAAGTTATCCATCAAGCAAAGTTAGATTGATGCTATGAAAGGGAGATATTTCCACGATATTTCTATTGTGAGGGCTGGAGGAGATAGTGAGAGCACTTAGAGGGGGGTCAATAGGTGATCCTGTAAAAACTTGAAAATTAAAGCCACAAAACTTGATTAGGAGTTAGCACAATGAAGTCAAGTGACTAAGGAGAGCTCTTGTGAAGCACAATAGACACAGTGAGAACAAGCACAAGAGACACGAGGATTTATCCCGTGGTTTGGCCAAGTACAACACTTGCCTACTCCACGTTGTGGCGTCCCAATGGACGAGAGTTGCACTCAACTCCTCTTAAGTGATCCAATGATCAACTTGAATACCACGGTGTTCTTCTTTTCTTTACTCTTTCCCGTTTGCGAGGAATCTCCACAACATGGAGTCTCTCGCCCTTACAATAAGGATCAAAGTGAAAGCAATAGAGTAAGGGAGGGAAGCAACACACACAAATCCACAGCAATACGCACACATACGGCCAAGACTCGAGCTCAAATGAATATCACAAGGTTCTCACTAGAACGGAGCTCAAATCACTAAGAATGTCAAACGAGTGCACAAAGACGGAGTGTGAATGATCAAGAATGCTCAAAGTATGCTTGGTGTACTCCTCCATGCGCCTAGGGGTCCCTTTTATAGCCCTAAGGCAGCTAGGAGCCGTTGAGAGCAATCCAGGAAAGCAATTCTTGCCTTCTGTCGACTGGCGCATCGGACAGTCCGGTGCACCACCGGACACTGTCCCGTGCGGATTTCTTTCCTATTCTGGCACAGCCGACCGTTGAAGACTTGGAGCTATTGGCGCACCGGACACTGTCCGGTGCACACCGTACAGTCCGGTGCTCCCATCCGACCGTTGGCTTAGCCACGCGTCACGCGTGGATTGCGTGGCCGACCGTTGGCTCACCGGACAGTCCGGTGTCTCACTGGACAGTCCGGTGAATTATAGCCGTACGCTGTTGACTTGGTTCCCGAGAGCAGCGACTTCGCCGCAGACGACTCACCGGACAGTCCGGTGCACCACCGGACAGTCCGGTGATTTATAGCCGTACGCCGCCGTCGAGACCCGAGAGCAGCCAGTTGACCAGACGCCAGCCTGGCGCACCAGACACTGTCCGGTGCACCACCGGACATTGTCCGGTGCTCCACGGGACAGTCTGGTGTACCCAGACTAAGCAGAGTCTTGGCTGCTCGAGCCAAGTCTTTTCCAATTGTATTTTCTCTGATTCTAGCACTTAGACAAATAAGTTAGTACACAAAAACCAATGTACTATGTCTAGAATCATAACTTTGTGTTGATTTTCACTTCATCCACCATTTGGCATAGTTTCACACTTAAACCATTTGTGTTGACACATGATCACCAAAATACTTAGAAATGGCCCAAGGGCACATTTCCCTTTCAATCTCCCCCTTTTTGGTGATTTATGCTAACACAACAAAAAACAACTAAAAGAAGTGCAACATCAATGCAAATGAGAACACAAATTTATTTTGATTCAAATTTGGCATATTTGGATCATTCTTTGCCACCACTTGGTTTGTTTTTGCAAAACAAACTCAATTTCCTATCTCTAAGTCAAAGTCACTTGTTGAGGCATAGAGAGAGGTATTCCAAGAGAAATTGATCAAGAATTCAAAAACTCCCCCTTTTCCCATAGTCAAACATTCTCCCCACAAGAGACCAACTTTTGACAATAAGAGACAATAAGAGTATTTTGACAAACCAAGAGTATTTTGACAAACCAAAAGCTCTAATTCTATTATTTTCAAAATTCTCAAATGGTAGCTGATCCATTTCTTGCTTTGGCCTTATTTTCTCCCCCTTTGGCATCAAGCACCAAAACGGGATCAATCTTGGCCCTTAAACCCCATTGCCTCACCAAAATCTTCAAATAAGAGTAAAAAGGCAATAAGGGTATTGAGATGAACTTGGAGTAAGTTACCCTCTCATCGGAGTGCAGTGGAAGTCTTGCATGGTCGAAGTTCACCTTTCCCTTTCAATCCACCTTTGAGACTAAATCAAGCAAGCTCAAACACATGGTTAGTCTCAAAGGGTCAAGTTGTAGCACATCTCCCCCTAAATATGTGCATCACTCGCAAATGGACTTGTGAGGTCCGGGGAGTGTTGTACAACTTGAGCACCATAAACAAAAAGCATAAGGAACATGATCAAGGCATAAACACATGTATGCTGTAAATCAATCCAAGTTCTGCGAATCTAAGACATTTAGCTCACTACGTAGCCTGCAAAATGTCTTCTCATCTAAAGGCTGGGTAAAGATATCGGCTAGCTGGTTCTCGGTGCTAATATAAAACACTTCGATATCTCCCTTTTGCTGGTGGTCTCTCAAAAAGTGATGCCGGATGTCTATGTGCTTTGTGCGGCTGTGCTCAACAGGATTGTCCGCTATGCGGATAGCACTCTCATTGTCACATAGGAGTGGGACTTTGCTCAGATTGTAGCCAAAGTCACGGAGGGTTTGCCTCATCCAAAGTAGTTGCGCGCAACACTGTCCTGCGGCAACGTACTCGGCCTCAGCGGTGGATAGGGCAACGGAAGTTTGTTTCTTAGAACTCCACGACACCAGGGACCTTCCTAGGAATTGGCATGTCCCTGATGTACTCTTCCTATCGACCTTACATCCAGCATAATCGGAGTCTGAATATCCAATTAAGTCAAAGGTAGACCCCTTTGGATACCAGATCCTGAAGCAAGGCGTAGCGACTAAATATCTAAGAATTCGCTTAACGGCCACAAGGTGACACTCCCTTGGGTCAGATTGAAATCTAGCACTCATGCATACGCTAAGCATAATATCCGGTCTACTAGCACACAAATAAAGTAAAGACCCTATCATAGACCGGTATGCCTTTTGATCAACGGACTTACCTCCTTTGTCGAGGTCGACATGTCCGTTGGTTCCCATTGGAGTCTTTGCAGGCTTGGCGTCCTTCATCCCAAACCGCTTGAGCAAGTCTTGCGTGTACTTCGTTTGAGAGATGAAGGTGCCGTCCTTGAGTTGCTTCACTTGGAACCCAAGGAAGTAGTTCAACTCGCCCATCATCAACATCTCGAATTTCTGAGTCATCACCCTGTTAAACTCTTCACAAGACTTTTGGTTAGTAAAACCAAATATTATGTCATCGACATAAATTTGGCACACAAATAAGTCACCATCACATGTCTTAGTGAAAAGAGTTGGATCGGCTTTCCCAACCTTGAAAGCATTAGCAATTAAAAAGTCTCTAAGGCATTCATACCATGCTCTTGGGGCTTGCTTAAGTCCATAGAGCGCCTTAGAGAGCTTACACACGTGGTCGGGGTACCGTTCATCCTCAAAGCCAGGTGGTTGCTCCACATACACCTCCTTGATTGGCCCGTTGAGGAAAGCGCTCTTCACATCCATTTGGTACAACCTGAAAGAATGGTGAGCGGCATAGGCTAACAAAATACGAATCGACTCAAGCCTAGCCACAGGAGCGAAAGTCTCCTCAAAGTCCAAACCTGCGACTTGGGCATAACCTTTTGCCACAAGTCGAGCCTTGTTCCTTGTCACCACCCCGTGCTCGTCCTGTTTGTTGCGGAACACCCACTTGGTTCCCACAACATTTTGCTTGGGACGCGGCACCAGTGTCCAAACTTCATTTCGCTTGAAGTTGTTGAGCTCTTCCTGCATGGCCAACACCCAGTCCGGATCTAGCAAGGCCTCTTCTACCCTGAAAGGCTCAATAGAAGATACAAAAGAGTAATGCTCACAGTAATTGGCTAATCTAGAGCCAGTGGTTACTCCCTTGCTAATGTCACCCAAAATCTGGTCGACGGGATGGTTCCTTTGAATCATCGCTCGAACTTGAGTTGGAGGGGCCTGTAGTGCTTCTTCCTCTTCAACTTGGACATCCTGTGCTCCCCCTTGATCACACTCCTCTTCTTGAGGGACCTATTTGTCATCTTGAGTTGGGGGATGCACCATTGTTGAGGAAGAAGGTTGATCTTGCTCCTTGTGTTCCTGCGGTCGCACGTCTCCAATCGCCATGGTACGAATCGCATCCGCTGGAACATCATCCTCATCTACATCATCACGCTCAATTTGCTCTCTTGGAGAGCCATTAGTCTCATCAAATACAACGTCGCTAGAGACTTCAACCAAACCCGATGATTTGTTGAAGACTCTATACGCCTTTGTATTTGAGTCATAACCTAACAAAAATCCTTCTACAGCTTTGGGAGCAAATTTTGAATTTCTACCTTTCTTCACCAGAATGTAGCATTTACTCCCAAAAACTCGAAAATACGAAATGTTGGGTTTGTTACCAGTTAGTAGCTCGTATGACGTCTTCTTGAGGAGGCGATGAAGGTAGACTCGGTTTATGGCGTGGCAAGCCGTGTTCACAGCTTCCGACCAAAACCGCTCGGGCGTCTTGAATTCTCCAAGCATCGTCCTCGCCATGTCTATGAGTGTCCTGTTCTTCCTCTCTACAACACAATTTTGCTATGGTGTGTAGGGAGCGGAGAACTAGTGCTTGATTCCTTCCTCCTCAAGGTACTCCTCCACTTGAAGGTTCTTGAAGTTGGATCCGTTGTCGCTCCTTATCTTCTTCACCTTGAGCTCAAACTCATTTTGAGCTCTCCTTAGGAAGCGCTTGAGGGTCCCTTGGGTTTCAGATTTATCCTGCAAAAAGAATACCCAAGTGAAGCGGGAAAAATCATCAACAATTACTAAACCATACTTACTTCCCCCGATACTAAGGTAGGCCACGGGTCCGAAGAGGTCCATATGCAGCAGCTCCAGGGCTCTTGATGTGGTCATCACATTCTTGCTGTGATGCACACTTCCCACTTGTTTACCTGCTTGACAAGCTGCACAAGGTCTATCTTTTTCAAAATACACATTTGTTAGACCTAACACATGTTCTCCCTTTAGAAGTTTGTGAAGGTTCTTCATCCCCACATGTGCTAGACGGCGATGCCACAGCCAGCCCATGCTAGTCTTAGCAATTAAGCATGCATCTAGACTGGCCTCCTCCTTTGCAAAATCAACTAAATAGAGTTTGCCATCTAGTACACCCTTAAAAGCTAATGAACCATCACTCCTTCTAAAAACAGACACATCTACATTTGTGAATAAGCAATTGTATCCCGTATTACATAATTGACTAACCGATAGAAGATTATAGCCTAGCGACTCTACTAAAAATACATTGGAGATCATTTGAGATGGCTATCTTGCCTAAGCCTTTAACCTTGCCTTGATTCCCATCACCGAATATGATTGAATCTTGGGAATCTTTATTCTTGACGTAGGAGGTGAACATCTTCTTCTCCCCTAACATGTGGTTTGTGCATCCGCTGTCGATAATCCAGCTTGATCCCCCGGATGCATAAACCTGCAAGGCAAATTAGGCTTGGGTCTTTGGTACCCAACTCTTGTTGGGTCCTACAAGGTTAGTTACAATAGCCTTAGGGACCCAAATGCAAGTCTTATCTCCCTTGCACTTTTCCCCTAATTTCCTAGCAATCACTTTCTTATCCTTTCTACAAATTGCAAAGGAAGCATTGCAAGCATGGTAAATTGTAGAGTGTTCATTACTTTCATTCCTAGGTACATGAACAACATTTCTTCTAGGCATGTGATGAATAACATTTTTCCTAGCCAAATTTCTACCATGCATAATAGACGAACTTGAAGCAATCATGGTATGTGAATCAAAAGCATTATAACTTTTATCATAATGAACATTCCTAGAATAACTCCTATCATGATACATGAAAGCATGGTTCTTTTTAGCACTATTAGTCATTGGAGCCTTCCCTTTCTCCTTGGCGGAGATGGGAGCCTTATGACTTGTTAAGTTCTTGGCTTCCTTCTTAATTAAAGCCAAGCCCATCCTTAATTGAGGGGTGTCTACCAATAGTGTAGGCATCCCTTGCAAATTTTAATTTATCAAATTCATTTTTGCTAGTCTTAAGTTGAGCATTAAGACTAGCCACTTCATCATTTAATTTAGAAATGGAAACTAGGTGTTCACTACAAGCATCAACATTAAAATCTTTACACCTATTGCAAATCACAACATGTTTTACACAAGAGGTTGATTTATTAGCTATTTCTAACTTAGCACTCAAGTCATCATTGATACTTTTTAATCTAGAGATAGATTCATGGCATGTAGACAATTCACATGAAAGCATTTCATTACTTTTAACTTCTAGAGCAAGAGAATTTTGCGCACTTACAAATTTATCATGCTCTTCATACAAAAGATCTTCTTGTTTTTCTAAAAGTCTATTCTTCTTATTCAAGGCATCAATCAATTCATTGATCTTATCAATTTTGGTTCTATCTAATCCTTTGAATAAACATGCATAGTCTATTTCATCATCACTTGAAGCGTAAGTACTAGTATTGCGAGTGCTTACCTTCTTCTCTTTTGCCATGAGACAGGTGTGATGCTCGTTGGGGAAGAGGGATGATTTGTTGAAGGCGGTGGCGGCGAGTCCTTCGTCATCGGAGTCGGACGAGGAACAATCCGAGTCCCACTCTTTGCCAAAGTGTGCCTCGCCTTTAGCCTTCTTGTAAGTCTTCTTCTTTTCCCTCTTCTTTTCTTGATCCTGGTCACTATCATTATCGGGACAATTAGCAATAAAGTGACCAACCTTATCACACTTGAAGCAGGAGCGCTTTCCCTTCATCTTGTTCTTTTTGGGATGCTCCTTGCGACCCTTTAGCGCCGTCTTGAAGCGCTTGATGATGAGGGCCATTTCTTCCTCATTGAGCCCGGTCGCCTCAATTTGCACCACCTTGCTAGGTAGTGCCTCCTTGCTACTTGTTGCCTTGAGAGCAATGGCTTGAGGCTCATGGATTGGGCCATTTAGCGCCTCATCAACATATCTCGCCTCCTTGATCATCATTCGCTCGCTCACAAACTTCTCAAGTATTTCTTCGGGCATCATCCTGGTGTACCTAGGATTCTCACGAATAGAGTTAACAAGATGAGGATCGAGGACGGTGAAGGACCTTAGCATAAGTCGGACGACGTCGTGGTCCGTCCATCGTGTGCTTCCATAGCTCCTTATTTTGTTGACGATGGTCTTGAGCCTGTTGTACGTTTGGGTTGGCTCCTCCCCCCTGATCATCGTGAACCTTCCTAGTTCACCTTCCACTAACTCCATCTTGGTGAGCATGGTGACGTCGTTCCCCTCATGCGAGATCTTGAGGGTGTCCCAAATTTGCTTGGCGTTATCCAAGCCGCTCACCTTACGGTATTAATCCCTGCACAATGACGCTAAAAGAACAATAGTAGCTTGTGCATTTTTATGAATTTGTTCATTGATGAACATGGGACTATCTGTACTATCAAATTGCATTCCATTTTCTACTATCTCCCATATACTTGGATGGAGAGAGAACAAGTGGCTACGCATTTTGTGACTCCAAAATCCGTAGTCCTCTCCATCAAAGTGAGGAGGTTTACCGAGGGGAATGGAAAGCAAATGAGCATTGGAACTTTGCGGAATACGAGAGTAATCAAAAGAAAAGTTCGAGTTAACCATCTTGTTTTTCTCGTAGTTGTTGTCGTCGTCGTCCTTTTGGGAAGAAGAAGACTCGTCGCTGTCATCATAGTAGACGATCTTCTTGATATGCCTCTTCTTGTTCCCGTCCTTCTTCTTATGACTTGAGCTTGAGTCAGTGGGCTTGTCGTCTTTTGGCTCATTGATGAAGGACTCCTTCTCCTTGTCGTTGATCACCATCCCCTTTCCCTTAGGATCCATCCCTTCGGGCGATTAGTCCCTTTCTTGAAGAGAATGACTCCGATACCAATTCAGAGCACCTAGAGCGGGGGGTGAATAGGTGATCCTGTAAAAACTTGAAACTTAAATCCACAAAACTTGATTAGGAGTTAGCACAATGAAGTCAAGTGACTAAGGAGAGCTCTTGTGAAGCACAATAGACACAGTGAGAACAAGCACAAGAGACACGAGGATTTATCCCGTGGTTTGGCCAAGTACAACACTTGCCTACTCCATGTTGTGGCGTCCCAACGGACGAGAGTTGCACTCAACTCCTCTCAAGTGATCCAATGATCAACTTGAATACCACGGTGTTCTTCTTTTCTTTACTCTTTCCCGTTTTCTTTACTCTCGCCCTTACAATAAGGATCAAAGTGAAAGCAATAGAGTAAGGGAGGAAAGCAACACACACAAATCCACAGCAATACGCACACACACGGCCAAGACTCGAGCTCAAATGAATATCACAAGGTTCTCACTAGAACGGAGCTCAAATCACTAAGAATGTCAAACGAGTGCGCAAAGACGGAGTGTGAATGATCAAGAATGCTCAAAGTATGCTTGGTGTACTCCTCCATGTGCCTAGGGGTCCCTTTTATAGCCCCAAGGCAGCTAGGAGCCGTTGAGAGCAATCCAGGAAGGCAATTCTTGTCATCTGTCGACTGGCGCATCGGACAGTCCGGTGCACCACCGGACACTGTCCGGTGCGGATTTCTTTCCTATTCTGGCGCAGCCGACCGTTGAAGACTTGGAGCCGTTGGCGCACCGGACAGTCCGGTGCTCCCATCCGACCGTTGGCTTGGCCATGCGTCACGCGCGGATTGCGCGGCCGACCGTTGGCTCACCGCACAGTCCGGTGTCTCACTGGACAGTCCGGTGAATTATAGTCGTACGCTGTTGACTTGGTTCCCGAGAGCAGAGACTTCGCCGCAGATGACTCACCGGACAGTCTGGTGATTTATAGCCGTATGCTGCCGTCGAGACCCGAGAGGAGCCAGTTGACCAGACGCCAGCTTGGCGCACCGGACACTGTCCGGTGCTCCACGGGACAGTCCGGTGTACCCAGACTAAGCACTTGGCTGCTCGAGCCATGTTTTTTCCAATTGTATTTTCTCTGATTCTAGCACTTAGACAAATATGTTAGTACACAAAAACCAATGTACTAAGTCTACAATCATACCTTTGTGTTGATTTTCACTTCATCCACCATTTGGCATAGTTTCACACTTAAACCATTTGTGTTGGCACATGATCACCAAAATACTTAGAAATGGCCCAAGGGCACATTTCCCTTTCAGATAGCACCACCCCTGCGCCCGAAGCAGACGAAGTTGTTGTCTATAGGAGCTTCATAAAGGCAGGGCTTCGATTTCCCTTGAGTAAATTTTTAGTTGAAGTTCTGAAGACTTTTGAGATTTAACTTCATCAGATTACCCCCGAAGCTATCATCAGAATGGGGATTTTTATTTGGGCCGTGAGGAGCAAAGGACTAGAGCCGAGTGCAAAATGCTTCTATAACATGCATGAGTTGTCCTATGAGACGAAGGCTACTGGGAAAGAGCAATATCATAATAATTTTGGTTGTTACGGCTTCGTGCCTCGCTCTGACGTGAGCTATCCAGTCACGACGTTTCGGAAGAGGTGGCCAAGAGCCTGGATGGAAGAGTGGTTTTATGTAAAGAATAACTTAGTTGAAAGGGAAGATATAAAGGGGATCATCCAACACCCTATTTGGTCTCGCTTCGGCATCAGAAGGCCAGCCACTGCTCTTGGAAATGAAATTGAAGCATGCCATAGGGCTTTTAACAATGTATGCACCTTTATTGGCACAAGAGACAGTCCAAGAGCATATTGCTTATAGAATGTGGCCTCTTGTTAGTGACTGGGAGATGCCAAAGGAAGTTGTTGCCGGGTCCAGTCAAGGCGGCTTTGTCTATCTAAAATACACCTTCAGATACAGAGATAAATTTGATGAGCCAAATGATGACTGGCTGAATTGTGTTGAAGCAACTAGTGACGAATTGCTTGGGGCCTACACAAGGGCTGAAGATGATGCCATGACACTAGCCTTCAGAGGAAGAGGCAAGAGAAGAGTAAACATAGTTTTTGATGTAATTGGCTTTGTATACCCGGACTACTGTTATCCCTCGCGAAAGCCAGGAAAGAAAAGAAAAGCTGCTGCTTCGGCCATTTCGGCTACATCGAAGGGTAAAAAGATCAAGGTTTTGACCCACCGGCCTAGGTACATTGAAACGGCTAGGGTGCCGAAGCTTGCCGAGGGGACTTCTTCCGCCGCTGAGCCGGAATACCCCGCTCCTGCCTGTGCCAAGGGAGAATCGGTTGAAGTGCCAAAAGCAATGGGATAGAAGAAAGCTGAGTTGGCCGAAGCGCCGAAGTGTCTTGCCAAAGCCAAGGAAAAAACGGTTGAAGAACCAGAACTAGAGGAGTCGGCAGGGCTGCCAAAAATACTGAGCCCACCACCAGAGCCGGAGTTGCCGAAGGTGTCCAAAGTTCCTGCAATAACTCCCAAGAGGAGGAGGATGGCTAGCGTGCTAGACACTGTCCTAGAGTCGACAAGGGTACCAACTTCTACCTCTGTAGAGGTGGCCAGCATGAGTGAGAAAATATAAAGGAGGCCACCTGTAATACTCAAATATGTAAACAATGAAAATAGAGTTGATCTCAATGGTTGGTGACCATGACGTATCATCACATGTAAATGATCATGTTTAAAAATGAGAAAAACCTTACTAAGACACAAATAAATCATTGCATCATAATGGATTTTTGGTTGTGCATTTAAAACAATAATAATATGAATAAAAATGAAATAATAATGAGAAGATGAGGAAATACTATGCAAAATAGAATAAATGGAGAAATAAATAAAATTTATCCATACCATGTTCAGAGGAATTGAGCATATAAATGTGAAGACAAATTTGCCATGAACAATGAATTTTAATAGGAATTGGAAATTGAGAACCAAATTCAAATTGGTAAAGGGAAATTCAAATAGAATAAAAGAAAAGGGTAATTTACCTAGCTGGGCCTTTGTCTTGCATTTTGGCCCACCTGTGCTCCTGCGTGCGGCACAACTCTAGGGGATACTAGCACTGGCCAGTGGGGCCCCTTGCGCAGCCGCACTCCCTTACGAACCGTAGACCGGGCACTGTTTATCTTCTACAGAGTGTATGCGTCGTGGGTTGTTGTAACCACCTCCCCGCATTCCCTGCTAGCTACCCGGGCCCCAAACCCTGCGCCTCGTGCCTTAATAACGGAAGGCCACCGCTCCTTGCTCCCTTCGCGGATGGCACAGAGGTCTGAGAGTCAGGGTTGAAGAGAGTGCCGCCCTTGGGAGCTCCGTTGTTGAGAGAGAGAGTCAGTGAACCAGAAATTTGGCCGCAAACGCGGATCTCGCCCGTGGGCAACTCCGCGGCCCGACGGGTGTACCAGGCGCGTCACTGGATGCCGCGGCGCATGCGTGTGACCTCGGCTTGTGAAGACCGCCACTGTGGGGTTCGGCGGCGAGCATAGAAGCTTGTGGTAGCACCAGTGGGCGAGGAAGGACCCTGTAGCCACCAGAATTGCTCATCGGTGACTCTATTCCACCGCGGGCCGCGCTGCACCATGGCTGGGTGCTCTCCACGCCGCGACAACCGGTGAGACTTGCTTCTTTGGGCTCGAGTTCATCAATGCTCCGTGTAGCGACGTTTGAATCAAAGGTTTATGCGAGTCATGGGTTTAGGGGGGGTCGGCTATGGCGTCGCCGCGCCAGACCCTGTTCACCTCCGTTGTTGCGGCCAGTGAGGGAAGATGGGCGAGCACCGTTGGTATGGCCTGGAGCGGCTAGGATTAGAGAGGCTGTACCCTTTTGCCGGGTTGCATCTGCGATGCCGATCGGTTATCCGGGGGCTAAGAATAAATGAAGACGTGGGCATGTGATGGCCGTTGGATCACGATCTGATGAACGGCATCGCGTACCGATTCAATCTTAGGCGTTCTAATCTAGGCCGTCGAAGCAGATCGTACGACTGTGATCTTGCGATACCCCTTCAGCCGAGCATTTTGCTAAAGAGCCCTCGGGTTTCAGTAAAATAAACCCGCCGTCCGTGCAACAGCGCCCTGTGTCTTGGGGATTCTTTCACCGAAACCCTTGTGCTTTACAGTTTTTATGCGCTCGGTCCAGTGAATTGAGTATTTAGGAAATTGATTATAAAAATTGATTTTTAACTCAAGAATAATTCTAGAAACTTGTAAGGTGCATATAAAATTCATTTTAACTCCTTTTTGACTCATTCCAGTTCCTATAATTTTGTAATAATATTGTTTATCAACTAGTACCACTGTTTTGATATGAATATCACAATAAAATTTATATCATATTTAATCTTGTACAAACACATAAAACCTTTAGAAATTCGTAACTTAAAATCCATTACTCCAAATTGATTCATTCTAGTGGAATTAATTTTGTTTAAGTATTGTTTATCACCTAGTACCTTTACCTAACCATGAAACTTGATTTAAAATTATTCACATGAATTACTCTATTCTAGGTACTTAATAACAACATACCGTCACTCCGATCTTAGTAGTTCTCGATTCCGCGATCTCGTAGCAACGTGTAGATTATTATTATTCAGTTTGTTCTTATGTTTGGTGTGATGTTAATTTTGTCTATACCATGTTTGTTTGTATTGCTACGACTAGCAGTGAGGTCACGAAGATCTGAAGAATCACCCTGGTAATTGGAATCTCAAGTGCCAGGCAAATTGTATCTTGATTCACTTTTGTTTACCCAATAATATTCTTTATTATCACTATTCAATCCATAGTTTTAATTTTGATGGGACCCAATAGGTCACCCTAGTCTGTTTATCCATTCTACCTTGTTTACCCCTAAATCATATGGGTAGTTATGCTATTGCTTTACATGGTTTTGGGTTAATATTTCATTATATCCATGTTCCAGTTATTTTTTTATTCTATTTATGTTCATGTCAAGATCATTATATTATTGTTAATTGGAACATGGAGCTCAACTTGAGAAACACGTGCCACCACTAGGGAGGAATGGGACCCCTTGGCTAACTAATTAAAAATGCTAGTGGAAGACTACCTTACCCGAAAGGGGCAAGGGCAGTAGGGGAGTTGCATGCAAGGAGGTTCTCGGGTTGACTTTGCTGCGATGGCGGTCAGACAGGGGATTCTTGCAAGTGCTCTTCCCATAAACTGTAGCGGGTTTTTGGAAGCTAGTGGAACTTTGTAAAGGCCTCGTAGTGGATCCCTAGCCATTCACCTTGGTAGTGTCTAAGGGTCTAGCTAGCCCTGGCAACATGGGAAACACGACTTGTGGGTAAAGGGTACAACCTCTACAGAGTGTAAAACTGGTATACTAGCCGAGCTCACGGTCATGAGCGGCTCAGGACTCTCTGATGATTAAATTATGGAACCTAAACTCAATTTGTCATTTGCATTTGCATGGGATTATTATTAATTTTGTTCTATTACTTTATTAAGGTTTGGTATTTACTTACATTTAGTAACTGCTAATAAAATTTTGACCAACCACGTAAAAGCAATGCTCAGGTTTAACCCCTGTCATTGATTAGCCTTACACTTCATGAACTCCCACCTTTGGTGAGTTCATGTCACATTATTCCCCACAACTTGTTGAGCGATGAACATATGTGAGCTCACCCTTGCTGTCTCACACCCCCCACAGGAGAAGAACAGGTATCACTTGCGGAGGCGCATGGTGGATGTGCGCTGTGTTCGTGAGAGGTCTAGGTCGTCATCTCCCAGTTGACTTTCGGGCGCCAATGATAGATTTTAG
Organism: Zea luxurians; assembly: GCA_029449295.1. NCBI lineage: Eukaryota > Viridiplantae > Streptophyta > Magnoliopsida > Poales > Poaceae > Zea > Zea luxurians. Next base: position 416,236 of record JAOPSE010000046.1, read on the forward strand.
ATCCTGCTATATTTATCTTTTATTTTGTAAGACTTCCACTATGTAATAGTACTCTGATTATATTGTGACATTTATCTCTATACACTCTGTTATTATATATGTTGTCTTCTTAGCGCATGTATGAGATGCACCGGGCTTTGTTCCTTAAAGCCGGGTGTGACACCACCGAAGCTGTTACAACTTTTGTTGAAGCTCAAGTTGGGCCCTTAGTTCCCATGGAAATAGGGCCTGTTGAAATTGGGCAAGGACCTTCAGATGCCACTGTGAACTTGAAAAAACAAGGCGCACCCAAAATTGTTAAAACTCCTACTCCCGAAGCATCTTCTGAAGAACTAGATTTTATTATACGACATGCTTCGGGGAAACAGTTATCGGAAGAGCAGATTACCGAAGCCAAGCAATATTCCAGGGATTTGAAATACCCAAAGGGATCCTTGGTGTATAATGGCACTGATGAAGACGACTTTCTGTACTGTCTTCTAGACAACAAGGAGTTATCTGTTTGTCGGGAGATGGCAAGGAACACGGGGTTTCTGAAGCTCGAGCTTGGCCTCTCTGCAATGTCAAAGGATGACCTTGCAGACAGCCTCGCTTATAATAGTCTGAAGGTAAAAATGTTTTGGCTTATAAACAGATTATTTTTGTATCTTGTACCACAGTGCTGATCCCTCTCGTCTTTTTTTGTAGGGCTTAATCTTGAGCAATGCTTTAAGAGCACAAAAGAGTGCTGAAGACGAAAGTTGCCAAATAGCCCTTGGGAACCTTCGGTCAGAGGTTATCAGATTGAGGAATGAAGCCGTAGAAAAGGACAAAATTCTGCTTTTCTTGGTAGACAGAGTAAAGGTTAGCGAAGCCAATCTTGCTGCACAGTCCGAAGCTCATAGAACCAAAATTGAAAACTTAAAGAAAAAGCTTGCCGAAAAGAATGAGGATTTTGAAGTGGCTAAAGCAAAACAAGAAATAAGCGAATGGACTAGCGCAAGATTGCAAAAGAATGTAGACGAGTTTCGGGAATTGAAGAAGAGGTATTACGAGAAATCCTTGGATTGTGCTAAGAAGTTGAAAGATAGTTTTGCAATGGTGGGTGCATACTCACCGGAGCAAAAATTTATTAGAAGCGATCCCGAAGGAATCATTGAATGGATCGGCGAAGAAGCTGAAGCTTTGGACGAAATACTTAGTGACCGTGGGGATTTCTATGCCTTCGCTGGTGCTCGAGTGGTTGCAGTGATTCTGGAGAAAAATGGTTGTGACCATGTTAAAGCTACAGCCTAGGCAGAAACTATCTTCTCCATAGAGGACACGAAGGAGACTTCGGCCGAAGATACTTTGATGGGCAAGAAGTTTTATTCCAATGTATGGATGAAAGGCAGCCGCGAAATAGCCAACGAAGCTATAAAGAACAATAAAAAAGAATCCCATGATGCCTGAGAAGAAGCCAAGTGAGCCGAAGAGGCTACTGAACGTGCAAGGCGTATATGTATTATTACTGAATTTTAGCTTCGGTGCTCATTTTTGGCTTCGGATTAACAGATTCTTTTGTACAGCTGAACTTTCACCGCCACCTGAGCCCTATGACCCTGAGGCTGATCTAGCCATGAAAGCAGCATTGGCGACAATAAAGATTGCCGAAGAAGCCGTTGATGAAGCTGTCAACAATCTACTGAACGAAGCTGTTGAAAAGATTCTAAAAGAGGACTGAGTTCTTATGTACTTAAGAAATGTATTTGGGAAATGTAATATTTGTACATGAGTTAATCATTGTATATCTATGTGTATATTAATGTAATATATTTCTTTGCGATGCATGAAATTTGCGTTCATACCATTTTTGAGCCTTCGGCGAAAAAACACATTCCCTTCTTTTCATGCTTCATAAACAAAGAGCCCTTCTGTAGCACAGCTGTTGTATAATATCGTTGTCGACGAAAATTCTCTTGACTTGTAAAATTATAACTGCCGAAGGTGTACTTTGTGCTCCAGCACACTGTTTCATTCATCGCATATTTTGAAAGAAGCAACTTTCCTTCTGCATAATCTTGTTGCTGATGCGACATAATGTATGATGTAATGCTATACAAAATGATGCGATGATATGATGCAGCATGATGTTTATGCTGAAGACACATACCCATACGAAAACACACCCAGACTCTGCATCCCCTTAGGAACGTCTTTTGAGTCTCTTCACCTTCTATTTCGATGGCATTTAAGCTCTGCATCCCCTTAGGAACGACTTTGGAGCTTCTTCACCTTCTATTTTGGTGATATTTAAGCTCTGCATTCCCTTAGGAACGCCTTTTGAGCTTCTTCACCTTTTATTTCGGTGGCATATTGGCTCTACATTCCCTTAGGAACGACTTTTGAGCTTCGGAACTTACTCTACGCTCCCTTAGGAACAACTTTGTAGCTTCGGAACATACTCTGCGCTCCCTTAGGAACGACTTCGTAGCTTTGGAAGCGTTGTTGGGGGGTGACATTCTACACTCGATAGTGTGACCGCAATATTATTACATCAAGTTGGAGATTAAACCTCCGTGAATTGATTTTCATGCAAGAAGATAAAATGACAAACAAAACAAAAATACATTAGGTTAGGATATCCTTTAGTAAATGTGCTTCAACTCAGGCACAATGCTGTTGACTGTGCAAGCTTCGAACTCCTCCCGAAAATCATGCTGTTGCGGAGTGTGGTGATGCCTTTCTAGCTGCTGACTGTGAACCAAAGTAGGTGCTAGCGGTGGTGGCAGTGGCAACTGGGCCCAGGAAGATTGAGAATGGCTAGCCGAAGCAACAGAGGCCGTAGGCTGTTGATTGCCTACATACTCTGCAACATAGGGGAGTAGCATGAAGCGGTATGTAGAACCTGCTTCGCTTGATTCTGCCGTGCTTCAGCTTCGGCAATCTCTTTCTGCTTTTGAATCGTAACCTCGCATTTCTTGTGGTACGCCCTTTGTCTTCGCCGCAGAACAAACAATATAGTTTCTTGGGCTGATCTCCATATCTTCCTCTGAAGCTTCTGCCCCCTCTGCCTCTTTGAGATGGTGGCCTGAAGGAACTTTTTTGTGCCCCTGATGATTGGGAGCTGTGCTGCTGCCTTTGGGTTTGGTTTCCCCTGTCATCACTTGAGCTAGCATTATGGATTGACTTGACATGCCTGGGGTGGAATCTCCCTCAAAAGACCCTAGCCATTTCAGAGTATCTATAGGCTTCTTCCCTTCTTTGCCGAAAATCATTATCGGCTCTAATGTACTCATCCATTTTCTGGAGAAGCTTCTCCAGAGTTTGTGGTGGCTTCCTTGCGAAGTATTGCACCATGGGTCCTGGCCGAAGCCCCTTGATCATGGCCTCAATGATGATCTCATTAGGCTCTGTAGGTGCTTTAGCTCTCAGCCTCAAGAACCTTCGGACATACGCCTGCAAGTACTCCTCCTGGTCCTGTGTACACTGAAAGAGAGCTTGGGCAGTGTCCAGCTTTGTTTAAAAAACCCTAAAAGCTAGTTACTAACATATCCTTTAGCTTCTGCCATGACGTAATTGTCCTTGGCTGAAGAGAGGAGTACCAAGTTTGAGCTACGCTCTTGAATGCCATGACAAAGGATTTCGCCATGACTGCAGTATTGCCCCCATATGAGGATATGGTTGCTTCGTAGCTTATCAGGAATTGCATCGGATCTGAGTGTCTGTCATACATGGGGAGCTGAGGTGGCTTGTATGACGGTGGCCATGGGTAGCCTGCAATTCTACTGCCAAGAGAGAAACATCGTCAAAAGCAAAATTTCCCTGATGAAAGTCACCGTACCATTCATCATCATTGAATGGACTTTCTTAGCGAAGCTCCCTATGTTGGGGCATTCGGTCTTGGTCATCCTGAGTGAGATGACGCATTTCTTCGGTGGCTTCATCGATCTTCTTCTGAAGGTCAGCGAGCCGAAACATCTTTTCCCTCTTCCTTTGCACCTGTTGATGCATAGCCTCCAGATCCCTGATCTCTTGATCCAGTTCCTCCTCTTGAGGTGTTGGGCTAGTAGCCTTCCTCTTCTAGCTCCTAGCTTCGTGCAGCGTCTCCTGATTAGTGTCCAGTGGCTGCAGGGCAGCCCCTAGCACCGTTGTCTTCTTCGGTGGCATTACGAAAGTCGATGCTTGCCAAAGGTGGTCGAATGAGTTCACCGGAGGTGGGCGCCAATGTTGGTGCTTGTTCTTGAACGCTATACATAAAGAACAAAGCAACACAATTATTAACGATTAAAGACCATCGTCCTTCAACACATTATTTCCTTTCGGGTATAATGGTTTTCAGATGAAGGTCATGAAGGGCATTCCTTCATCATCTCAGCAAACAGATATAAATGGAGGTACATGAAATATAAAAGAATATAAATAATAATGGTATATCAATAACTTATTTGTATTCCCATTTTATAAACATGAATAAATATTCATATTACATTGATACCTTCGGCTTGACAGAAGGTCAAAATGCGAGAGTGACGCAAGAGCGATTACCGTCCAGTGTGAATAATACGATGTAACTGTTCATCTATTTATAGGCACGAGACACAACCTGGTCAAAATTACATTCATGTCTCTGACATTTACTGCTAATCATAAGGCGAGCTATCAAGGACTAAGTAGTCTTTTCCCCTTTAGGTCGGTTCCATATTCCACCTTCATCATTATACTAAACCGAAGCCCTTTCAGCCACAGCTTCGGCGTCCGTTCATCCTGCCTTTAGGTCGTATCTCCACGTCACGCATATCTTCATCTCAAAGCCGAAGCCTCCTGTAGCAGTCCATGTTACACTGAAAAACATATTAGTCATGTTTTTGAGGACTTTCGAAAGAGGAAGGCCCCCAACAATATCATCCACGAAAATCTGGACTAAAAGGGTGTCATTATTATGCTTGAGGAAAAAAGGAGTTTTGTCCACATAGCCCATTTTAAAACCCTTAGAAAGCAGAAAAGATTTCAAATGCTCATACTAGACTCTAGGGGCTTGTTTCAAACCATACAAATCTTTTTGGAGTTTAAAAACATGGTTTGGAAACTTGGAACTCACAAAACCAGGGGCTGCCTAACATATATCTCTTCCTCTATACACCCATTCAAAAAGGCACTTTTGACATCCATTTAAAAAAGATTAAAACTCTTTGAAGCAGCAAAGGCTAAAATGATCCTAATGGCCTCTAAACGGGCAACAGGGGCAAAGGTCTCCTAATAATCAATTCCCTCTTTTTGGCAATACCCTTGGGCAACCAACCTCTCCTTGTTTCTCACTACCAAACCATCCTCACTCTGTTTGTTTTTGAAAACCCATTTTGTACCGATGGGACGGTAGTTAGAAGGAGGTGGCACCAAAACCCAAACCTGATTTCTTTCAAAATTTTCAAGCTCCTCATGCATAGCATTAATCAAGTTAGGATCAGATAAAGCATGTCCAACATCTTAGGGCTCAAAAGTAGCAACAAAAGCTGAGTGAGCAAAATGAGAAACGTGATGTGACCTAGAGCGAGTGACTCGCTCGTGAAGCTCCCCGATCATCTGCTGAGGTGGGTGACGCAGTTGAATATGTTGTGGAGCCTCCCTTGAGGAAGTGGCCTCCCCCTCAACATCAGCTTCAACTCCTCCAGTCTTAGTAGGAGATGGATTGAGCGGACCCCAAGTGGTGGAAGGAGTGGGGTTGGGTCCATCAGCCATAGTAGTGGAAGCAGGCTCGACTGGGGCGGCCGATGGAGTTGGCTCGAGAGCAACCCAATCGGCGTCGTCGTGCTCCTCCTCCACAAAGATGGTTTATCCCATCTAATCTGGACCTGTAGGCTCAAAGATAGGGGATGGCAAGGTGCAGTCTCATTGAATGTAACCTCATAAGTCTCCATAATGCAGTTAGTCTCTAGGTTAAGAACACGATAAGCATGAGAATGTAATGCATAACCCAAAAAAATCCCATCAGAAGACCGGGACTCAAACTTGTCCAGATTACCCTATTTCAGCACAAAGCATCTGTAGCCAAATACCATGAAATGGCTGACCTTGGGTGGCCGTCCAAATCGTAGCTCATAAAAAGTTTTGTTCAGAAAAGCCCGAAGAAAGATGCGATTGGACACATGGCAAGCAGTGTTGATCGCTTCGGCCCAAAAATGCCTAGGAGTCCTATGCTCATCAAGCATCGTCCTCGCCTTCTCAACAAGGGTCCGATTTTTGCGTTCAATAATACCATTCTGCCGGGGCACATACGAAAAGGAAAACTAATTCTCGAGTCCCAAAGAAGCACAAAAGGTTGCAAACTGATTATTTTTGAATTCTATGCCATTATCACTGCGTATAGCTCTCATGGCATTTTTAGGAAACTCATTTTGCAACCAAAGAATAAAATCTCGAGCATGAGTAAAAGCCTCATCCTTCGTCGTCATAAAGAACACCAAAGAGTAGGGAGAGAAGTTGTCGACAACCACAAGCACATACCACTTCCCTCCAAAAGAGCAAACCCTGGCTGGACCAATATTGTCCATATGAAGCAATTCGCCAGGATGCGAGGTCATCACCTTGGTGACCGGGGAATGGGAAGCGACAATCATTTTTCCATGACGACAAGGGTGACAGACAAAATCTTTCTCAAATTTTAATTTGGGCCATCCATGGATGAGGTCAATTGAGCTCAAATGACACAAAAGATCAAAGCTCAAGTGACCTAGCCTCCTATGCCACTTCCAAAGAGAAGAGGAAGATCCTGCCTGCAAACATCGAGAAGGGCGAGAAGAATGTGAAAAACCAGCACTAAAAACTCGACCAAAAGGGGAAATCTGGCAAATAGATCCCCACAGGCATCCAAAACTCGAGACAAGCCCTTTTTGAAGCGTACTTCATAGTCATCCTCAAGGAGTTGCGAAACTGAAAGCAGATTGAAATGAAGATTCGAAACCAAAGCAACATCCTTGAGAATAAAGCTCTCGTTCACCTGAACGGTGCCACGAGAAACAACCTTACCTCTTGACTTATCCCCAAATGTGATGTATTCCTAACCAATCATAGGGTCAAGGCAGGAGAACCATTTTGAGCTTCCGGTCATGTGGCGCTAACAGCCAGAATCCATGAGCCACGTGTTCTCCAGGACTCCGTCCTGCATAAATAGTAAGACATGGAGTGAGCAAATGGCACAACATTGGGGTAAGTAAACTGTGAAGAATACTAGTTGTTGGGGGCCTTCGGCTCCCGAAGGTCCTCAAAAGCATAGTTTCACAATATTTTCCAAGTGTAATATGTGAACAGGCACCTTCGGAGTCAGGTCGCGAATATACAAGAGCATGGTTAAGACAAAGCTTGACTGGAATGAAAAACGATCATGACGAAGGATAAGACGATCACGAAGCTATGTGCAAAAAGGCTTCGGCACAATAACAGAAAAGAGGAACCGACTTAAAGATGAAAAGCCAAATTGGACCTCGAAGAATTACTATAGTTATTGATAAATGTAAAGGGCATAAATGTAATTTTACACGGGCTGCGTCCCGTGCCTATAAATAGGTGAACAGTACTCCCGTACTGTTCACGCTGACTTGGCATACGCTTTTTCGCATCATGTTTGTACCTTTACTTTACATCAATCTGAAGGTACATTTGTAATTCGTTTTTATGAATTTAATAATGGAAATATATCGATGATAATGCTGGTATTATTACTCGCACATTATATATAGTTGCCCTGTTTAACCATTTATCAACCTAACGAAGGTCTTTTCTTTCGTAACCTTCGTCCGAGATTCATTATACCCGAAGGGATATACTGTTTCTAAGGACGAAGGAGTTCGACATTTAACACTTTTATGTTGTCTTGTTCTTAATTCATAGCATTTGAGAACAAGCCCCCAACATTGGCGCCCACCTCCGGTGAACTCACTTCCACTTTTTGGGTTTTGAAAACCTTCGGCAAGCGTCACCTTCGTCATGCCGCCGAAAAAAGCTTCAACGACAGGGGCTGCCACTCTGCAGCCGCTGGACCCCAATCAGGATGTCGTCTCTCTTAGGGAGGCCCGAAGCCAGAAGAGGAAGGCCATCAGTCGAACGCCTCCGGAAGACGACTTGGACCAAGAAATACAAAAAATGGAGATGCTCCATCAACAGGTTCAACGGAAGAAGGAGAAGATGGCTCGTCTAGCTTATCTTCAAAAGCAGATAGATGAAGCCTCTGAAGAGCTTCGACACCTCGCTCAAGATGACCAGAATCAAAGGCCCCCGTGCAAAGAGCTTCATCAAGAGGGTTTCTACAACGAGGATGACTGGTATGAAGATTTCCATCATGGAAATTTTGCTTTGGATGACACTTCTCCCCTATCAACAGAACTGCAGGCTACACCTTGGCCACAGTCTTATAAGCCACCTCAGCTCCCTATGTATGATGGTCATTCAGACCCGAAGCAATTCTTGATGAGCTATGAGGCAACTATATCTTCGTATGGTGGCAACACAGCGGTCATGGCAAAGTCCTTCGTCATGGCTGTCAGGAGCGTTGCACAAACCTGGTACTCCTCCCTTAGGCCAGGAACAATCACCTCATGGCAAAAGCTGAAGGATATGTTGATAACCAGCTTCCAAGGTTTTCAGACGAAGCCAGTCACTGCTCAAGCTTTATTCCAGTGCACCCAGGATCACGAAGAGTACCTTCAGGCATATGTCCGAAGGTTTCTACGTCTGAGGGCACAGGCACCAACAGTGCCCAATGAAATTGTCATTGAGGCCATGATTAAGGGGCTTCGGCCAGGACATTCAGCTCAGTACTTTGCCAGGAAACCTCCTCAAACTTTGGAGAAGCTGCTCCAGAAGATGGACGAGTATATTCGAGCTGACAATGATTTTCGCCAAAGAAGGGAGGAAGCTCTCAGGTTTTCTGAAATGACCAGGGGCTTCGGAGGAAGGTTTTATCCGAGGCATGTCAGGTTAATTCACAATTCTACTCAAAATGATGACAAAGGGAGTCAGCAGCAAAGGTCACAGTATTCCTCGCAAGCTTCGGGCAACAACAAGCTTCGGGGCAACAGCAAAGCTCTTTTCGTCCGCCAGCGCCAAGAGGTAGAGGCGCCAGGGGCTTCGGGGGAAGATTTGGAGATCATCCAAGAAAAATTTACTGCTTATTCTGCGGTGGAGGCAAGGGCCATACCACCAGAATGTGTCATGTTACCATTCAAAAGCAAAAGGAGCTAGTAGAGGCTGCAGCACAACAGAGCCAGCAGAAGCAGGTTATGCATACTGCTTCGTATCATTTGCCTTACATTCCAGAATATGTAGGCAATCACCCTGCAGCCTCTGTTGCTTTGGCAAGCCAACCCCAAGCTTCCTGGCAACAGCTTCCACCGCCACCACCAATACAATGAGCTCCGCAGCCAGAAGGGAGCCAGCACTCTCACCCCTAGAGGGACTTCAGAGAAGAATCCGAAGCTCGCACATTCAATAGCACTGTGCCAGAGTCGAAGCACATTTACTGACAAAATATCCTACTCCCACAGCAGTTTTTTATGCTTTCACCTTCAGTTTTATTTTCTTCGTAGTAAAGAACAATTATGGGGAGTTTAAGTGTTTTTTATTGTTTTTCAAATCCTTGTAACAGTTTACCGTATTATCATAATGAAAATATATCTCCTCCAAAGGCTTGAGTTACCGAAGCACAAGAATTTATGGAGGCACAGAGAACCTTCGGATTATCGAAAACTTGTTCTAAGGAATGAGCCTTAACTTTTTCGAAGTAATAAAAAGTCATTCCTAAGGGAGCGCAGTGTAAGTTTTCTGCTCGAAAGCCGTTCCAAAGGGAATGCAGAGCTTACAGTGAAAAATAAACGCTGATTCCGCTGAAAGTAAAAGGCGAAGAAGCTCCTAAGGGAGGCTTACAGCGAAAAATAAACGCTGATTCCGCTGAAAGTAAAAAGCGAAGAAGCTCCTAAGGGAGGCTTACAGCGAAAAGTCAACGCTGAGATAAAAAGATTGTGTGCTCTATGGCAGGGATATGTGTATTTTTAGCATAAATGTCATTTTGCATAACATAACATCATTACATCATTTTGCATAACATAAGCATCATCCATCATTTCGCATGGAGAATAGGAAGGGGACACAGCATTGATCTTCGAAGAATGTATTGAAAAAGAGAAAATCGTGCCAAGGCACAAGATAAATTGAGAAGAAGTGTAGCTTCATTTGAGAGGCAACATAAGACTTTTTTATGGATTCAAAGAATGTTTTCATGAAGTTTGGAGATTCTTCATCAAAGAAATATGGCAATTCTTGTGACACATAAAAGATTTTCTTTACGAAGCATGAAAAGAAGGGAAGGTGTTTTTTCGCCGAAGGCTCAAAAAGCGGTATGTATGAAAAAATTTCATGCATCGTAAAGAATTGAACCGTAAATAGATTATATATTACATTCAAAGTTACAAAGTTTTACACTTTTCATGTTCCAAGTATTTTTACAATAGCATTTAATCTTCCCTAAGAACTACTTCTGCAGCTTCGTTTAGCAGCTGATTGACAACTTCGTCCATGATGGCTTCGGCCATTTGTCTAATTTCGTCGTCTCCCTTCGGGGGAGGGTCCGCAGATGCCTCAGCGGGTTCTGAGGGAGGAGAGGATACAGCTATATTACTATTACAAACTACGAATAATGTTCAAAATCAAAAATTACAACAAAATAAAAATCACTAATTAATACCTATTTGCCCTTCGGGCCCTGTGTTTTTTCAGCATCTCTCGCTACCTCCCTAGCATCATGGATGTTTTTCTCACTTCTCTGAATGATCTCTTGAGCCATTTTTTCGGCCGCCATTGTCCCAAATGTCAGTAAAAAATTTTCCACCAACCTGGCTTGCTTCGGCTAAAGGGTCTTTGATATCTTCAGAGGATAAAGTAGCTTCAGACTGCGCCAAAGATTTCACATGCTCGCACCCTTTCTTCTCTAAAATGGTAACAATTCCCCTAGCGCCCGAAAAAGCACAAATGTCCCCGCGACTATTCAAGATTTCGTCGAAGACATCAGCTTCGCGACTAATCCATTCAATCGGGCCTTCTGGATTTCCTCTTGTGAAATTTTCTTCACTAGAGAATGCGCCAACGCCGGCGAAGCTGGATTTTATTTTATTAACACATTCTATGGATTTATCGTAGCACCTCTTCTTCGAAGCACGAAGCTCTTTAACATTTACTTCCAAATGATCTGCCCATTGATCACTTAATTCTCGTTTTGTTTCTTCAAGAATGCGTTCTTCTTTGGCTCGGGCTAGTTGTTTACGAAGATCTTCGATTTCACGCTTCTGAGCTTCGGCTTAAGTTTTAGAGGTAGCTTCGTCTTCCTTCATTTTTTCCACTAATGTAAGCAGAATTTTGTCCTTCTCCAAGGCTTCGTTTCTTAGCCTGATAACCTCTGTTCGAAGGTTGTTAAGAGCAATGGTGCAGCTCTCATCTTCGGCATTCTTCTGAGCCCTTAAGGCATTGCTGAGTATTAAGCCCTATTCAAAAGAATGAATGAGTTAACATAAGAGCAAAAAACTAATTCAAAATTCATAAACTTCAAAATTCACAATTTTTGTACCTTCAGACTATTGTATGCCAGGCTATCCGCAAGATCGTCCTTCATCATGGCGCAAAGGCCAGCTTCGAGTTTCGGGAACCCCATGCTTCTAGCCATCTCCCGGCACACGGATAATTCTTTATTGTCTGGGAGACAGTACAAGAAATCATCTTCGTTTGTCCCATTAAACACTACGGCCCCCCCTCGGATACTTCAGTTCTCGGGCATAGTGATTGGCTTCAAAAATCTCTTCTTCAGATAGTTTCTTCCCCGAAGCATGTCGCACAATATAATCATGTATTTTGGAAGATGCTTCGGGGGTGGCAGTGCCAATTTCCTCAGTCAGAATCGGCCCTGTTATTTTTTGCTTTTTCAGTTTCTAAACTTGCCTTTGACATTTTTTCGACCTCCAAAGGTTGTATCTTGGTGGATTCCGAAGGCCCAGCTTCAGTTTCAAATTGCTGCTTCGAAGTTTCAGCAACAAAGGCATCAGTAGACACTTCAACAGTTTTCTTTGGAGTTGTGCTTGAAGATTTAATTTCTCCAAAACATCCAGCACATTAACCATCCTTTTTCTTTTGGGGTCGCTGTTGGCCCCTTCTAGCTTTTAGCTGCCTCAACTTTTGCTGAAGGACTTAAAACATCTAGTGTTTTTATTTCATCAGTTCTCTCTTCTCCTGTTTTTTCTATTGCTGGTGCTTCGGCCATTTCTTCGGATTTTGGCGCTAGAGTTGGTTCTCTGGCTTCGGTGGCCGAAGAGGCCTCGCCAATAAACTCGGGCACTGTGGCCGGCTCAATACAGCGTGGAGGGTGTGTGAACACTTTTACCTTCTTCCTCTTCGGCGCTGGCTCCCCGGGAGCAGCCGAAGCAGTGTCCTTTGCAGGAGAAGTATTTTTTCTCTTTTGACCTCGCATTGGATAATAGTAGTCGGGATAGATAACCCAATTGCATCAAATACTCGGTTGAGTCTCTTCTTCTTTCGGCCTCCGAAAGCCGCTGATAATGCAGTGTTTTCGGCCTTTGAGTATGCCCCAAGCAATTCATCACTTACATTCTCAATGCTTTTCAGCCAATCATCATCCGGTTCAACAAACTTATCTCCGTACTTGAATGTATATTTCAGCCTGATTAGTCCACCCTCGTCAGTTTCTTTAACGGTCTCCTTCGGCATTTCCCAGTTATCTGCAAGTGGCCACACTCTGAAGGCAATGTGCTCTTGCATTAAATCCCTGGTCCCAATAAAAGAACAGACTACGCCGAAGGCCCTCTGACATTCTTCAGCTGCTTCGTCCATTTCTACCTTTGGTTTCCGGAGTCCGAAGCGCTGCCAGATAGGGCGCATGATGATATCTTTGATATCTTCCCGAACCTTCAAATCGTTCTTCACATAGAACCATTCCTTCATCCATTCCCCGGGCCATCTCTTCCGAAAGGTTGGCACGGGACAGCTTGACCTAGAGCGGGCACCGAAGCTATAGCAACCAAATTATAATGATATTGCTCCTTACCCCAGGGTTTCGTCTCATATACTAGCTCGTGTATATTGCAAAAGCTTTTTGCACTTGGCTCCAGGCCCTGGCTCCTCACGGCCCAGACGAAGATTCCCAATCTTATCACTGCCTTAGGGGTAAGTTGATGAAGGTAAATTTGATATATTTTCAGAACTTCTACCACAAACCTGCTTAGAGGGAATCGTAGCCCAGCCTTTAAAAAGCTTTGGAAGATCACGACTTCATTATCTTCGGGGGACGGCGTAGTTTTTTTCTCCGTCATCTGCCCTCACAATGGATATATCTCAGAAATATCTCCCCTCATATTTTCAAGGTGACTCTGCTTTATAGTTGATTTTCCGAAGTTTGAGTGACTAGGCCGCCACGGGCGATCTTCAGAGTCCTCTCCACCACTATCCACATCATAACTATCACTGTCGCCAGTATCTTCAGATAAACCCTCCAAAGTTTCCTTGACAATCTTTTCCGTATTGGTCTTCGATATTGACTCAAGAAAACCTAGGTGCATTTCCTCAAAAAGGCTTTGCTTCGAAGCACCAGCAACTATCTTATCCTCAGACATCTTCGCGAATGCTGGCAAACCAGACTTGAAACCGAAGCTTAAAAATTTAAGACCGAGCAAATGCTGTCACGCGTAGGCTAAAAGCTGGGTGAGTAAAAAGCAGGTGGCAAAAGGGCGTGCCAAACAAATTCGTGGTGAGCTTATATTTATACACCCAGTATGTCGAAAACTGGAGGGCCCCGCTTGTCAATGACTGTTGCTATTCTAGCAAAAGGAAGGAGTTTTTTCGGACCTTCGGCTTCAAGCCTTCGTCCATGTCGCAATATGAATTTATCTTTACAATAAATTGATATTGCGAGGGGCTACTGTTGGGGGCCTTCGGCTCCCGAAGGTCCTCAAAAGCATAGTTTCACAATATTTTCCAAGTGTAATATGTGAACAGGCACCTTCGGAGTCAGGTCGGGAATATACAAGAGCATGGTTAAGACGAAGCTTGACTGGAATGAAAAACGATCATGACGAAGGATAAGACGATCACGAAGCTATGTGCAGAAAGGCTTCGGCACAATAACAGAAAAGAGGAACCGACTTAAAGATGAAAAGCCAAATTGGACCTCGAAGAATTACTATAGTTATTGATAAATGTAAAGGGCATCAATGTAATTTTACACGGGCTGCATCCCATGCCTATAAATAGGTGAACAGTACTCCCGTACTGTTCACAGCTGACTTGGCATACGCTTTTTCGCATCACGTTTGTACCTTTACTTTACATCAATCTGAAGGTACATTTGTAATTCGTTTTTTATGAATTTAATAATGGAAATATATCGATGATAATGCTGGTATTATTACTCGCACATTATATATAGTTGCCCTGTTTAACCATTTATCAACCTAACGAAGGTCTTTTCTTTCGTAACCTTCGTCCGAGATTCATTATACCCGAAGGGATATACTGTTTCTAAGGACGAAGGAGTTCGACATTTAACACTTTTATGTTGTCTTGTTCTTAATTCATAGCATTTGAGAACAAGCCCCCAACACTAGTGATGCGACATTTGTCCCTGAAAAGTGTTAGGGAAAACACCAAACATCGCTGGTTCCGAAGGGAAGCGATCACCACAAGAAGGAAATTGTGGTCCGCTGTGGAAGTATGAACCAAAGCCTCTGTCACATGGTCCTTGGCCATAAGGCAAACGACCAGCATCCCGTCGGGCATGACCACCATGTGGTCTCACTGCCTGAGGCCTAGCGGCAAGAGGAAAAACACCTCTAGGCCTCACAGGATGTCTCTAAACAGGCTGAGCATGATCACCATGAGAGGGGCGGTTCATGTCCTTCCTGCTTGACTCATAAACCCGTCGCTCATCTCTCTTCCTCCTAAAGCAAAAAGAAGCAAGAAGCCCATCCCTCTCACAATACTCACAATGGTACCTCACCTCTCTCTTGGGTGGATTTTGTTTGTGGGAGGGGGCTTTCTTTTTGGATGGCTAAGGGGCTCTAGGAAGGGGATTGCTAGAGATGTTGGGAAAGATGTCAAGTGTGTTCCTGAGATGGTTAGGTTTTGGAAGCCACACTTGTTTCTGAGGAGGAGCTCTCATAGGTTCATCAATCACAACATCTCTCACAGGGGTGATAGACTTATCAGGGGTGGTTTTGATAAGCTTGGGAGTGGGTGAAGGTTTCTCTAAAGGTGTCAAACCACTTCACTCACCAACCTTCCCAAATCGAGCGACACTTCCATCCTTAGCAGCAAAGCCTAACCCCGTCCGCCAGTTCCCCTCTTGAACTGACTCACCATCATGCCTAACTGGGGCTCACTGCACAACACCCAACTCAAGACAAATCGAAGGTATGTGTTTTCTTCGCCAATTCTTTGTCTTCTCGTGTCTGCAGGACTCAAGGGCAGACTGCAAACCTTCACAAAGTGAACACTGCGCAGGTGCAGGGGCACTCACTGAGCTAGCCTTCTCAAGCAAGCTAGCCTAGCGTCTCTCTCTGCTAGCTCAGACTGCAAGCTAGGACAAATGGTACATGCACCCAACAGGATAGACCTAGATCTCATCTCATCGCGCTCATCTAGCAAGGTGGAGTACTTGGTCTGCAAAGTGGTGATGTTCAACATGTGTAGAGCACACTCATCACATTCAGTCTTGTTAGACACCACAACTGAATCTCTAGTAGACTCAAGTTCCCTAAGCATGCTCTCGTACTTGGATCTAAACTCTCTCCTCTCATGAGCAGCCTGCCTAAGAAACTTATCCTGACTAGCCAAAGCAACGTTCAACTCTTCTATGTCAGCGGCGATATCATCGGCGGAAGGTAGTACCTTAGAAGTAGTGTCGTCGCCGGTGCCGACCGCGTCCTCACCAAGTGCCATGGTGCAGAAGTCTCCTGCGGTGTCGGCGATGAAGCACAACCCGTTCAGCTTGTCCTCGACCTCTTCTCAGTCTCCTCGTCGCACAAGGAAGATACAACATCGTTGGAGTCGTGGTCGAGGTCGCTGAGGGAGGCGAGGAAGGCACACTCCTTGATCTTTGCCTCCTTGTCGAATCCTCCCTTGGACTTGTACTTGCTAGAGAAGTACTTTCCCTTGCGCCGACCAGAGTGATGGTCGCGCAGGCTAGACTCCGATTTGCCCTTCTTGGGGCAGCTGGCAACGAAGTGGTCAGGATCGCCACAGTTGTAGCATCCGTCCTTGGACCCGTCACACCGCCGGCTCATACGGTTGTTATGGAACCAAGTGAACAAGCTGGCCACATGTGCTAGCTTCTCATCCCCAAGGCTCTCCACCTGCTCCTCTGTAATGGACAACAAAGAAGATAGAGCAAACATAGTAGATGAGGACTTAGAAGCGGAACCACCTCCAGAGACCAGGGCCATGGTGGGTGCACCAGGGTTCTAAATCTTGGCTCGAGTCTGGTGGTCAATCTCTATGGACTTGAGCTTGCTGAAGAGCTTGTCCATGGTGAGAGTCTCGTAGTTGGGTGACTTGATGATCGCCGAGACTTTCACCTCCCAAACCCTCCGATCTAGAGCATGTAGTAATTTCAGCGCTCTCTCATGATCACTATAGGGTAGCTGTGCCTTGTTGGCACACATCTTGTTCACAATTGACTGGAACCAGGAGAACATAGAATCAATGGTCTCTCCAGCCAATTGTGCAAAGTTCTCGTATTCTATCCTGTACGCCTCAAATAGTCTAGCCTTCACATGATCATTGCCCTCATGGAATCTCTCGAGGGTAGACCAGATCTAATGAGTCGTAGTCAGATGTCCGACTCGCTCAAACTCATCAAGCGAGAGACATGAGAACAAAGCATTTCGAGCTTTGTTGTTCGAATCAGGGAACTCCATTTGAATTGGAGTGATCCGGTCACTTGTAGCATCAAAATTCACATCGAGGCAAATTTCCCAAACTCGGTAACTGATGCTCTGAAGATACGCAGATATGCGAATCTTCTAGTACATGTAATTGGTCCCATCAAAGAATGGAGGTTTGCCAACACCTCGTTCCATGTTGCCTACGTGGATTTCAAACCGATTAGGGAAGGGAAATCCTTAACTGTCTTTGATACCAATTGTAGGACCGACAAGGTGACCAGAGGGGGGTGAATGAGAGCTAATCGGATTTTGCTTCCAAACACTGAAAATGAACTCTTCACTTCAATTGAGATGAAGCAAGTGCTCAAACCATGAACACATCAACGAACGAGAGATCTCATGATTACAAAACGTTCCTAATACTCACATGAGACCAACAAAACAAACGGATCACAAATCAGACACCAAAAAGTCCAAAACGGTCCAATACAGTATCGTCAACAAGTGTTGTTTTCAAGAGTACGAAATTATGTTCTTGAATTCAAAACTAAACCAAACAAACTCTGATTGAGATGAAATTTTACACACACCTGAGAAAATACGTTTCCAAGATCTCCCTAAATTTTGAGATTAATCAGACTTGTAAATCACCTGCAGATCTAAAAATACAGCCAGAAATTGGGTTTTCTAGAATGAGTTCAAACTGATTTTTTCTCAAATCGCGGCCAAAATCTGCAACAACTAGGTGTATGCAGTGGTCCAAAGAGTGCAACTCACCACCAATCAATCCTCAAACCGAATCCTCTCAAAGGAATCAAAGGTTTTTCACCAACAACACAAGATTGAGGAAAACGAGAAACCAAGACTATAAAACTTCAGAAATTCTAGCATGTGTACAAACTTAGATTTGAAGCCAAAGAGCCCTGTGGGCTAGACAGGCGACCCTTCCTCTTATTAAACTTGAAAATTAAGAACACAGTCAAAGTACAAAATCGCTACGAAACCCTCAACTCAACTAGTGTCTACCTAGAGAGAAAACTAGGAGCTCTAGAATGAGTGCTCAAAACAAATGGCAACCAAGAGATACTGAACAAACCAGCCCTCCCCTCTATTTATAGAGGGTTATTCTCACTTCCTAAACTACCCTATTTACATAGAGCCTATCCACTCCACCGGAGGCGAAATGGACCAACTCCTAGGTTTTCGATCCGACAACCACGTCCTTCACACGGAGATGCTTCGCCATGACGCACCCTCCGTGTCATGCCTCGTGCCACCACCAGTTCCCTCCAGAATTGCCACCTCCAAGTTTTGAGGCCCAATTTAGCAAAACCCGCCATCTGTAGCACTGGGTGGTTTTGAGGCCCAAACCACCAGACCTGCCATGAGCATAGCACCTCGTGCATGTCCTCCACGATCAGACGCGTGACCCGCCAGTCCTCGACCACACTAGCAACACTGTGGCGGAACTGCCTGAATTATTCCGACTCAAGTGCCTAAGTCTCGCCCTAGAGGCTAGACCACACTTAAATAGGAATAACCCGTCAATTCCTCGGATCTAGTCCGACAAGGCCACTGACAGGATCAAGTACCACAACCTCACTCGATGGTGAGTCACAGAGCAAATACAATAAAGCATAAAACCATACATTAGGGAGTATTAAATTATAACAGCACCATCGGAGTTTTGCAAAAGTAGTCATCATTGTTTGAAGTGCAGTGGAATGAAACTAACGATAAATAAACAGAGAGATGGGGAAGCCTGTCCCATCACACCTCATGCTCCTCCTCAGCCGAGGCGGGGTCCCACTCAACAGTCCAACCCGGTGGCAAGATGGACGGCCAAGTCACTCCAGCAACCGTGTCCTCCAGAGAACCTGTAAAATTATGCCACAAGCAAGGCTGAGTATACTAATACTCAGCTAGACTTACCCGGTGTGAGGAGTCTACTCCTCTACCTCTAGACATGCAGTTTTTTGGCTGTGGGGTTTGGTTGCCAAAAGCACTAGCTGAGTTTCTAAATCAAGTTTTAACTTTGTCAAGTTTAAGTGTGACTCTCTTAAGACTAAATATGTACTATCTACTCATACATAGTACCAAACATTTTTGCAATCAACATCTTGTCTCAACTCATCATAATTCCACTTGTTACTCAATGCAGTACAATGGATCAAGCAGTCTCATTAGCTGCGAGAAGCAGACGATTCGAATCGAGTTTTTATCCTTGCAAGGTAAACATAAACACACGACGTGGCGAGGCACTCCGTCCCCACACACATCAACCGTCCCCATCGATTCCCTGGCAGCAGATCAGGGCTCACCGCCTTGGCGTACAATGCCTCACTGACCCCGACTGCCGTCGTGCAGTGACCGCACTTGCACCCACCATAACCGGAATGGGAGACCACGTCTCAGGTCGCGTGAGGGGTAAAGTCCACTGGCAGGTTCAATCAGGTACTAGGCTTACCGATTTAACATTTTTCTCGGTATGTGCTTAGTACATTCAAACACTTGACACAGGTATCCGCACGTTAATCCTTATTCCAAATTTTATCTCGTAGACCACGCATCCCCATGGATCCGTGTCCACAGACCAACATCAGTATGATATGAAAGTGGGTACAATCAATTCCTGACCTCGCGCGAGTGCTAGAAAATTCACTCGACTTCTACCGAGATCCCTAATTAGCAAAGCAGCTACTTGACCTAGCATACTAGTATCCATCTCAAAAGGATTCCTGAGTTCATGCAACTAGGGTTTCAATCAACTCCTACACTTAAGTGCACAATACAAGCCTACAAACATTAAGTGTAGTAAATAGCATATATAACAGGTTATGCATAAAACCGAGGCTTGCCTTCCAAAGCTGGGGAGGCAGATCCTCTGGTGCAGGCTCTGGTGCTGGATCCGGGGCTACCTCCTAGCAGCTCCTTGCTCCGGCACGAGGATGTACTCTCCGTCAGCGAGGTTGCAATCTATCGAATGCAACGAATATGTATGTCATGATTATGCATGATTTAACAACTTTATGCTAAAGAAAGGAGAACTAAGTTAGTTAGTAACTTAGGGTTTCTTGGTCATACGTGGCTTTTAGTAGTTTATGCTTATCATTTTAAGTTTAGGTTTTGTTAAG
This sequence comes from Zea luxurians, assembly GCA_029449295.1. Taxonomy (NCBI): domain Eukaryota; kingdom Viridiplantae; phylum Streptophyta; class Magnoliopsida; order Poales; family Poaceae; genus Zea; species Zea luxurians. Next base: position 436,259 of record JAOPSE010000046.1, read on the forward strand.
GATAAGCATAGTGGATTTGTAATTCTCCTTATATACTTCAGTGGACAATTTTACAAAGGGTTTTAGGGTCACACTAAATTCCATCATTCCCTTTCTTTTTCCCTTCTTTATTTTCTATTTATGAATTTTAGTTGTGGGTTTGAACTACAACAGTGATTTCAAAATTTTCAAAAACCTTGTAAAAATTACAGTGGCTTGTCATTGGTCAATATAGTCTATTCTAGGAGTTTGAGGTTCAAAATAAAAAGGCTATGCTTTAGACAAAAAAAAAACAAAGGTTGTGTAAATGGGCCACTTTATACTACAACTCTTAACTAGGAGTGGGTTCTGCCCTAAGGGTTATTTTTGTTGGCATCTAACAGTAATAATAAGCTTCTGTGCCAAAAATCACAGAAGGTTAATTGGTGGTTATTTAGTTGTGATTTTCTAAAGTTTTATGCCAAAAGGGTGCTTATAACTAACTTGTTATTTGAAAATATCAAACAACAGACTTCAAATTTTTCTTATGTTCTTAATAACAACTCATTATTATCCCAAGGTTTGGGGTGTTTTTGCCTTGGGGTTATTTTTCTAGGTTTTTCTAAGTTTTCCTTGTTTTCTCAAAATAAAAGGTATCCCAATTATTTTATACTAAACTAGAGTATAATAAATTTTTCTAGTGAACTATACTGAATAAGTAGACTAACAAAAATATGGGGGCTCTCTGGTTCTTTATTTAATTTATCTTTCCTATTTTCTTTAACCTTAAGCACAAAGCAAAATAAATGGTAAACTCTACCTTAATGGGATGTACAGAGGGTTTAGCATTTTTAAATAGCTCAGTAGGTGGTCATGTACTTCTCCAAATTTTCTTAACCTCAGTTAAATAGTGCAACTATTTTTTTCCTATTATTCATCTTTTGGCCAAATCAGTATTTAAGTCAGAACCTTAAAGTTTTCTGTAGCACAAAGGGGTTTTATATTTTTCTTCAATAGTTTATATTATTTAAGATCTGACAAAATTGGTTTGACTCAATTTGGATGAGTACAACAGAAGATATGAATTATTCAAGTTCTGTTTAAATTTTAAATCAGATTTATTTAAAGGTTTCCTGGAAAAACCACTTTGCACCGAAGTCCTCGGGTTATTTCCCAAACCAACTTTCTCAGTTATACCCCCGCTACTATTTCTCTGAGTCACTGACAGTTCAAAAATCCCCCCGGCCTTTCCTTCTTCTTCCCCGAGGTCCTTCCCCTAATGCAAACAGTACCCGCGGAAAGAAAAGGGTGGCGCGGCTTACCGGCGGCGAGAGAGGTCCGGCGAGGGCGGGGTTGGCTCCGAGAGGCTCTGGCGGTCACAACGGTGTATGGCTCGACGGTGGGGGTGGCCGGAATCGCTCGGTCCACGTGTGCAGGCGGGTGCTCTCGTCGGCGGCGGGTGTGCCGGCCAAACCACGGCGACCTAGTTCAATCCAATGGCACAGTGAGCTTCACGGGGTGACGTAGAGGCTGTGTGCGCAAGGAATCGGGGATGGAGCAGAGGATTACCCGGTCTACGCTCGCCGGCGGTCGGGTGGAGTCCGGCGACCGTGGACTGGCCTCTCTGGCGAAGCAAACTTCGATTCCTCGCTCGGGAGCTTCACCGAGGTGTGCACAGTCTTCTCCGAGGTTTGGACGGGGCTGGGAAGGGTTCGACTGGCCGGTCTACGGTGGCAGGGGGATCGGGCGGCCGCGGACACGCCGTGTAAGGGCAAACGCCGGTGGTTTGGGCTCCGGTGAGGTCGAGCGTATGCGGAAGGGTACGGTCGAGGTCCCTGGGGGTTTTATAGGCGCGGGTGCGGGCCATGGCGCCGGCTGGTCCTTGGCGCGACGCGGGGCACGCGGGGCGCGCGCGGGCGTGCTCTGGCGAGTCCAGAGCGCGTCGAACACGTGGTCGTTGCCTTCTGCCCTCGTTCTTGCGCCTGCTGAGCAGCCAAGCGTGCGAATCTCGCCCTATGGCTTATGCAAGATTTTTTCCCTGCACCTAGGGCTACCTAGTTCATGTAAGTTCCAAGAGAAGATCGGGTCTGGTTTAGGAGATATGGTGGCGCCAAGTCTTGTCTGTCTGCACTGTTCAATCCGAGACAAAATAGGTGCCAACCCGTGTCAAAAGGTCTTGGCTTGGGTTCAAACTCTTCCAGGGGGTTCCTTAGATAATTTGGCTCCTTTTTGTTATTTAGACCCTGGGGTTTTGGTGCCATTAACTAGGTGAACACCCCTGATCTCTAGATTAGGGCTGATTTTGGACTTAGAGAGAATGGGGGTGATTCCTTGGTGTTCTCCACTTGGGGCTGATTTAGGGGGTCTTTTTGTAAAGCTCCTTTGCTGTCTTTTGTAAACATTTTGGTACTCTTAAACTTTGGTTAAGGGTTTAAATCATGGAATGTGCATTTACCTAATCTTTCTCTCAGCTAAAGGCTTCAAGAGAGAGAGAGCCCAAAGTTCAGTCCTCCCTTGCCCTAGGTGGTCATTGCCTAAAGGCTTGGGTAATACCTTGGTCCCTGGCACTTCTTAACTCACTCATGCTTCCATGGTCTTAAGTGCTCCCTCTCCTCCAAGTTTTAACCACATGTGATAATAGGTGTATGTGTCATTAGGAAGCCAGCACCATAGTAACACCTGGGGTGTTACAAACACGGTCAACTCCACCATGTCCTTGCACAAGCGTGTGTCCCATGTGTCAGCCACCACAGTTGGTCACCTGGCTGCTCTGATCCGTCAGTCAAGACCTAGCACTCGCTCTTCACCGCACCCGGTCCATAAGCATGAGCCCATATGACCTTCACCTCAGCCGCCGACCATTCCTATGCTCCACACCTGCACACCACAAGTCGATCGACATGGTTGCACAAGCATAATCTCACACTCTGGTTAGTCCACTAACTACCCCAGAGTGGTACCCGTTGACAATCACTCGTCATCAACCAAGCCACAAGGGACAAGTCAAGAGTGTTCGCAATTAAAACCCCAAAAGATCATGTCTCATAATTACTCGTCTTATCTGCAATTCTATCTTACCAGGTGTTTATAACCCAGATGGTCAATACCAGGAAGGGAGGCGGTATCGATCTACTTGCCAATAACCATCGCAGGATGATTGTTAACCAACCTCAACCAGAGATGGATCCTCCACCGAACCCTCCACTGGCTAGGACAGATCCTATGGCTACCGCTAAGATGCAGATGTTGCAGCAAATGGCAAACACCATGACTGAAATACAAGCTTAGATGCGACAAGAATGTCAGGAGATGTGCTAGGAGTGGCAAGAAATTTGACCAGAACTCCGCAGGAACAACTGGAACGGTAGCAACAACCACCACTACCTCCACCACCACCACCAGATCCACCCTGGGACAAGCACCAGGAATTCATGAGTCACAAGCCACTCACATTCTCTAGCTCTCCAGATCCTCTACATGCTGATGATTGGCTGAAGTCAGTGGATAAGATGCTCAATATTGCTCAATGCACTGATCGAGAGAAGGTGCTCTATGTGTCGTATCGTCTCACTGCCCCGCTGCTGATTGGTGGGACTCCTACTGTGCTGCCCTTTTTGCTGCTAACACTAATACCTGGGTAGAATTTTCTACACAATTTAGGAATTATCACATTCCTGCAGGCTTGATGAAAATTAAGAAGAAGGAATTCTTGTCACTTAAGCAAGGCAACATGACAGTTAGTGAATATCGTGATAAATTCATTCAGTGTCAAGGTATGCTCCAAAGGAGGTGGCTGATGATGAAAGGAAGCAGGAGTAGTTCATGAAGGGACTCATTGGGCCACTCAAGTGCCAGTTGGTATCTCACACCTTCCCATCTTTCTAGAGGCTTCTGGACAAGGCTATAGCTATTGAACACAAACATGTTTAGCTGGGCGAGATGAAGAGGAAGGCAATCACCTAGGGACAGCGGAGCAGTAGCATCTGTCCTTGCTATGTTCCACCCTAGGGAACACTAGCGCGTCTTGGAGGAGGGCAACAGTCCTACCAACGACCTGCTCCGCATACACCATAGGCAACTCCGCAGACTCCACATACTCGTCGGGCTACCCCCACTGGCACCCCGACGAGACCTGCTGGACAGGGTACTACTACACTCACAACTTGCTTCAAGTGTGGTGAGGTTGGGCACTACGCCATTGCTTGTCCGAAGAGGAATCCCAACACACCAGCTCGAAGTAATGTTTAGGGCAGGCAATAGACTCCATCTACCAGCAAAGGGTTCAATATTGCTAGAGTCAACCAAGTCAGTGCTGATGCTACTGCTGACGGTGCTGATATTGCTATCGATACGTTTTATGTTAATTCAGTTCCTGCAGCTATATTATTTGATTCTGGAGCTACGCATTTGTTCATTTCTGCTCGCTATGTCAATACAAATGAGTTACCAGTTCAAACTATGCAAAAATCCCTGATAATAATCACCCCTAAAGGGCCTATTGAATCAAATTATATGACCAACAGATTAACAATCACAATCATGGGGAGGGAATTCTAGTCTAGGCCTATAGTATTATAAGAGAGCAGTATATATCTGATTCTTGGTATGTCATGGTTAAGGAAAGCAAAGGTAGTTATACATTATGCTAGGGGAACCATGGAACTCAACAGTCCAAAAGAAAAAAGATTTGAAGTCATGATTACCATAACACCCTCAACCAGACCTACCATATATCTAGTAGATGGTAAGTTTGTGGGCAGAAACATCCGTGTGGTTAGAGAGTTCCCATATGTTTTTCCAGAGGAGTTACTCGAGATGCCACCAGATAGGGAAGTTGAGTTTGTTATTGATCTATTACCTAGAACCGCTCCTATTTCAAAAAGGCCATACTTGATGTCAGTAGATGAATTAAAAGAACTTAAGAAACAACTAACAGAGTTGCAAGAGGCAGGGTACATTCATCCGAGTTCCTCACCTTGGTGAGCACTAGTTCTGTTTATATAGAAGAAGGATGGTTCACAGAGGATGTGTGTTGATTATAGATAACTTAATGATGTCACAATTAAGAATAAGTATCCTTTACCTCGTATTGAAGATTTATTTGATCAGTTGAGGTGCCAGGTTATTCTCTAAGATTGATCTTAGATCGGGTTATCATCAAATGAAGATTAGGCCTTATGATATTCCCAAGACGGCTTTCTCTACCCGATATGGTCTATATGAGTTCACGGTCATGTCGTTGGCTTAACTAATGCACCAGCCTACTTCATGAATTATGAACAAGGTGTTCATTGAGTATCTTGATAAGTTCATCATGGTATTCATCGACGACATCCTAATTTATTCCAAGAATGATAGTGATCTTGAGGAACATCTGCGATTGGTACTACAGAAGTTAAGGGATAATCAACTCCATGCCAAGTATAGTAAATGTGAGTTCTAGCTTGATGAAGTACCATTCCTTGGGCATATCATCTCCAATGGTGGAATCTTAGTGGATCCGGCTAAAGTGAGAGAGATAGTAGGATGGAAGATACCGAGTTCAGTTACTAAGATCCGGAGTTGTGACGGAACCTTCCAAGTATTAGGCCCACCTACAGTTGCCCTTGTCTAACAGACATCAGACAACCCTGTAGATGTTCCTGAACCACTTGACAAGTTCGGTATCTTTTCTTACCTTTCCAGGAACGTTTCACCCGTCTTGCAGACATTACAGAACATCGGAGATATCGGAAAGCAAGTGATTACATAAACTTACATTTATTTTAAAAGTAAGATCAAGTTGCTTATTACAGACCAGAAATATAAACGAGTGCTGCGTAGTATTATTACATAACCAAGGGAGGCAAAAACTCCTCCCGATAAGTTTTTACATAAAAGTTTACTTATGGAGGACCATGTCCTCTCGCATCTTCACTCTTGCTTTTCCTCATGAGGAACCACCTTGGTACAGAAGCAACAGAAATCTGCTGCTTCCTCACCTAAAAACAACGAGGGAATAAACCCTGAGTACGGAATTACTCAGCAAGTCTTACCCGACTAAAGAAAAGACCTCAAGGGTATGCTGGTTATAGGGAGTCAAGGTAAGGTATCTCAAGATCAAAGACTCTGTTGTTGCATAAATGCTTACTAAAAGTGGATCCTTAAAAATCCAGTTTTATTGTCAAGTTAGGTAAACTTACCTGCATCTAGAGTTCTTTCTAACCTAGTTCAAACACTTATCCTGAACTAACAAGTTCTTAATTCTTCCTTCATCTTTACTGGATTGCTACGTGTAAGTCAGTGACCAAGTCTTCATAACCACGAAGGTACGGCGATCCGAATCGATTATACTCAGCTGAGGATCTCCAATCACACGACATATGTAGCACTTAACCCTTGCATATGTTAACCCGCCACGGGTTTCTTAAGACCAGATCAGGTTCACGCAAACCGAGAGTACAGATACACCACCATCCAGCCTCTTGCCACGGAGGGTACACGCTACTCCCGCCACCGCTCCACGCCCATTTCGTGTTATCTTATTCTGGCCTTAGTCTGCCCGAGGCAAGGCTTACCCATGACGAGGCATGTGACCAGTTAAAGGGTCCTCGGTCATCAAGCCTACATCGACAAGGTCCTTAATCACTCAGACGGAGACACTACACCGAGACTCTCTTCTCGTACAAGTCACCCGCCCGGTCTCAGCTTAATCATTTCAACCCAAAAACTTGGTACCTGGCAGAGGTACATCTTTTCCGGATGTTGAACCCATCAAGGCCTTTGACAGATCCACCATCAAGTTTCATTTTCGAAAACATCCCACCCACTTTTGCCACATCATATTTTGTAAAACAAACATTTTGTTTTTCTAAAGCAATGCTAAGCATCAAAATCTTTTGTAAAGCGGGTGATCAAGGAAGTTAATCAAATTCAAGGAAGGTAATGCAGGAATTGTTTTAGCAATCAACTCCTATCACCTAATGCATCAAGCAAATGAGAAAAATTTAAAAACATCATGGAGGTGGCAAAAGCACCGGGGATTGCCTTCGTTAGTAGGTGAGTCAGGCTCAGGCCCGCAGATGTCAAAGTAAAGACAAGATCCTACCTGAGAGTCCGAAGGTGGTGGTGCCTTTTCTTCACTCACTTCAACTTCTTCTTCATTTTCTAAACATAACCACATATATGTATAAGAATGAATGCCATGTAATGCTCATGAGAGTGCAAAGATAATAAAAACTTATTATCTAAGGTCTTGAATACAATTTTCCTTCACGGAACTCCGAGAACTGAGGGTTTCCGAGTCAGTAAAGGAGTTCATAGAGCAGGGGTGGGGGTTTTGGGTTCTAGTTATTAAACAAGGTCCAAATCAACCCAAACTCTACCCAAGGCTTCTAAATAATGTATAGGACTCATATAAAAAGTTTGGACATTTTTGGAAATTCCATTTATTTTCTAAAATCCAGAACCACTACCTTAAAACTAAATAAAAAATTTAACCTAAAAAATGAAAAATAAAA